>JAWRYS010001970.1:0-49640 GCA_034769895.1 Magicicada septendecula | reverse complement strand
TCAGGCCGGATACCGAAATAATTATCGAGGTAATTATAATAATTCAAACCGGGATAATGCTGACCCGAATCCGAGGCCAAATAGTAACGGGAATAATCATCCACCAGATAGGAATAGCATGAATTATAGGCCAAATTATAATAATAATTATAATCAGAATCCTCCTAACAACAACCACCGTCCTAATTATAACAGTGGAAATCAACATCGGCCAAATAATGGTAACCACCCCTACCGTCCAAATAATAACAATCGCCAGTACCGACCGAACAATGGAATAACCACAACCCAAGCAATTTCAGAAGAGCTAATTACGTTTGTGCTGACGACAGAAACGGAGGGAGACGCTTCTATCAGGGACGTCGAAGCTTCAATGAAGATAATAACCCGTATAGTCAGGACGTAAGGAGTAGCGAATCCGGGTACGACACACGAAGGAGCCGCAGTAGCGAGGGAGACGAACAGAAACCGTGATAGTGGACCCCAATACAACCATACAAATAGACCCGAAGGAAGGGAGGATGCCGAAAATGTACGACGGATTCATCATATTGAAGGAGTCAGATCCGGACGCGGAAACCAAGGACAGGACGATCCATCTACGAGGGTCCGGATGGCTTACAATCAACAGAACCCACCAGAACGCTGGCTTCCTTAAGAGGCACGGGATTCCAATCAACACACCTCAGAGAGGGGGAGATGAAATAGATGAAGAAGAGGAAACGGCCGACCGATGGAACGCCTAATCCAAAATCAACAAACAAAATTTTTTACCAAATACAATATTAGTGTACCACAATAATAAATAAATGAAAAGGAGACCAACGACTATTGGGTAAACGACAAATACCAAAGAAAAATATTTATCAAATAACATTGTCTACTCCAAAGACCATAAACGAAGAATTATAATCATCCAGAATAAGTGAGAACCACCATCACTTGAAGGAGTAGAGAGGAAGAAGACAAGGAGAGTAAAATAAAAGAAGGATATTATTATGGAAAGAAGAGGAAAAGAAAAAATGGTTTATTAAATGAATAATGTAACCCCAAGAATATCTATAAAATCAGATATTGATATATTGTTATTATATTATCACCTTGTATTATAACTATCAAATATTGTATACCCAAAAAACCAACATCAAGAGAGGAGAATATTCTTATGGAAGAAGAAAGAGAAAAATGTTTATTAAGTGAATATTGTATATAAAAGAAGAAATTTTATTAATCAAATATTATATTAAATATTGAACGAAAAATGTTTGTCAAATGAATATTGTATGTGAAACGAGAAAAGGAAGACTAGTATCTGATGACTAAACCATAACCAAAACAAGCAACTAGTGAACGCACTTAAGATATTTTAAACGATGTTTTACTATCACTTTGAGAAAAATTGTGTACTATCCAAAATAAAATGTTAAAAAAATATGACATCTGCTAGAGGAAAAAGAAGACCATTAATGAGAATATTATGTAGAGAAGATAGTGAGAAGGAGAATTGACCAAGAAAAAGAAGAAGAAAAACCAATCAATGCGAAGAACAATTTTGTCACGATAAGGAGAGAAGAAAAAATGAAGAATATTTACACATGCTATTTGTCAACAACCTTAACTAATGAAGATCTGCCGAAGTGAAGAAGGAATCCAGAAGAAAGTGTATAATAAAATATAAAAGGCAAGAAAGTGAATAACCCCAAGAGTGTTTATTATTATTAGTCGAAAGAGACTGCTTATGAGTATTATTATTTGATGAATTGACTGTAGAAAAGTTCCAGCAATCATTTAACTGGGCAGGGATGAGGTACCCCTGATCTCAGAAAGAGTGTAGTTATGAACGACGGAGTTAGGTAAGCCATAGAGCCCACCCGAATCGATTCCAGCTACCAAGTTATGGGAAAAAATGTTAGGGAAATTAAATATTTAAGGGAAAAAACACGACAAGCCAAGAATATAATTAAACAAGATTCCAAGATTATGAAGAAGAAGGAGATGCAGAGAATATAGTGAACTGAAGACAAGTGTAAGAGTAAATACAAAATATGAAAACATTATATGTGACTTAAGAGTGAAATAAAAAATTGATAATTTCTTCAATCATAGAATGAAGATATCAGAAATGATCAATTCTAATAAGGAGGCAATATGTAACAGTACATATGACACCACATCCACCTAAGTACTGAAAATTAATTTAAAGGCCACCACTAGTAAAAATACATTAAAAGGTCTAGAATACCACCAAGTATACTAAAGAAAAAGTACCATAAGTTTAAATAAGTGAAGCATCATTGAAAGGAATTCACTAGTAAATGCACCAATAAAGAAGAAAAGAAGAATAAAGACGAGACGACCGACATACTATACCCAATAGATCAGTGAGAAGGACACAAGACAATAAAAAGAAGAAAGAAGAATCAGGAGAAGAATACAACAATCACAACTTCAAGAAAGAAGAAGGAAGAAGAAACAGTGTGAAGAAGACAAGTGAAAACCACATCATGTATAAAATGAACAATAGTGAGAAGGAGATCAGTGAAGAAAGAAGAAGGAAGATATCCAGACCAAACACAAGAACAAGGAAGGAAATTGAAGTATAACAAACTAACATGAACCTTTGAAAGAATAACTGTATTAAGAAGAAGGAAGAAATGTTAATTAATTAGATGATATAAATCCCTAAGCTGTATGGTAAAGTCAACACTGACCACAACTCATTTAATGAATACATTCATTGTCTATGTGAAACACATTATTGTAAATAAAGACTAAATATTGTAAATAAAGAGTCACAAGCAAACTGAATGAGAACAAGATGAGTTTAACGATAGCTAAATGATGTGTAGTTATAGAATAAACAGAGGAATAAATCCCAAAATAGTGAATGACCAGTTGTACAGTGGCGAATGATATTCATACAAACCCACTAATTATAACAAATAAGATAATACAGGAGTAAACTAAAGGTGAACTATTGATAACCAATAACCAATGTACAAACATGAAATGAAAACCAGTCGAATAGACTAAGGTAGAAATACACAGTCATAAACAACACATTACTGTTCACTGAACCTATAACATAACCTAATCTGGGAATCCAGTTTCCAGTAAAACTTGATAAAAACTAAATCAAACCAAAGTTAAACCAAAATGTAATGAGATAGGAAGTAAATAGAGCATATAAGGAATGTTTTGTACACGATAGCTAATAGTATAACAGAATATAAAAGCTATATTTATATAATACAAACATGACAAAATGCTTGTAATGGCAAAGAGACATTATGCAACCAAAATCATGTTATAAACGCATTATACAAAGGTAGTAACTCAACTAATGACCTGATGTCAACAGAATACTGTTCATATGAGCAATTGCAACCAAAATAACCATTATAATAGTCTATGTAAATGTAATTATAACTAAACCAGTGTGACAGTTAGCTGCAAGTAAAGTTTACAGCAACCAAACCTAGCTAATAACAGAATCAAATGCAGAGTGAACTGCATCACAATAACGATAAGGTCATAGTGACTATTTCAATTGTCAGTTAGAAAATAATACAAATAAAAGGTCTATGATACCAAACATACTACCAGGTAACGCCATATAGACATAACAAGCCTAATTCATTAGGGATAATTAAGGCATTAAACCAATAATGTAGGGAAAAAGAACACTGCCAGTAGTGACTTAACCCATCGGTATTTAATTACAACATGTTAAAATTCAATTAAATACTCTTATTACTAGGTAATAAGAAAAACCAAAATGTATGACAACAAGTTTAAGTGTGAATCTATGAAAACGGACATAATATTAATATTAAGACATAGTTTTAAGGAAAATTGTACAGTAGCTTAAGAACGAGATATTACCATAGAAAATAAATAAAAAACCATAAAATATTGACAATTAATGACTTAATGGACACTAAACATAAATGCTAAGTGCTAAGTCAGCTAACCCTAATCAGAAATATATGATGAGGGGATTCAAATTAATCGTCTTTCGAAATCATGAACAATGAGAGTAATCACAACATTCTCAGTACAATTATAAGGAAGATATTAGACTTTTAAAATAATTGTATTATGCTTAGCCCTTCCGCGTGGTGTGTGAACCAGAATTTATTAATCTTGTTCCCAAAGACTGACGCTGATGAGAGCGTCTGTTTTGACGAAGTCTACCGTAAATAAACGAATCAAATTAAACTGACCAATCAGAGCTTATAAAAAATCCGAAATTCATCATTCCGACAGAGGAACCAGAGACAGTCTTTCAACAACAACGAAGCAAACTGCATGCTCGTCGAAGCCTCAGAAAAACGTGCTTTTGACAGCGACCAAGCGTCAACCATATTAACCTCAAACTGAGATATAGTTTACCTACATTGAAGAATCAGGGTGCAGTATATTTACAAGTGTACTGTATTCGGAGTTTATGCGCATAGGAGTGGGTGCAGTGTTGTGACAAAATTAAAATAATTAATTAATAAATTTTAATTAATTAAAAGTGTTAATAATAATTAAAAAGTGTAACTCGTGGAACGACAAGAGACGCAAGTATTCCTAACCACAAATATAATGTCATGATTAGTTTATAAGAAAAATAACTGAACGATAAAGGCGATTCAAATTGACCTATAGAATTAATTAAATTCCCTATTCTTGACAGAAGGGAGCTGATAAATACAAATGAACAATGTCGAAATTGAACGTTCTGAGTAATGAAAGTTTTAACTATTTGTATATTGTAAATATCTAGAATAAGTAAAGACATTGTAATATCAATGAAGAGTATAATATGCTCTTATGCTATCAGCAGATGGGAGTGTGACATATTTTGTTACTAGATTCAATTAGGAGTTTCGCCGGAGTGCGATAACTACAATAAATGAGTTACCTTTACCTGAAATAGGAATATCCAATTTTACAGATGATCGTAGTACCTGATACTGGATTATCACAATTACTATTAATTAATAATAAATAATTCACTACTTTTAACCCAACAAGGTTGCTCTAACAATATATAAAGCATATGCCTAACTATGAACAGTAGTTCATATTTCATCTTTTTTCATTAATAATCAATGAATTCTCATTTTATGTTTGTTCTAACCGTAGCTATTATTTCAAATAAGTGTATTTTGCAGTCTAAAAGAACCTACTACTTTTATTATTATAATCATTATTAACTTTTCAAGTCGAATCAGACGACATAACCTATATGTCTGTCAACACACATTGTATTACTAACTAGAGGCAGTCATGCCAACTCGAGATCATCATTTGTTTTAGAGTCCATGTTCACTTTTAAAATATTAATTGTTAACTAAAAAAGAAGAGCAAAACGCCTTATTGTATTGAAATTTCACTGTGTTCATATTGAATAAATTACCATTATTGTTTTTACCAGTGAAAAGAGTTGACCTTTATTGTATCAGTAAATACAGCTTAGAGGAGAAGAACGAGGCGGTTGGTACCATGCTGAGAAATGCGAATCATTCAAATTGAGTGATTCCGTGTTTTGTTTACAACCGCACAAACCTACATATTTACAATATTATAAAGTAATCTTATACATGAGTTATTATGAATGCCATGCCTATGTTTATGTATGTTAGTGTATAGGAAGAAAGCAAACTGATCTCCTCACAACTGCTGATCAACAAAGAGTCGACGGAACGTCAAGTGGAATAATCCTAACAGTGAATATAATACATAAAATTAAACTATTTAAACAGATAGCTAATACGATGAAAGAAGCGTAAGTAACCGGCTTATTCAAACCTGGATTCAACAATAGGTTGAATTGAGGAGAATAAGCCACTAAACAGTTAAATAATAATAAAATCTGATATTGAATAATAACTATTAGCCGAGAGCAAGACCCATTTTCAGTAAATTTAACCCTGAGACTACTGATTAATAAATATAAATAAATAATTATAAAAAGAGACATACTCATCTTATTACAAATTGGCGCACAACGTTCGAGCGAAATTAGGCGGAAAAAATATCCAACCTAATTTACAAAATAACCATCAACCTAATTTTCGAGGCAGCTGCAATACACGGGACCAAAATGCAACGGAGAGCAACCTCTAAGAGACGTGCGCGGAAGCAGATAAAGAAATAGACATGGATGATAAGGAGGCGACGCCGGTCGAAGATCTAGAAGAAATATTACCTCCTACAGAGCCCAGCCGACCTGTACAACAAGAGGAACCAATGGAGAAACCCACACAAACGGGAGACGCCAACTTCTGGAAATACTAAGGGCGATAAATAAAAAAATGGAAGACAGCCAGAAGAAATAACGAATCGTTAACAAAAAATATTGACTCAATGAATAAGAAAATGGAAGACAGCCAGAAAAATAACGAATCGTTAACAAAAAATATTGAATCGATGAATAAGAAGATGGAAGATAGCCAGAAGAAGACGGAAGAATCGCTGAACAAAAATATTGAATTATTAAAGGAAGAATGAAGAAGACGGCCAGAAGAATATTGCGTTATTAAAAGAAGATTTTAATGAGAAATTAATTAAAAATAACGAGTCCCTGACCAAAAATATGGAGTCGATTCACAAGAAGATGGATGACAACCAGAAAAATAATGAATTGTTAACCAAAAATATAGAATCATTGAAGGAGGATTTCAAAGAGGAGTTAAACAAGAAGACGGAAGAAACAAATAAAATCATAGCTTCATTGAAAGAAGACACCCAAGAATTGAGCAAGAAGATTGATGACAGCATAGAAGATAGTAACAAGAAGATTGAAATCATCAGCCAGAGACTCGAAGACAGTCACGAAAAATTGAATACGAAAATAGGAGAGGAGATAACCGAAGTTAGACGGGAAGTTTCTGAAATCGGCGAGAGGTGCGAAGAAAACCAACAAGAAATACAGAGAACGAAAGAGACACTTCAGACCCGATTAAATAACATCGAAGAATCGGATTTAAATAAATTCGAAGTCTTGACTAAGAAACAAGAAGACTTGGGAACGAGATGTGAAGAAATCACCGCCACCGTGAACGATGTTCGGGAGCAAGTACACACTGACAAAGAGAAGATGGCTGAACTTCAACGACGGGAACTCAATAATTTTAGAGAAGAAATTAATTCGTTCCGAAGTCAACCCATCCAAGTGACTGGAATAACGAGCGTAGAGAACCGCGAACTGATAAATTTCCAACATTATAAAAGGAATCCCATGGAGTTCATCGAAAGAGTGGAAGAAAATATCGCCCGTACACGCGAAACTAGATGGTCTACTATCAGAAACATGTTAGACGAGTACTTTAAGGACGTGCGCGATAATTGGTGGACGGCTACCTGACATGATATACAGAATTATGCAGAGTTTAAAGCGCTGTTTAAAACGAAGTACTGGTCCGAATCGGCACAGAACATAGTGCGGGACGACATCTGCAACGGGAAGTATGACCGCAGTAAAGGGGCATCACTCACCGCATACTTCTTAGGCAAAGTGTGTATGGCCAGAAATCTTGAGCCAAGGATACCTGAAGAATGCCTCGTCACTAAATTGGCGTATCATTTCGAAGAGGGCGTGGCCAGAGCGAGACTGAACGGACAAATAAGAACAATCCAAACTATGTCCGCGCTATTAGAAAACTATGAGCAGGAGAAGTATTATCGGAGGAGTCGGCAGGGACCAGACCCATACTTTGATAGAAACGGTCAGGCCGGATACCGAAATAATTATCGAGGTAATTATAATAATTCAAACCGGGATAATGCTGACCCGAATCCGAGGCCAAATAGTAACGGGAATAATCATCCACCAGATAGGAATAGCATGAATTATAGGCCAAATTATAATAATAATTATAATCAGAATCCTCCTAACAACAACCACCGTCCTAATTATAACAGTGGAAATCAACATCGGCCAAATAATGGTAACCACCCCTACCGTCCAAATAATAACAATCGCCAGTACCGACCGAACAATGGGAATAACCACAACCCAAGCAATTTCAGAAGAGCTAATTACGTTTGTGCTGACGACAGAAACGGAGGGAGACGCTTCTATCAGGGACGTCGAAGCTTCAATGAAGATAATAACCCATATAGTCAGGACGTAAGGAGTAGCGAATCCGGGTACGACACACGAAGGAGCCGCAGTAGCGAGGAGACGAACAGAAACCGTGATAGTGGACCCCAATACAACCATACAAATAGACCCGAAGGAAGGGAGGATGCCGAAAATGTACGACGGATTCATCATATTGAAGGAGTCAGATCCGGACGCGGAAACCAAGGACAGGACGATCCATCTACGAGGGTCCGGATGGCTTACAATCAACAGAACCCACCAGAACGCTGGCTTCCCTTAAGAGGCACGGGATTCCAATCCAACACACCTCAGAGAGGGGGAGATGAAATAGATGAAGAAGAGGAAACGGCCGACCGATGGAACGCCTAATCCAAAATCAACAAACCAAAATTTTTTACCAAATACAATATTAGTGTACCACAATAATAAATAAATGAAAAGGAGACCAACGACTATTGGGTAAACGACAAATACCAAAGAAAAATATTTATCAAATAACATTGTCTACTCCAAAGACCATAAACGAAGAATTATAATCATCCAGAATAAGTGAGAACCACCATCACTTGAAGGAGTAGAGAGGAAGAAGACCAAGGAGAGTAAAATAAAAGAAGGATATTATTATGGAAAGAAGAGGAAAAGAAAAAATGTTTATTAAATGAATAATGTAACCCCAAGGATATCTATAAAATCAGATATTGATGTATTGTTATTATATTATCACCTTGTATTATAACTATCAAATATTGTATACCCAAAAAACCAACATCAAGAGAGGAGAATATTCTTATGGAAGAAGAAAGAGAAAAATGTTTATTAAGTGAATATTGTATATAAAAGAAGAAATTTTATTAATCAAATATTATATTAAATATTGAACGAAAAATGTTTGTCAAATGAATATTGTATGTGAAACGAGAAAAGGAAGACTAGTATCTGATGACTAAACCATAACCAAAACAAGCAACTAGTGAACGCACTTAAGATATTTTAAACGATGTTTACTATCACTTTGAGAAAAATTGTGTACTATCCAAAATAAAATGTTAAAAAAATATGACATCTGCTAGAGGAAAAAGAAGACCATTAATGAGAATATTATGTAGAGAAGATAGTGAGAAGGAGAATTGACCAAGAAAAAGAAGAAAAAACCAATCAATGCGAAGAACAATTTTGTCACGATAAGGAGAGAAGAAAAAATGAAGAATATTTACACATGCTATTTGTCAACAACCTTAACTAATGAAGATCTGCCGAAGTGAAGAAGGAATCCAGAAGAAAGTGTATAATAAAATATAAAAGGCAAGAAAGTGAATAACCCCAAGAGTGTTTATTATTATTAGTCGAAAGAGACTGCTTATGAGTATTATTATTTGATGAATTGACTGTAGAAAAGTTCCAGCAATCATTTAACTGGGCAGGGATGAGGTACCCCTGATCTCAGAAAGAGTGTAGTTATGAACGACGGAGTTAGGTAAGCCATAGAGCCCACCCGAATCGATTCCAGCTACCAAGTTAGGGAAAAAATGTTAGGGAAATTAAATATTTAAGGGAAAAAACACGACAAGCCAAGAATATAATTAAACAAGATTCCAAGATTATGAAGAAGAAGGAGATGCAGAGAATATAGTGAACTGAAGACAAGTGTAAGAGTAAATACAAAATATGAAAACATTATATGTGACTTAAGAGTGAAATAAAAAATTGATAATTTCTTCAATCATAGAATGAAGATATCAGAAATGATCAATTCTAATAAGGAGGCAATATGTAACAGTACATATGACACCACATCCACCTAAGTACTGAAAATTAATTTAAAGGCCACCACTAGTAAAAATACATTAAAAGGTCTAGAATACCACCAAGTATACTAAAGAAAAAGTACCATAAGTTTAAATAAGTGAAGCATCATTGAAAGGAATTCACTAGTAAATGCACCAATAAAGAAGAAAAGAAGAATAAAGACGAGACGACCGACATACTATACCCAATAGATCAGTGAGAAGGACACAAGACAATAAAAGAAGAAAGAAGAATCAGGGAGAAGAATACAACAATCACAACTTCAAGAAAGAAGAAGGAAGAAACAGTGTGAAGAAGACAAGTGAAAACCACATCATGTATAAAAATGAACAATAGTGAGAAGGAGATCAGTGAAGAAAGAAGAAGGAAGATATCCAGACCAAACACAAGAACAAGGGAAGGAAATTGAAGTATAACAAACTAACATGAACCTTTGAAAGAATAACTGTATTAAGAAGAAGGAAGAAATATTAATTAATTACATGATATAAATCCCTAAGCTGTATGGTAAAGTCAACACTGACCACAACTCATTTAATGAATACATTCATTGTCTATGTGAAACACATTATTGTAAATAAAGACTAAATATTGTAAATAAAGAGTCACAAGCAAACTGAATGAGAACAAGATGAGTTTACGATAGCTAAATGATGTGTAGTTATAGAATAAACAGAGGAATAAATCCCAAAATAGTGAATGACCAGTTGTACAGTGGGAATGATATTCATACAAACCCACTAATTAATAACAAATAAGATAATACAGGAGTAAACTAAAGGTGAACTATTGATAACCAATAACCAATGTACAAACATGAAATGAAAACCAGTCGAATAGACTAAGGTAGAAATACACAGTCATAAACAACACATTACTGTTCACTGAACCTATAACATAACCTAATCTGGGAATCCAGTTTCCAGTAAAACTTGATAAAAACTAAATCAAACCAAAGTTAAACCAAAATGTAATGAGATAGGAAGTAAATAGAGCATATAAGGAATGTTTTGTACACGATAGCTAATAGTATAACAGAATATAAAAGCTATATTTATGTAATACAAACATGACAAAATGCTTGTAATGGCAAAGAGACATTATGCAACCAAAATCATGTTATAAACGCATTATACAAAGGTAGTAACTCAACTAATGACCTGATGTCAAACAGAATACTGTTCATATGAGCAATTGCAACCAAAATAACCATTATAATAGTCTATGTAAATGTAATTATAACTAAACCAGTGTGACAGTTAGCTGCAAGTAAAGTTTACAGCAACCAAACCTAGCTAATAACAGAATCAAATGCAGAGTGAACTGCATCACAATAACGATAAGGTCATAGTGACTATTTCAATTGTCAATTAGAAAATAATACAAATAAAAGGTCTATGATACCAAACATACTACCAGGTAACGCCATATAGACATAACAAGCCTAATTCATAAGGGATAATTAAGGCATTAAACCAATAATGTAGGGAAAAAGAACACTGCCAGTAGTGACTTAACCCATCGGTATTTAATTACATGTTAAAATTCAATTAAATACTCTTATTACTAGGTAATAAGAAAAACCAAAATGTATGACAACAAGTTTAAGTGTGAATCTATGAAAACGGACATAGTATTAATATTAAGACATAGTTTTAAGGGAAAATTGTACAGTAGCTTAAGAACGAGATATTACCATAGAAAATAAAATAAAAACCATAAAATATTGACAATTAATGACTTAATGGACACTAAACATAAATGCTAAGTGCTAAGTCAGCTAACCCTAATCAGAAATATATGATGAGGGGATTCAAATTAATCGTCTTTCGAAATCATGAACAATGAGAGTAATCACAACATTCTCAGTACAATTATAAGGAAGATATTAGACTTTTAAAAATAATTGTATTATGCTTAGCCCTTCCGCGTGGGTGTGTGAACCAGAATTTATTAATCTTGTTCCCAAAGACTGACGCTGATGAGAGCGTCTGTTTTGACGAAGTCTACCGTAAATAAACGAATCGAATTAAACTGACCAATCAGAGCTTATAAAAAATCCGAAATTCATCATTCCGACAGAGGAACCAGAGACAGTCTTTCAACAACAACGAAGCAAACTGCATGCTCGTCGAAGCCTCAGAAAAACGTGCTTTTGACAGCGACCAAGCGTCAACCATATTAACCTCAAACTGAGATATAGTTTACCTACATTGAAGAATCAGTGCAGTATATTTACAAGTGTACTGTATTCGGAGTTTATGCGCATAGGAGTGGGTGCAGTGTTGTGACAAAATTAAAATAATTAATTAATAAATTTTAATTAATTAAAAGTGTTAATAATAATTAAAAAGTGTAACTCGTCGAACGACAAGAGACGCAAGTATTCCTAACCACAAATATAATGTCATGATTAGTTTATAAGAAAAATAACTGAACGATAAAGGCGATTCAAATTGACCTTTAGAATTAATTAAATTCCCTATTCTTGACAGAAGGGAGCTGATAAATACAAATGAACAATGTCGAAATTGAACGTTCTGAGTAATGAAAGTTTTAACTATTTGTATATTGTAAATATCTAGAATAAGTAAAGACATTGTAATATCAATGAAGAGTATATATGCTCTTATGCTATCAGCAGATGGGAGTGTGACATATTTTGTTACTAGATTCAATTAGGAGTTTTGCCGGAGTGCGATAACTACAATAAATGAGTTACCTTTACCTGAAATAGGAATATCCAATTTTACAGATGATCGTAGTACCTGATACTGGATTATCACAATTACTATTAATTAATAATAAATAATTCACTACTTTTAACCCAACAAGGTTGCTCTAACAATATATAAAGCATATGCCTAACTATGAACAGTAGTTCATATTTCATCTTTTTTCATTAATAATCAATGAATTCTCATTTTATGTTTGTTCTAACCGTAGCTATTGTTTCAAATAAGTGTATTTTGCAGTCTAAAAGAACCTACTACTTTTATTATTATAATCATTATTAACTTTTCAAGTCGAATCAGACGACATAACCTATATGTCTGTCAACACACATTGTATTACTAACTAGAGGCAGTCATGCCAACTCGAGATCATCATTTGTTTTAGAGTCCATGTTCACTTTTAAAATATTAATTGTTAACTAAAAAAGAAGAGCAAAACGCCTTATTGTTTTGAAATTTCACTGTGTTCATATTGAATAAATTACCATTATTGTTTTTACCAGTGAAAAGAGTTGACCTTTATTGTATCAGTAAATACAGCTTAGAGGAGAAGAACGAGGCGGTTGGTACCATGCTGAGAATGCGAATCATTCAAATTGAGTGATTCCGTGTTTTGTTTACAACCGCACAAACCTACATATTTACAATATTATAAAGTAATCTTATACATGAGTTATTATGAATGCCATGCCTATGTTTATGTATGTTAGTGTATAGGAAGAAAGCAACTGATCTCCTCACAACTGCTGATCAACAAAGAGTCGACGGAACGTCAAGTGGAATAATCCTAACAGTGAATATAATACATAAAATTAAACTATTTAAACAGATAGCTAATACGATGAAAGAAGCGTAAGTAACCGGCTTATTCAAACCTGGATTCAACAATAGGTTGAATTGAGGAGAATAAGCCACTAAACAGTTAAATAATAATAAAATCTGATATTGAATAATAACTATTAGCCGAGAGCAAGACCCATTTTCAGTAAATTTAACCCTGAGACTACTGATTAATAAATATAAATAAATAATTATAAAAAGAGACATACTCATCTTATTACAAATTGGCGCACAACGTTCGAGCGAAATTAGGCGGAAAAAATATCCAACCTAATTTACAAAATAACCATCAACCTAATTTTCGAGGCAGCTGCAATACACGGGACCAAAAATGCAACGGAGAGCAACCTCTAAGAGACGTGCGGCGGAAGCAGATAAAGAAATAGACATGGATGATAAGGAGGCGACGCCGGTCGAAGATCTAGAAGAAATATTACCTCCTACAGAGCCCAGCCGACCTGTACAACAAGAGGAACCAATGGAGAAACCCACACAAACGGGAGACGCCAACTTCTTGGAAATACTAAGGGCGATAAATAAAAAAATGGAAGACAGCCAGAAGAATAACGAATCGTTAACAAAAAATATTGACTCAATGAATAAGAAAATGGAAGACAGCCAGAAAAATAACGAATCGTTAACAAAAAATATTGAATCGATGAATAAGAAGATGGAAGATAGCCAGAAGAAGACGGAAGAATCGCTGAACAAAAATATTGAATTATTAAAGGAAGAATTGAAGGAAGACGGCCAGAAGAATATTGCGTTATTAAAAGAAGATTTTAATGAGAAATTAATTAAAAATAACGAGTCCCTGACCAAAAATATGGAGTCGATTCACAAGAAGATGGATGACAACCAGAAAAATAATGAATTGTTAACCAAAAATATAGAATCGTTGAAGGAGGATTTCAAAGGGGAGTTAAACAAGAAGACGGAAGAAACAAATAAAATCATAGCTTCATTGAAAGAAGACACCCAAGAATTGAGCAAGAAGATTGATGACAGCATAGAAGATAGTAACAAGAAGATTGAAATCATCAGCCAGAGACTCGAAGACAGTCACGAAAAATTGAATACGAAAATAGGAGAGGAGATAACCGAAGTTAGACGGGAAGTTTCTGAAATCGGCGAGAGGTGCGAAGAAAACCAACAAGAAATACAGAGAACGAAAGAGACACTTCAGACCCGATTAAATAACATCGAAGAATCGGATTTAAATAAATTCGAAGTCTTGACTAAGAAACAAGAAGACTTGGGAACGAGATGTGAAGAAATCACCGCCACCGTGAACGATGTTCGGGAGCAAGTACACACTGACAAAGAGAAGATGGCTGAACTTCAACGACGGGAACTCAATAATTTTAGAGAAGAAATTAATTCGTTCCGAAGTCAACCCATCCAAGTGACTGGAATAACGAGCGTAGAGAACCGCGAACTGATAAATTTCCAACATTATAAAAGGAATCCCATGGAGTTCATCGAAAGAGTGGAAGAAAATATCGCCCGTACACGCGAAACTAGATGGTCTACTATCAGAAACATGTTAGACGAGTACTTTAAGGACGTGCGCGATAATTGGTGGACGGCTACCTGACATGATATACAGAATTATGCAGAGTTTAAAGCGCTGTTTAAAACGAAGTACTGGTCCGAATCGGCACAGAACATAGTGCGGGACGACATCTGCAACGGGAAGTATGACCGCAGTAAAGGGGCATCACTCACCGCATACTTCTTAGGCAAAGTGTGTATGGCCAGAAATCTTGAGCCAAGGATACCTGAAGAATGCCTCGTCACTAAATTGGCGTATCATTTCGAAGAGGGCGTGGCCAGAGCGAGACTGAACGGACAAATAAGAACAATCCAAACTATGTCCGCGCTATTAGAAAACTATGAGCAGGAGAAGTATTATCGGAGGAGTCGGCAGGGACCAGACCCATACTTTGATAGAAACGGTCAGGCCGGATACCGAAATAATTATCGAGGTAATTATAATAATTCAAACCGGGATAATGCTGACCCGAATCCGAGGCCAAATAGTAACGGGAATAATCATCCACCAGATAGGAATAGCATGAATTATAGGCCAAATTATAATAATAATTATAATCAGAATCCTCCTAACAACAACCACCGTCCTAATTATAACAGTGGAAATCAACATCGGCCAAATAATGGTAACCACCCCTACCGTCCAAATAATAACAATCGCCAGTACCGACCGAACAATGGGAATAACCACAACCCAAGCAATTTCAGAAGAGCTAATTACGTTTGTGCTGACGACAGAAACGGAGGGAGACGCTTCTATCAGGGACGTCGAAGCTTCAATGAAGATAATAACCCGTATAGTCAGGACGTAAGGAGTAGCGAATCCGGGTACGACACACGAAGGAGCCGCAGTAGCGAGGAGACGAACAGAAACCGTGATAGTGGACCCCAATACAACCATACAAATAGACCCGAAGGAAGGGAGGATGCCGAAAATGTACGACGGATTCATCATATTGAAGGAGTCAGATCCGGACGCGGAAACCAAGGACAGGACGATCCATCTACGAGGGTCCGGATGGCTTACAATCAACAGAACCCACCAGAACGCTGGCTTCCCTTAAGAGGCACGGGATTCCAATCCAACACACCTCAGAGAGGGGGAGATGAAATAGATGAAGAAGAGGAAACGGCCGACCGATGGAACGCCTAATCCAAAATCAACAAACCAAAATTTTTTACCAAATACAATATTAGTGTACCACAATAATAAATAAATGAAAAGGAGACCAACGACTATTGGGTAAACGACAAATACCAAAGAAAAATATTTATCAAATAACATTGTCTACTCCAAAGACCATAAACGAAGAATTATAATCATCCAGAATAAGTGAGAACCACCATCACTTGAAGGAGTAGAGAGGAAGAAGACCAAGGAGAGTAAAATAAAAGAAGGATATTATTATGGAAAGAAGAGGAAAAGAAAAAATGTTTATTAAATGAATAATGTAACCCCAAGGATATCTATAAAATCAGATATTGATATATTGTTATTATATTATCACCTTGTATTATAACTATCAAATATTGTATACCCAAAAAACCAACATCAAGAGAGGAGAATATTCTTATGGAAGAAGAAAGAGAAAAATGTTTATTAAGTGAATATTGTATATAAAAGAAGAAATTTTATTAATCAAATATTATATTAAATATTGAACGAAAAATGTTTGTCAAATGAATATTGTATGTGAAACGAGAAAAGGAAGACTAGTATCTGATGACTAAACCATAACCAAAACAAGCAACTAGTGAACGCACTTAAGATATTTTAAACGATGTTTACTATCACTTTGAGAAAAATTGTGTACTATCCAAAATAAAATGTTAAAAAAATATGACATCTGCTAGAGGAAAAAGAAGACCATTAATGAGAATATTATGTAGAGAAGATAGTGAGAAGGAGAATTGACCAAGAAAAAGAAGAAAAAACCAATCAATGCGAAGAACAATTTTGTCACGATAAGGAGAGAAGAAAAAATGAAGAATATTTACACATGCTATTTGTCAACAACCTTAACTAATGAAGATCTGCCGAAGTGAAGAAGGAATCCAGAAGAAAGTGTATAATAAAATATAAAAGGCAAGAAAGTGAATAACCCCAAGAGTGTTTATTATTATTAGTCGAAAGAGACTGCTTATGAGTATTATTATTTGATGAATTGACTGTAGAAAAGTTCCAGCAATCATTTAACTGGGCAGGGATGAGGTACCCCTGATCTCAGAAAGAGTGTAGTTATGAACGACGGAGTTAGGTAAGCCATAGAGCCCACCCGAATCGATTCCAGCTACCAAGTTAGGGAAAAAATGTTAGGGAAATTAAATATTTAAGGGAAAAAACACGACAAGCCAAGAATATAATTAAACAAGATTCCAAGATTATGAAGAAGAAGGAGATGCAGAGAATATAGTGAACTGAAGACAAGTGTAAGAGTAAATACAAAATATGAAAACATTATATGTGACTTAAGAGTGAAATAAAAAATTGATAATTTCTTCAATCATAGAATGAAGATATCAGAAATGATCAATTCTAATAAGGAGGCAATATGTAACAGTACATATGACACCACATCCACCTAAGTACTGAAAATTAATTTAAAGGCCACCACTAGTAAAAATACATTAAAAGGTCTAGAATACCACCAAGTATACTAAAGAAAAAGTACCATAAGTTTAAATAAGTGAAGCATCATTGAAAGGAATTCACTAGTAAATGCACCAATAAAGAAGAAAAGAAGAATAAAGACGAGACGACCGACATACTATACCCAATAGATCAGTGAGAAGGACACAAGACAATAAAAGAAGAAAGAAGAATCAGGGAGAAGAATACAACAATCACAACTTCAAGAAAGAAGAAGGAAGAAACAGTGTGAAGAAGACAAGTGAAAACCACATCATGTATAAAAATGAACAATAGTGAGAAGGAGATCAGTGAAGAAAGAAGAAGGAAGATATCCAGACCAAACACAAGAACAAGGGAAGGAAATTGAAGTATAACAAACTAACATGAACCTTTGAAAGAATAACTGTATTAAGAAGAAGGAAGAAATGTTAATTAATTACATGATATAAATCCCTAAGCTGTATGGTAAAGTCAACACTGACCACAACTCATTTAATGAATACATTCATTGTCTATGTGAAACACATTATTGTAAATAAAGACTAAATATTGTAAATAAAGAGTCACAAGCAAACTGAATGAGAACAAGATGAGTTTATGATAGCTAAATGATGTGTAGTTATAGAATAAACAGAGGAATAAATCCCAAAATAGTGAATGACCAGTTGTACAGTGGGAATGATATTCATACAAACCCACTAATTAATAACAAATAAGATAATACAGGAGTAAACTAAAGGTGAACTATTGATAACCAATAACCAATGTACAAACATGAAATGAAAACCAGTCGAATAGACTAAGGTAGAAATACACAGTCATAAACAACACATTACTGTTCACTGAACCTATAACATAACCTAATCTGGGAATCCAGTTTCCAGTAAAACTTGATAAAAACTAAATCAAACCAAAGTTAAACCAAAATGTAATGAGATAGGAAGTAAATAGAGCATATAAGGAATGTTTTGTACACGATAGCTAATAGTATAACAGAATATAAAAGCTATATTTATGTAATACAAACATGACAAAATGCTTGTAATGGCAAAGAGACATTATGCAACCAAAATCATGTTATAAACGCATTATACAAAGGTAGTAACTCAACTAATGACCTGATGTCAAACAGAATACTGTTCATATGAGCAATTGCAACCAAAATAACCATTATAATAGTCTATGTAAATGTAATTATAACTAAACCAGTGTGACAGTTAGCTGCAAGTAAAGTTTACAGCAACCAAACCTAGCTAATAACAGAATCAAATGCAGAGTGAACTGCATCACAATAACGATAAGGTCATAGTGACTATTTCAATTGTCAATTAGAAAATAATACAAATAAAAGGTCTATGATACCAAACATACTACCAGGTAACGCCATATAGACATAACAAGCCTAATTCATAAGGGATAATTAAGGCATTAAACCAATAATGTAGGGAAAAAGAACACTGCCAGTAGTGACTTAACCCATCGGTATTTAATTACAACATGTTAAAATTCAATTAAATACTCTTATTACTAGGTAATAAGAAAAACCAAAATGTATGACAACAAGTTTAAGTGTGAATCTATGAAAACGGACATAGTATTAATATTAAGACATAGTTTTAAGGGAAAATTGTACAGTAGCTTAAGAACGAGATATTACCATAGAAAATAAAATAAAAACCATAAAATATTGACAATTAATGACTTAATGGACACTAAACATAAATGCTAAGTGCTAAGTCAGCTAACCCTAATCAGAAATATATGATGAGGGGATTCAAATTAATCGTCTTTCGAAATCATGAACAATGAGAGTAATCACAACATTCTCAGTACAATTATAAGGAAGATATTAGACTTTTAAAAATAATTGTATTATGCTTAGCCCTTCCGCGTGGGTGTGTGAACCAGAATTTATTAATCTTGTTCCCAAAGACTGACGCTGATGAGAGCGTCTGTTTTGACGAAGTCTACCGTAAATAAACGAATCGAATTAAACTGACCAATCAGAGCTTATAAAAAATCCGAAATTCATCATTCCGACAGAGGAACCAGAGACAGTCTTTCAACAACAACGAAGCAAACTGCATGCTCGTCGAAGCCTCAGAAAAACGTGCTTTTGACAGCGACCAAGCGTCAACCATATTAACCTCAAACTGAGATATAGTTTACCTACATTGAAGAATCAGTGCAGTATATTTACAAGTGTACTGTATTCGGAGTTTATGCGCATAGGAGTGGGTGCAGTGTTGTGACAAAATTAAAATAATTAATTAATAAATTTTAATTAATTAAAAGTGTTAATAATAATTAAAAAGTGTAACTCGTCGAACGACAAGAGACGCAAGTATTCCTAACCACAAATATAATGTCATGATTAGTTTATAAGAAAAATAACTGAACGATAAAGGCGATTCAAATTGACCTTTAGAATTAATTAAATTCCCTATTCTTGACAGAAGGGAGCTGATAAATACAAATGAACAATGTCGAAATTGAACGTTCTGAGTAATGAAAGTTTTAACTATTTGTATATTGTAAATATCTAGAATAAGTAAAGACATTGTAATAGCAATGAAGAGTATATATGCTCTTATGCTATCAGCAGATGGGAGTATGACATATTTTGTTACTAGATTCAATTAGGAGTTTCGCCGGAGTGCGATAACTACAATAAATGAGTTACCTTTACCTGAAATAGGAATATCCAATTTTACAGATGATCGTAGTACCTGATACTGGATTATCACAATTACTATTAATTAATAATAAATAATTCACTACTTTTAACCCAACAAGGTTGCACTAACAATATATAAAGCATATGCCTAACTATGAACAGTAGTTCATATTTCATCTTTTTTCATTAATAATCAATGAATTCTCATTTTATGTTTGTTCTAACCGTAGCTATTATTTCAAATAAGTGTATTTTGCAGTCTAAAAGAACCTACTACTTTTATTATTATAATCATTATTAACTTTTCAAGTCGAATCAGACGACATAACCTATATGTTTGTCAACACACATTGTATTACTAACTAGAGGCAGTCATGCCAACTCGAGATCATCATTTGTTTTAGAGTCCATGTTCACTTTTAAAATATTAATTGTTAACTAAAAAAGAAGAGCAAAACGCCTTATTGTATTGAAATTTCACTGTGTTCATATTGAATAAATTACCATTATTGTTTTTACCAGTGAAAAGAGTTGACCTTTATTGTATCAGTAAATACAGCTTAGAGGAGAAGAACGAGGCGGTTGGTACCATGCTGAGAATGCGAATCATTCAAATTGAGTGATTCCGTGTTTTGTTTACAACCGCACAAACCTACATATTTACAATATTATAAAGTAATCTTATACATGAGTTATTATGAATGCCATGCCTATGTTTATGTATGTTAGTGTATAGGAAGAAAGCAACTGATCTCCTCACAACCGCTGATCAACAAAGAGTCGACGGAACGTCAAGTGGAATAATCCTAACAGTGAATATAATACATAAAACTAAACTATTTAAACAGATAGCTAATACGACGAAAGAAGCGTAAGTAACCGGCTTATTCAAACCTGGATTCAACAATAGGTTGAATTGAGGAGAATAAGCCACTAAACAGTTAAATAATAATAAAATCTGATATTGAATAATAACTATTAGCCGAGAGCAAGACCCATTTTCAGTAAATTTAACCCTGAGACTACTGATTAATAAATATAAATAAATAATTATAAAAAGTGACATACTCGTCTTATTACAATATTTAAATTAATATTGACTTCTTTAATTACGATAAAATCGTAAAACATTTATTTTTTAAGTTAATAAATGCGAGATAATTCTTTTATTTAATTCTGATAATTTTCATCATGATTAATACACTTCGGCACTTCTGACTAGAGTAGTACCCAAACAATAATTCTCCGTTCATTAACAGAAATTATTATTTCCATTTTATTTGTTAAATAATAAAAATATATAGTACTCCCTGTTTTTTATAAAACACAAAACTCGAAAACACGACCTTTATTATACACTGGCCGTGTTTATTATTTGAATTCACTTCGCACTGGACACTCGTTATTTCTTTGTTGTGTACAGGTTATGTGTGTATAGCGTAACTTATGAACGTGTCGCGCACAATTTAAATACAACTTAATACATTTCTTCATCAACCTTGCTCGTTGAATTAGGCTGGGGACTCTTTGACGACTGAATGATAACTGAACGCTTCACCTAAGCGTCTCCTGCTTGTCTGGTTATTTTAATTCATTTGATTGGTTTAAATTGTCGAACTCTCCACCCCAAAACACCTTGGTTAAATAAAACTTTTAATTTTTTACCAATTTCTTATATGGGTTGGAGACTATAGTGACGTAAGCGTTGATACACAAAATGATTAAAAAGTTTATAATTGCTATAACTTTTTTATTAATTGTCGTATCGTTGAATAGTTAGTGGCAATAGATCGCGGACACCTTTGGCTTTAAATAAAGTCTAAACAAGGATAAAATCCGTCCATTATTAACTCACTACAACTATTTCACAAATTCCTATGGTGAATCTTAATATTAATAAGTTTATTTCACCATATCTTACTCCAATTACACAATAACACTCCTTATTAAACGTTTTGAGTCCATTTCTCATTTGTTTAATACAGAAAATAGGTGCAATTACTATTCAAACAATATTTGGTAATGGCGTCCTCAAACGTCCATATTCGATTATTTATAATCGCTTATAACACTATTATTTCTTATTTAATGACATTTGTTTGGCATTCTAACAATAATATTGCTACGACAGCATAGAACAATCTACGCGTTTATCGAATGCGCCAGAAAGATCTCGACGTAAGCGTGTGGTGTACGTGCTACTAAACGCATTTTGCGAGAATTTTCTCGACTGTGCCAGGGTCCGCTCGGGCGCTCGGACTGTGTCAAGGCCGTAGCAATTTACGTAGTTCGCGAGAGATAAGACGCAGTTTGGAAGCTTCTGGTGTGTGAGCGTAACTATAAATACATCGCGTCGTGGCCTTAGTTTTCAGTTCAATGCGAGATTTTTGACTGTGCGGTTCGGGAGTATTAGTGCGATATATTTACAGAGCGGTTCGAGTTATTACGGTGTACGTTCAAGTAGTTATTAGTGAAGTGTTGCGTTTTATATTCGGACGGTATAATTGTAATACAGTTGAGTTTTAATATTAGTGGACATTTTATTGCGTATGAACAATTTTCATTTGATTTGTTGTAGACACTGTGTTGTTAATTACGAACTGTTTTACTATAACAATTAAAGGTGTGATTAGTGACTTGATTGGTGTCTTGTAATTATTTTGTGTCCACTGTACCTACGACGATCGAGTAGACCGTCGTAACAGTGGTGTCAGAACTGGGATAGAACGGTTAACAGTGGAAACAGTGGATACTTTGTACAAGACGAGTGTAATTCGTAATTAATCGATAAACAATGGATGCCAGTCAGATGATGGAAAATTTCCAGGCGCTGTTTTTGCAGACAGAAGAACGACGACGACAGGATGCAGAGAAAGCGGAAGAGAGACAGAAAACCCTCCTGCTGGAAGCAGAGGGAAGACGCAGACAGGAGGCGGAAGAAGCAGAAAGACGACAAAAAGAAGAACGAAGACAAGAAAGAGAAGAAGCAGAAAAACGACAGGATGAAAAACGCAGGCAGGAAAGAGAAGAAGCTGAGCAACGTCAGAAAGCACTAATGCTAGAGACAGAAGAAAGACAAAAAGATAAAACGGAAGCTCTCTTTGAAACTATGCAGAAACAGTTACAAGAACATACTACCGCAGAATTGGGTCTCCTACGTGGTGACGTAGGTGAATTACGAGGTGAGCTCAATAATCAGATTACCAGAATATCTGACGTAGAAGAATCCATGTCAAATAAAATAGCTAAAGTAGAAAAATCTGTCTTGACTGTGGAAGAAGTTATGTCAACAAAAATATCTGCAGTAGAAAACTCAATGGCAAGCATAAGAGAACAAATTAAAATTGAAGTTGAACAGTGCATGAAGATTCAACCAAAACAAATTTCTGAACAGACTGTACCAGTGATCAAGACAGAAAAATACACAGAAAATAAGTTAACAGAGAAAGTCACTTTGCCTGCAGTAGGGACAGTTCATGTCAAAGCTCCAACCTTTGACGGAAGCACTCACTGGGCAACGTACCTCCGCCAATTTGAAGCTGCTGCATGCGCAAATAATTGGACAGAAAAAGACAAGGCTGTTTCACTTGTTCTTGCATTAAAAGGACCCGCGGCAGAACTACTACAGAAAGTGCCACCTGACAGCCAGAACACCTATGCCGAGTTGATAAAAGCTCTGGAATTACGGTATGGTGATAAACATTTGCGAGATGTGTACTGCACCCAGTTGAGAGCAAGGCGACAGCATTCCGGGGAAAGTCTTCAAGAGTTTGAAGCAAGTATCGACAGACTAATTAGACTGGCCTATCCTGAAGCGCCAGAAGATTTTGGAATGCGTTTTGCGATGCAGACATTTACTTCCGGTGTCTGAGATAACGAACTACAGCAAGTGTTACGAATGGCAAGACACCAGAACAGTGCGGACGCCCTGGTACATGCTTTGCAATTTGAGGCCGCCAAATCAGCGTCTGGTTGGACAAGTCATAAAGTGAGCGAGCTAAAAGATCGAGACGGCACAGACGAAGAGGAAGAAGAACAGGGAACAGAGACTCGACGGTCGGCGCCACAGAATAAAATAAGAAAGGATGGAAGACCGAAGTGTTATCGATGTGGGAAACCTGGACATCTACGAGATTGTCGGGTTAGAATTCAGCAGCTGGGAAACGAGCAATAGTCGGTGCAACGGGGCGTGTGCTGACTAACTGGAGGAACGAAGCCCCTAGAGAATACGCAATTTTTACGCTTCAGAAAAACACCGGGAGCTTGGTAGTTACCGGATTTGTTCAAGAAAGGCCAACCTCGATTACAGTTGACACAGGCGCAACAGTTTCTATTGTGCGCCCCGACGTGGTGAAAGATCTCAAGCCAATCTGGTGCTCTTGCAGCTTGCGAACAGCTACTGGACGGCCTGTAAAAGTGTATGGAAAAGTGGAGATACACCTACGCCTCGGTAGACTTGAGTTTAATCATCAAGTACTTGTTGCAGACATTGTGGATGAAGCAATTCTTGGTGTGGACGTTATGAACGCATACGGATTTATAGTCGACTTCAAAAACAATGTCTTGAGAATCGGAGGCGAAGAGGTAATGCTATCAACAATGACGACAGCAGAAAAATCGATGGACGTCATAAACCAAGTGGCCGTAACTGTTCCGCCAAACTCCGAAAAGATCATCATGGTTAGAACTGCGGTAGATACTAGGGGCAATCAGTGCTCTATATTCGAACCCCAGGTAGTCAGCACACCGGGCATACTAATTGCCAGAAGTTTAGTAAAACCTGACGAAACCGGAAATGTACCTATTAGAGTGGCGAATATTTTGGATCAAGCTATCACTTTACAAAGCAATACTCTCCTAGGCAAATTGACTCCTGTGGCCTGGGTAGCCGGAATAACGCAACGAAGACCCAGTTCTTCGGATACTTCTAAATTACCAGAGGAACTGCAAGAATTATTGAACAGATCTTCTAACGACCTCTCAAGTGGTGAGGTAAAAGAACTCTGACAGTTTTTACACGAATTCAAAGATTGTTTTGCAGTTCGGGGACAGTCACTGGGAAGAACCTCTCTTGTGCAACATCGCATCAATACCGGGGACACAACACCGATACGCCAACCTCCTCGAAGGCCTCCATTATCTAAACAAGAGGAGATGTCTCGGTTAGTACAGGACATGTTGACAGAGGGAGTAATTGAACCTTCGTCAAGTGCTTGGTCTTCCCCTGTAGTGCTGGTAGCGAAGAAGGATGGTGGATTGCGTTTCTGCGTAGACTACCGGAGGTTAAATGACGTTACAAAGAAATACTGCTATGCATTACCTCGCGTTGACGATACACTCGACACGTTGTCCAGAGCACAGTGGTTTTCCACATTGGACCTGAAGAGTGGATATTGGCAAGTGGGTCTTCATCAAGAAGACAAGGAAAAGACCGCTTTCTCGACCCCAAGTGGCTTATTCCAATTTAACGTCATGCCATTTGGACTCTGTAATGCACCGGCAACATTTGAGAGATTGATGGACCTGATACTCCGAGGCCTGACGTGGAAAACTTGCCTTCTTTACTTAGACGATGTCATAGTGATCGGGAAGACTTTCGAAGATCATTTGGAAAACCTTAAGGAAGTTCTAACTAGAATTCACGGTGCACAACTGAAGCTGAGCCCGAAGAAGTGTTCTCTATTCCAGAAGGAAGTACAGTATTTGGGCCATCTGGTTTCGGCAGCGGGCGTTAGCATGGATCCTAATAAAGTAGACACCGTAAGAGACTGGCCAGTTCCGAAGAATAAACACGAAGTTCGGAGTTTCCTGGGGTTATGCTCATATTACCGACGTTTTGTGAAAGGCTTCGCTACTATTGCTAAACCACTACATGAGCTAACGGAAAATAAATGAAACTTCCAATGGTCGAGAGAGTGTGAACAAGCATTTAGAACGTTGAAGATTGCATTATGTTCGCAGCCAATTCTCGCTTCTCCAGCTTCCGAAGGGAAGTACATCGTAGACACAGACGCAAGCAATACTGGTCTAGGAGCAGTTTTGTCTCAAGTGCAGAACGGTGAAGAACGAGTAATAGCGTATTACAGCAAGACGCTTTCTAAACCAGAGAGAAATTATTGTGTTACAAGAAGAGAGTTGTTGGCAATTGTCAGAGCTTTGGAGCACTTCCATAAATACCTCTATGGGAGAGAGTTTTCACTACGTACCGACCATGCTGCACTTGCATGGCTCTTGAGATTGAAAAATCTGGAAGGACAGTTGGCAAGGTGGCTCGAACATCTGCAAGAGTACAACTTCAATGTACAACATCGGCGGGGGCGCCTGCACGGTAATGCAGATGGCTTATCACGAAGACCATGCCTGGAAGGCTGCCGACATTGCCACAGAAAGGAAGAACAAAACTCAAGCGAACATGTTCAAGCCATCACTGTAGATTTCCTGGCTGATGGCTGGACAACACAAGACTGTCGACAAGAACAGATGACTGATGAAGACATTGGACCAACCTTGACAGCAAAAGAGGAAGGTCGCCGCCCGGATTGGCAAGATATCTGCCATGGTTCCGAAGTGCTGAAGGGCTACTGGGCACAATGGGAATCTCTCACCTTAGAAAACGGATTGCTGAAAAGGGCTTGGGAAAGTGCAGATGGACGAGACGTGGTCATGCAGTTGATAGTTCCCCGAAGTAAAGTGCAGTCTGTTTTGAAGGAGATGCATGATGGAACATCTGGAGGCCATCTTGGCGTTAACAAAACCCTTGACAAAATACGGAAGCGATTCTATTAGCTTCATCTTCGGCACGACGTAGAGGAATGGGTTCGGACGTGTGAAATATGTGCTGCAAGCAAGGGCCCACAAACAGAAGCAGGGGAAAAATGAGACAGTATAACGTTGGACAACCTTTCGAGAGAATTGCCATAGACATTGCTGACCATTCCCAGTTACTGACGATGGAAACCGGTACATCATGGTTGTAGGTGACTACTTTACTAAGTGGGTGGAAGCATACGCAATTCCAAATCAGGAGGTTACCACTGTGGCAAAGCAGTTAGTTCACAACTTGTGTTGCCGTTATGGAGCCCCTATGGAAATCCATACGGATCAAGGGAGAAATTTCGAATCAGGAGTGTTTAAAGAATTATGCCGTCTACTGGGAATTCGAAAGACCAGGACAACGCCTCTGCATCCTCAGTCGGACGGGATGGTTGAGAGATTCAACAGGACACTTGAGCAGCATCTTTCGAAAGTTGTTGACGAGAACCAAACAGACTGGGACCAACGTATACCACTATTCCTTATGGCGTATAGGTCATCAGTACATGACACAACCGGCATGGCTCCAGCAAAATTGGTGTTTGGGCGGGAGATTCATCTTCCTGGGGACTTGATGTTTGGATCACCTGAGACTCAGTCCCAAGAGCCAAAGAATTATTCCTCGCAATTAGAAAACCAACTGCGAGAAATGAATCGCTTGGTAAGAGGACGGCTCAAGATTGCCAGTGATAAAATGAAAACTCGGTATGACATTCGCAGCAATGGTGTGGGTTTCCAAGAAGGAGATCAGGTCTGGTTGTTCAATCCAAAGCGCCATCGTGGTCGCTCACCTAAGCTTCAGTCTAACTGGGAAGGACCCTACACTGTAAAAAAAAGGATTAACGATGTTGTTTATCGGATTCAACAGGAAGGACAGCGAAAGTTCAAGGTCGTCCACCTAGATCGCCTGGCTAAATACAAATTTAGAGACGCTTTGCCAGTTCGGGACGAACAGGCTTAAGGAGGGGGCAGTGCTACGACAGCATATAACAATCTACGCGTTTATCGAATGCGCCAGAAAGATCTCGACGTAAGCGTGTGGTGTACGTGCTACTAAACGCATTTTGCGAGAATTTTCTCGACTGTGCCAGGCTCCGCTCGGGCGCTCGGACTGTGTCAAGGCCGTAGCAATTTACGTAGTTCGCGAGAGATAAGATGCAGTTTGGAAGCTTCTGGTGCGTGAGCGTAACTATAAATACATCGCGTCGCGGCCTTAGTTTTCAGTTCAATGCGAGATTTTTGACTGTGCGGTTCGGGAGTATTAGTGCGATATATTTACAGAGCGGTTCGAGTTATTACGGTGTACGTTCAAGTAGTTATTAGTGAAGTGTTGCGTTTTATATTCGGACGGTATAATTGTAATACAGTTGAGTTTTAATATTAGTGGACATTTTATTGCGTATGAACAATTTTCATTTGATTTGTTGTAGACACTGTGTTGTTAATTACGAACTGTTTTACTATAACAATTAAAGGTGTGATTAGTGACTTGATTGGTGTCTTGTAATTATTTTGTGTCCACTGTACCTACGACGATCGAGTAGACCGTCGTAACAATATATACATTTATTTACATCGGTTTACACTTTGTTATATGAAAAATGTTGTTTTTCATATACTAATAGTCTTATCAAAATACCTTCTGTTCTCTTTTCTTTAAATTGTCACTTTGTCAATTATTTTACCATATAAGGTATATAATGTTACAAATGAAAATAGTGTACAACTATAGTACCTTGTTTATTTAATGTATTTATCAGTCTTTCGCTATCTGAAAGCTTTCCAATTCTTAGTATTGGGTTCGTTTACATCAGGTTTTGCCTTGACAGTCAGTTAGTTTTTAATAAATCAACAACTAAATTGCTATTATTACATTTGATATGTGTTCTCATAGTAGTATCAGATATTTTTCTGACTACTGATAACATTTTTATTCACCTTTGAACAAGTTTGGATAGTGCATTTTGCTTAACTAACTTGTTACATAGTGTTTGTTTACATTTGGTTCCACAATCATAGTCATTTAGTTTTCAATAATTTGACTATAAAATTACTATTATTATACTTATGATCTGTTCTCATAGTAGTACTAGATATTTTTCTAACTACTGGTAACATTTTCAGTAATCCTTGGACAAGTTTTAATAATGTATTTTGCTTAACTAACTTGTCACATTGGGTTTCTGTTCTTCCAGCTTTGTGCTATCATTTTTAATCTGCTTTATGTGCTGTGTATTTCAGTATAAAATATTATTTATTAGTGTGCATCATTATTTATAATGAATCTTTGACTGAAACAATTGTTGATGGTTGCTTGGTTTAATTAACATATATGATTTTGTGTTATAGGTGCACTCCCTATGGGGTTATGTATCAATGTGCAACATATTCTTATGCAGTATTTGCTTCTACTATTATGACTTCATTATGGTATTCTATTACAATGGTTTAATTGTTGATTAATACACATGTTTACACTATTTTTCTAAACAATAACACAAGTATTCTTAATCTAATGGTATTACATTTCTTGTTGAGTTGTACCTAATTTCTGGTACATTGGTTGTTTGATACTTAACAAACTAGCTTGTTTGTTATTATTTCTTCTGGACTTCTTTATATTTTATTCTGTCTTGCCGTGCCATTCAGTTATATTTCATTTTAAAATTTACAAAGCTTTTATTATCAGTTTCTATGAACAATGATTTTACTGTTCTATCTTACATTTCTCTTGGTGGTCTTATGATTATCTATTTTGGATTACAATCTTGATTAAATTGGTCACACTAATTGTCTGTGCATTTTAACTATTTAATCTTTGCTGTTTCCACTATAAAGGTAACACATTTTCCTCTGTTATAAACCTTCTCACTTGTATTGTCTGTGGGGTTTATTTGGGTTAAAATTGGTTAACTTATTACAGGTTCTCACACTTACATTAAGTTCTCACTATTACTGTTTGTGATTTCTTAAATATGCTAAACACTGTTTCTTCATAGTTGATAATCGTTATTCTTCTTCCGGTCAGTAGTATAGTTCCTTGTATACTTGGTGAATGGTGATTTCTTGTATTGTCCATACATTATCTTTACTCTTCATGTCATGTTTCCTTGCTCTTCTTCTTCCTTTCTTCTTTTGGTTTAAACGTCTTCTTCAATATTTCCATTTGTAGTAGTCGTTGTTCCATCGTATTTATATTTATAAATAGATTGGTTGGTTTGCCATCATTGCGGTTGCTCTTGAGTTGTCTCTTTTTCATTTTACATAGTCATGACTTGTGTTGGTTCCCCTCACTGTTGGAATTCTGTTGTCTTCTTTTCATTTTACATAGTTATTATTTTGGTTGTTTCCCCTCACTGTTGGGATTCTGTTGTCTTCTTTTCATTTTACATAGTTATTATTTTTGTTGGTTCCCCTCACTGTTGGAATTCTGTTGTCTTCTTTTCATTTCACATAGTTATTATTTTTATTGGTTCCCCTCACTGTTGGAATTCTGTTGTTTTCTTTTCATTTTACATAGTTATTATTTTTATTGGTTCCCCTCACTGTTGGAATCTATTGGGCCTGGTTTCTAACATTTTATATTGGCTCGTGGTCATTTTCTTTCTCTCTTGTACTCGATGATGCTATATTACACTTCCTTCTTCTTTGTTGGAATTTTACAATAATATATCTGTAGATACACACTTTTTGTTTCCATTATTTTACGTACTTAGAACTATTTTCATGATTTCCCGTCACTTGACGTAATAATTGTTTACTCTATGTAACTACCAAATTTGGTACGTTACAATATATGTATATATTGTAACGAATTAGATGAGGTCGCTATTGTTTAAGCCCCGTGATGGAAGCCAATGTGTAACGAATTAGAAGACTGGTGTGTCTCTGTATTATAATGCCACACGTTGGATTCGTCAATCTGTAACGAAGCAACTCGGTCGTATCTGTAAAATGTACACCAGTTTTTTATGTGTAGAAAGTGTTAGTGTGTTCGTCTCACACCTGTCGTTACGTTAATGGTTGTTGCTAACAAAGTCCATAGCGTTGTCACAATTATCAGTACAACCTAGTGGAAACCTTACCTGTAATTTCATAGGGGTTTGTGGATCCCGGGTGGTGCCAAATTGTTTATTAAAAACAATTAAATTAATGAATTAATATGTTCGTTTGGTGTTTTCAGCGGTGACGGCTGGAGCGTTCGAATCGGTTCCCGCCTCTGTACAGCTTACTGTATTACACAGATAGCGAAAGCGCTAGTTGTCTGCTTGGTGATTTTGCTAACACACACATATATTATACAATTTCCTATGAAATAAAACAATGGTTATACTCTGTACTGTTTCTTTAATGATAGTTGGTATTTAATTACTGTGACAATAATATTATAATATAGTATTCAATAAAAATTGCTCCGGCATAAAACATGAAACACAATATCTCAAGCTGACGAAATTGGTTTTGAAGCGAGTTATTCTGATGCCAACATGGCTACTGTTTGTACACTATATATCAACTCGTCCAAACTCTGGAGTTCTTGAGATTATAAAGAAAACATAAAATATGGTTACAATAGAAAAGTACACTACCGTACCTTATCCGTACTTAAATAATATAAAGTGTGGTTACAAATTGTTCGGCAGTGTAGTAATAGGTGTTACAAAAGTTCGCAATTTAATGCAAGGTTATTTTTTAGTTAACAAGTTTGCTACGTAAGTTCGTTTTATTTAATCCTTTTAAAAGAAAATTATTTTTTAATTCATAGTGAGAGTTTGTATTGATATGAGTAATATTTAAAGTGCTTTTATTCCTGGGATTAGGGTATTTAAATGATACTTATCAGTTCAGAAGGTTGTGATAGATCGTTGTTCTTTGGTAATGGAAAATTCATCAAACTTGGAGTGATTTAGGCTGCTAGCGTCCTTTTCTAACTAGTCTTGGGAATTTCTGCTTGTAATTTTCATTTATTTAGTTCCTGGACATCAGTTAATGTTAATCCTCTTCATTTCCTTCTCACTGGTACTTGTTTTTGACTTTTGAATATTTTTTTAACTTTTTAAAGTAAAATTTCTGTCATACAAATCTTGCGTCCCTACTACCCAAGCGTCATTATACGAGTACTGAAAATTAACGGAAAATTAGTAACCAACGGCCCGTTTCTATGGTAACGAAAACCCTTTGATTGGTTAAGGCCTAGATTAAAAGCATTGTTATCATATTTGAATTTGTATTCAAATTTACTATATATTTTCTGATTGATTTTATTCTTCTGTCTTCCTTCCTGAGTAATAAATATTATCACTATTGTATTTATTTCCTTTCAAAGATTAAAATAATATCTCATAAGGTCATGTTCTATTAGATATTAACTTTTGTCTAATTATGCTGACATTTGATAATTACATATTTCTTTTAATTGAAGCTCTTATTGTAACATTTTTCTTTTAAAATGATTTATACATTATTTTTGGCTAGTTACTTGCCTTAGATTTGTTAATTTCCTTGTGGATTTTATACAATTTGTAATTATTGGTTTTGACAGGCATTTCAAATGCACTATTAGCCATTGACTATATGTACTGAATTTATACAAATGATGTCTCATTTTATTCTAATGTATTTTGTTTTATTAATGGTTCTGTTATTTTCTATTTTTATTGATTTTCTATTGTAATTAGATTTGTATTGTCTTAACTTCTTAATCATCTATTTTGCCTTTGTTAATAATATGGCTACCAGTCCCTATTCTTCCTCAATCAAAAACATAACATCTAGGCGTATGCTCTGTACAAATTCTTCAGTCATACCCTATTCATAAATATAACTACACAATTCTTTTACCATTATTTAGTAAAGTTTGTTTACAACTCAATCATTAATTACTATTTTTTGGGTGTTAACTAACATCACCTTTTGAACAATTGGTTTTCCCTTACAATCTGGGGTGTTTATTTATCTATTATTACTTGCTTATTTCCTAATTAAACTCTACTCTCAATCCATGTTAATACTAGCTGTTTATCTTTACATGGGATACTCCCCTTTTAAATACAGTTGTTTATAACTAATCTTAACTCTCTTAATTAACAATGTTATTATCACTTTCCAGCGTTCGTTTCATATCACTAATTGGTTCTATTTACTATTATTATTAAAACTTTATATTTCTAATTACTGATTTGTATCACTTTTACTCACACAGTGTTTTCTTATCACTCTTCAGTGTTTATTCCACATTATGAAATGCTTACATCTAATATTATCCTAAAAACCTTACTCTTACTTATAATTGGATTCACTATTAATCAGTTATTGTTTCTTATTGATTATTGACCGTTTGATTATCATTATTATGGTTTCTAACCATTTTGGGGTTTCACACTTTCACTATTGCACTTTTGAACTGTTTATACTAAGTGTTTCTTAGTGGGTAATCCCTATAATTATTTCTCTTTGTCACTTCCTCACTCTCTCACTATTTCTTTCATTACAAATTATACACAGTATTATTAATGTTATTTTTCTATAGATTTTTACTATATCTAACTCTAATTTTTTGGGTTAGTGTACTTTTTCTTTTTATAATATTACTTTACTGTTTTGGTTACAACAGTTATATTAATTATTTCATTTAGAATAATATTTATTTCTGGTATTGGATAATTATTGGTTTCATTCCCAATATTATACTTGAGTGTACCATTTCTCCCTTCTATTTTTGTGGTGTTTCTTATCCCTTGGTTTCACTTCGTTTCCTCTTCATTTTTCTTCTTCTCCTCCTTCATTTTCAATTGGCTTCATTTTAATGTGGTTCTCCCCTTCTCGTTTGGTTTTATTTTATTTGGTTATATGAATTCGTTCACATCCTTCAATTGTCTTTATTCTTCTTTGGTTTCGTTTTTTTCCCTTCTTTGTTGGTTTCCTGTTTGTTTGGTCAATCACTTGGGTTTTGTCATGCCGTCGTTTGTCGTGTCACCGTCTTTATATTTTATTTATATTTAATCATTTTATTTAATATGAAGTATATTTATATTTATTATCATCTTTTTTATCCCTGGTATTGGGGTGGCTTATTTGTGTTGTAACATAATGCCTCTCCTTCAAAATTGATCATTTTAATAAAACACTAACATAGTTTTTTATGAAATTATCAGTTATATATTATTTTTTCCTTTTCTCTCTTGTTTGTTTCTCCATTCTTTATTTCTCTTCTTACTTGATTCATTCCATTTTATTTGGATCTGTTTTTATTTATTTCCATTAGTGTGTTCTCCCTTTTATATAATTTTTTCCCTAACTTTTTAGTAGCTGGTTTCTTCCATTACTACTCATTTTTTCTGAGACCAGAGGAACATCATCTCTTCTCAGTTTATTTGGATTGCTGGACTTTTCAACAGTCAATCTTAAATACCTTTTTTGTCAACTTGTGACTTAAATTAATAATAATAATATATTTTGGGATTGTCCACTTTGTGGTTTGTTTTTTAGACCACTTTGGCCTTTTACTCATTCTTCATTCCGCTGTACCTTTGCTATATCCTGTCATCTACTCATACAGTTGATTGTTTTTTATTTATTCATAATTTCATCATATCTAACTTTTCATTAGTTTGTTTTTCTATTCTTCTTGTGATCATTTTAATTATCTTAGACATCTTTATTCTTTTCTTGGTTGTTTAGCAATATTCTGCTTTAGCCATTTCTTGTATATTTGTTTTATACATAATTTCTTTTTCTTCCTTGTACCAGTTCAGATTTTTTTTTCTTTGAATACATTAAATTCATTATAATTTCAGGTATTTATTTTAGCAGTTGTGCTTGATTTTATTTTTGTTTATTTTATTTTGTTTTAAATATCATTTTTGATAATTTTTCGTAAGATAGTTTTCTTACTTTATAGGAATTTTTGTAGCTTATTCCTTTTTAGTTACTTTTTGTTTAAATATTATCGTAAGTTTGTGATTCTTACTTTTTTATAGGAATTTGTGTAACTTATTCCCTTATTATAATTTTTTATTTTATACTTCATATATCAACTTTCTTTGACTGTAAGTTGATTTTACTTGGTAGGAATTTGTGTAACTTATTCCTTTGTTTTTATATTTTTATTCATTTATTTTATTTTTTGATTCCTCATATGTCATCTAAATAGGGTCGTAAGTTGCTCTTACAAACTTTATGAATTTTGAAATTTGTTTATTTTAATTCTAGTAATTTATTTTTCTTCATAAAACTTTTTTATTGAAGCTTGATTGTAAACTCCTTTTATCTTTTTCGTGTTTATATTACTTATTTGGTAAGTATTGTTACCATTATCTTTGGTGATGACATAGGTACCAGTATATAGTAATAACAATTTCTTTGCTATGCCTTCCAGTGTACTTGGCAGTTCACGGTTTTTTATTACTATCTTTTCTCCCTCTTTATATTTAATTATTTTGGGTTGGTTTTTAGCATATTTGGCTTTTTGTTTCTCAATCTTCTCCATAATTAGGCTGTACCATTTGTTTTTATCATACGGGTCTTCTGGGTTTTTTGGGAATTCTATTATTTCCTGTATCTCTCTATTTGGTTTCCTCTCGAACATCATTAAGTATGGGGTATTCTCAGTAAACTGGTGGTAACTAATATTTAAAAATACTTCGGTTGAAGTTAGATATTTCTGCCATTCCCTCTGGTTATTATGACAATAAGTTCTCAAAATGCGTCCCACCTCTCTCAACATCCTTTCTGCTGGATTACTACTAGGGTGGTATACGGAAGTTTTATATGTTTTGATTTTCAGTTTTATTAACTCTTCTCTCCACCTTTTTCCTTTAAACTGTGTTCCGTGATCGGTTATTATCATGTACGGTTTTCCAATCTCTGACATGTATTTATTTTTAATAATATCTAATATTTTATTTGTTGTGGCTCTGTTTATAGTGTATAGTTTGGTGTACTTGGTGTAATGGTCAAGTATAATCACGATGAACTTGTATCCATGTCTTCCTCCGCTACGTGGGAATGGTCCACATATGTCGAGGAATACCTTCTCTAGTTTGGCATTTGACGTGATGGGTATCATCGTTCCATTCTTCCTTTCATTATTGGTTTTGACCATCTGACATAACGTGCAGGTTTATATATTTTTATTTACCTTTCTTGTGATATTTTTTATAAACAAATCTTCCTCTAAAGCTTTTACTATTTTGAGTGTTCCCATGTGCCCGTATCTTACATGTTAATCTTTAATTATCTGGTTTTCTAATGAGTGAGGAATTACTAGTTTCCATGTGTCTTGGTTCTTTTTTGTTTTTATGAATAATATGTCTTTGTATATACAGTAAAATTTATTTATTATTTCTTCAGATTCCAATAGTCTTTTCGTATGTCTAATATTTTGGTATCTTGCTTTTGTTGTAACACTATTTCGCTTACGATATCTTCCAGGTCCTTCCTATCTTTCAATATGTAATACGCTTTTGCGATCTTCCCCTTTTCTCCTTCAAACGTTTGATCTTCTACATTTATTCTGGATAAGACGTCTGCCACTATGTTCTTCTGGCCTGGAATATATTCCCACGTAATATGGTACTCTTGCAGAGCAAGTATCCAACGGGTAAGTCGACCATGACTCAATTTGCATTGTTTGAGAAACGATATAGATTTATGATCGCTTCTGACTGTGACTGGATACCCTAAGATGTAGGTTCTAAACTTGCCGCACGCGAATACTATGCTGAGCAGCTCTTTTTCTGTAACACTGTAGTTACGCTCGCAACTGTTTAGTATTCGGTTGGCAAAGCTAACGACCAGGTGGTTTCCTTCTTTGTCTTCTTGGTACAATTCTGCGCCTAGACTGACATCACTAGCGTCGCAATTTAGGTAGAAGGGTTGTGTGAAATTGGGGTGATGTAACATGACAGTTTCGAAAAATTTTTGTTTCATTAAAGTCAATACTTCCTCTTGTTCAGTTCCCCAAGTCCATTTTTCCTTTGATGAAAGTTGTTTAGAAAATTTTGCCGTGAGATGGGAATAGTTCGTCTGAAACTTTCGATAGTAATTGCATATCCCCAAGAATGACTGCAATTGCTTCTTGTTTTTTGGTGATGGGAATTTTTGGATGGCTTCAACTTTCTCTTGGGATGGAGAGATTCCCTGTTCGGTCAAGTTGAACCCTAGGAACTTCACTTCCTTGGCAATAAATTTTGATTTATCCAATTTAAGTGTAATATTATTATTGGACATCTTTTTTAATACATGTTCGACTCTTTCACAGTGTTCGTCCCAGTCTGTAGATGTTATGAGCAGGTCATCAACGTACACTGTTGTGAACTCCAGTGCCTCTTGACCTAAGACTTGGTCCATGCACTTGACGAACACTGCTACGGAATTGATGAGTCCAAATGGTAATCTTTTAAATTGGTAATTTCTACCATCGAATATAAAGGCCATGTATTGCCTGCTGTGTGGGTGCAGCTCCACCTGCCAGTATCCCAGGTACTAATGTATTTGATACCATGAAATCTTTTTAAAATTTCCTCAATTTCTCCCGGTGAGGTCCGGTCATTGACAATCATTTTATTGATTTCTCGGGCGTCCAAGCAAATCTGTACTTTGCCATTCTTTTTGGGTATAGCTACTATTGGGCTTGTGTACTGAGATTGGCTATACTCAATAATGTCCTCCGCAATCATTCTGTTAATCTCTGTCCTGACTTCATTTTTCAGGGAGTACGCTATGGGATATGATTTCCTGTGGAAGTCTACAGGTTCCCGGAAGTTAATTTTACACTGGTACCCCTTAACTTTTCCAGGAGTATTCGAGAAAACATGCTGGTATTTGTTAATAAATGGCTATGAGGTTTTCAGACTGTTGTTTACTGATTTCTTTGGAAAGTTCTTATTTCTTCTATTTTCTGTTCCCATAATCCTCTACTTTCCTCTTCATCGGCCATAATGATGGACGGTTCATGCGTTTTACAGTAGTAACTTTTCAATCCTGGGTCTTGGTTCAGAGCTGTTGGAGTTGGGTTACAGTTTATGATATTTGCAGACCATATTCCCTGTTCAGAAGTTAGCAATAAGACTCCTTTTTGCAGGTTGATAACTGCCGAATATCGTCTTAACACGTCACATCCTATGAGCATGCCGAATGGCAGTCCATTGGCTACAAGAAATACTATAGGGATGGTCGTGTTTTGATTGTCTAATTCTAAAGACACTTGCTTTCTTATTGTCTTGTTCTGCTTGCCCGTGGCACCAATGATTATGATACTGTTTATTGGTAGTGTGGGGATTGGTGTTTGGGAGTTGGCTTGAATTCGCTCCAACTCGGGTTGGTTTATTAGAGAGATGAGATCCCGTGTCAATCATGATTATTTCTATAGTCCCGTTTATCGTAGCCTTTATATCTACAATTTCACTGTTAGTTTGTTGTAACTGGTTAGCCTCTTCTTCGAGAAGTTCTTCTCGGATATTTTTGAGATAGTTGTTAGATATTATTGTAATGACTTTGTGTTTATCTTGTGACGTTATACGACGTATTAACCCAAGTGATTGGTCATGTGAAGGGTATTTAGGTTTTTCCACTGACGTCTTTAGTTTAAAGGTTGTTGTTGATTTGTGGCCAGACTGTTCGACTGGTCATTCGTCTCGTTGCTCGGTCCTTGTTGATTGTTAACTTCATTCCTTGGTGGTTCTGTGGTTCTACTCTCTGAGAACTGATTGTTGTTTGTATTGGATTCTTGGTACCATGGGTTTGTCTGCCAGTTCGGACAATACCTCCTGTGGTTATTTTGTCTGCGTCCATGAATGAAATTTACTTGGCGTCTGTCGTCGCCTCTATTTTGGTTTCCCCCGGTTCCCCTGTTGTACTGATAATTAGGGTTGTACCGGTTGCCATAATAGTTATTATTGTTGGGGTGACCATTTGGACGTTGTTCCGGTTCTGCTCCCCTGTAGCTATTGTTTGGTGGATTATTGTTTGGGATGTTCCTGTTGTTTGATTGGTTTCCCGGATGGTTGTTTGGTGGGCCTCTGTTAAATGGCTGGTTATTTTGAGGGTGATCCGGTTGATTCCTATTGTATGGCTGATCATTTTGATAGTTGTTATTATTCCGGTTCCCATTGTTCCGGTTGCCGTTTTGTGTGTTATTGTAGGGCAGGTTGTAATTGGGTGTATTATTATTATCATTCCACCTATTATATCGTTCTGATCATTTTGATAGTTGTTATTATTCCGGTTCCCATTGTTCCGGTTGCCGTTTTGTGTGTTATTGTAGGGCAGGTTGTAATTGGGTGTATTATTATTATCATTCCACCTATTATATCGTTGGTTCACTAGTCGATTTTTCTTATATTGCCCATTGTTCTCGTGATCCTCCAACAAGCTTGCCATTCCTTGGATTGTCTTAATCTGCCCTTGTCTCCTGGCTTTTTGTACAGCTTCCTCGTAGTGGTACCCAAGCTGTATCACTAGAGACAAGATACAGCTTGGTTCTAGGTTCCTTGCCAAGCATACCTTCCCTAAAAAGTAAGACGTTAGGGTGTGTCCTGCTTGTGGTTCATACCTCTCATTGCTTATGTCATTCCTGACTACATTTTGGGTGGTTGGGTGGACTCAGACCAGTATTTTTCTCGGAATTGTGTTTTAAATTCCTGTGTGCAGTTTATCTCTGGTCGGGTTGCCGTCCACCAGTTGTCGTGGGTGTCTGAACATTTCATCAATGAGGCTTCTTATGATTGTCTACCTTGTTTCCCTATTTTTTTCTATTAATTCCTCTACTCTTTTGAGGAATTCCATTGGATTCCGCCGGTAACTGCGAAAGTTGATTACATCTCTGTTCTCGTTGGTTATAATGTGGGTATTGTGACAGGGTTTCTCCCTCAGTGCGTCCAGCTCTTCCTGCATTTGCCTCTCCCTTTGGCTGATTCCCTGGATCTTCTCCTTGTTCTCTTGGGTCTGTCCGTCTACTTTGGTGATGGCGGTGTATACCCTTTCTACACGATCATTGACATCTATTTGTATTTCCTGATGCCTCTCCTCCAGCTTCTTAAGCACCTCCTGTTTATTTCTCTGGCATTCTTCGGTGGTGACTTGATAAAGTTCTGTCGCTCTCATTCTACCTTCCTCCTCGACATTGCTGATTTTATTGTTTAGCTCTTCCCGGACTTGTATCACAGTTTCATTTGTTTCGGTTACCGTTTGTTTGATCTCCTCCCGACATTCTACCAGTTGTTGTTTCAGTTCCTCCTTGGTTTTTTCGCTGTCTTCCTTCAATTTTCGTTGGAGCGTTTCATTACTATTTTCAATCTTCTTATTCACTATCTCCAGATCTTTCTTGATCTGTTTCTTCAGCTCTTCACTCTTCTTTTCTAACGTCTCCTGGCTTCTCTTCAAGGCCTCATGGTTGCTTTCCAATTTATTATTCAGGAGCTCTATGTCCTCCTTGATTTGTTTCTTCAACTCTTCACTGTTTCGGTCTATTTTGTCCTTTTGCTTCTTAAAATTTTCATCAGTTTTCTCCTGGTTTTTGTTTAATTGTTCCATCATCATCCTCATCATGTTCTCTATCCTTGCCCCTTCGGTTGGTTTGACTGGTTGGACGTCAACTACTACTTCTATTTCCGGTTCTGGTTGGTTTGGATTTTTCGGTTGGTCCTCCCGGGGATCCTCTTCGAACAATCCTCCTCATTTCCTCTATTTCTTCCATTTCTTCTTGGTTTGTTCCTTTCTTAATGTCGAATCTTGTAATCATATGATGTCTTTTTATAATCGCCGCTAGTCGTCCTTTTCTAGCCTCACTACGTTGGTCGCCAATCTGTAACGAATTAGATGAGGTCGCTATTGTTTAATCCCCGCGATGGAAGCCAATGTGTAACGAATTAGAAGACTGGTGTGTCTCTGTATTATAATGCCACACGTTGGATTTGTCAATCTGTAACGAAGCAACTCGGTCGTATCTGTAAAATGTACACCAGTTTTTTATGTATAGAAAGTGTTAGTGTGTTCGTCTCACACCTGTCGTTACGTTAATGGTTGTTGCTAACGAAGTCCGTAGCGTTGTCACAATTATCAGTACAACCTAGTGGAAACCTTACCTGTAATTTCATAGGGGTTTGTGGATCCCGGGTGGAGCCAAATTATTTATTAAAAACAATTAAATTAATGAATTAATATGTTCGTTTGGTGTTTTCAGCGGTGACGGCTGGAGCGTTCGAATCGGTTCCCGCCTCTGTACAGCTTACTGTATTACACAGATAGTGAAAGCGCTAGTTGTCTGCTCGGTGATTTCGCTAACACACACATATATTATACAATTTCCTATGAAATAAAACAATGGTTACACTCTGTACTGTTTCTTTAATGATAGTTGGTATTTAATTACTGTGACAATAATATTATAATATAGTATTCAATAAAAATTGCTCCGGCATAAAACATGAAACACAATATCTCAAGCTGACGAAATTGGTTTTGAAGCAAGTTATTCTGATGCCAACATGGCTACTGTTTGTACACTATATATCAACTCGTCCAAACTCTGGAGTTCTTGAGATTATAAAGAAAACATAAAATATGGTTACAATAGAAAAGTACACTACCGTACCTTATCCGTACTTAAATAATATAAAGTGTGGTTACAAATTGTTCGGCAGTGTAGTAATAGGTGTTACAAAAGTTCACAATTTAATGCAAGGTTATTTTTTAGTTAACAAGTTTGCTACGTAAGTTTGTTTTATTTAATCCTTTTAAAAGAAAATTATTTTTTAATTCATAGTGAGAGTTTGTATTGATATGAGAAATATTTAAAGTGCTCTTATTCCTGGGATTAGGGTATTTAAATGATACTTATCAGTTCAGAAGGTTGTGATAGATCGTTGTTCTTTGGTAATGGAAAATTCATCAAACTTGGAGTGATTTAGGCTGCTAGCGTCCTTTTCTAACTAGTCTTGGGAATTTCTGCTTGTAATTTTCATTTATTTAGTTCCTGGACATCAGTTAAACGTTAATCATCTTCATCTCCTTCTCACTGGTACTTGTTTTTGACTTTTGAATATTTTTTTAACTTTTTAAAGTAAAATTTCTGTCATACAAAATCTTGCGTCCCTACTACCCAAGCGTCATTATACGAGTACTGAAAATAACGTTTCTATGGTAACGAAAACCCTTTGATTGGTTAAGGCCTAGATTAAAAGCATTGTTATCATATTTGAATTTGTATTCAAATTTACTATATATTTTCTGATTGATTTTATTCTTCTGTCTTCCTTCCTGAGTATTAAATATTATCACTATTGTATTTATTTCCTTTCAAAGATTAAAATAATACCTCATAAGGTCATGTTCTATTAGATATTAACTTTTGTCTAATTATGCTGACATTTTATAATTACATATTTCTTTTAATTGAAGCTCTTATTGTAACATTTTTCTTTTAAAATGATTTATACATTATTTTTGGCTAGTTACTTGCCTTAGATTTGTTAATTTCCTTGTGGATTTTATACAATTTGTAATTATTGGTTTTGACAGTTAGGCATTTCAAATGCACTATTAGCCATTGACTATATTTACTGAATTTATACAAATGATGTCTCATTTTATTCTAATGTATTTTGTTTTATTAATGGTTCTGTTATTTTCTATCTTTATTGATTTTCTATTGTAATTAGATTTGTAATATATTGTCTTAATTTCTTAATCATCTATTTTGCCTTTGTTAATAATATGGCTACCACTCCCTATTCTTCCTCAATCAAAAACATAACATCTAGGCATATGCTCTGTATAAATTCTTCAGTCATACCCTATTCATAAATATAACTACACAATTCTTTTACCATTATTTAGTAAAGTTTCTTTACAACTCAATCATTAATTACTATTTTTTGGGTGTTAACTAACATCATCTTTTGAACAATTGGTTTTCCCTTACAATCTGGGGTGTTTATTTATCTATTATTACTTGCTTATTTCCTAATTAAACTCTACTCTCAATCCATGTTAATACTAGCTGTTTATCTTTACATGGGATACTCCCCTTTTAAATACAGTTGTTTATAACTAATCTTAACTCTCTTAATTAACAATGTTATTATCACTTTCCAGCGTTCGTTTCATATCACTAATTGGTTCTATTTACTATTATTATTAAAACTTTATATTTCTAAATACTAATTTGTATCACTTTTACTCACACAGTGTTTTCTTATCACTCTTCAGTGCTTCAGTGTTTATTCCACATTATGAAATGCTTACATCTAATATTATCCTAAAAACCTTACTCTTACTTATAATTGGATTCACTATTAATCAATTATTGTTTCTTATTGACTATTGAGCGTTTTGTTATCATTATTATGGTTTCTAACCATTCTGGGGTTTCACACTTTCACTATTGCACTTTTGAACTGTTTATATTAAGTGTTTCTTAGTGGGTAATCCTATAATTATTTCTCTTTGTCACTTCCTCACTCTCTCACTATTTCTTTCATTACAAATTATACACAGTATTATTAATGTTATTTTTCTATAGATTTTTACTATATCTAACTCTAATTTTTCGGTTAGTGTACTTTTTCTTTTTATAATATTACTTTACTGTTTTGGTTACAACAGTTATATTAATTATTTCATTTAGAATAATATTTATTTCTGGTATTGGATAATTATTGGTTTCATTACCAATATTATACTTGAGTGTACCATTTCTCCCTTCTATTTTTGTGGTGTTTCTTATCCCTTGGTTTCACTTCGTTTCCTCTTCATTTTTCTTCTTCTTCTCCTTCATTTTCTATTGGCTTCATTTTAATGTGGTTCTCCCCTTCTCGTTTGGTTTTATTTTATTTGGTTATATGAATTCGTTCACATCCTTCAATTGTCTTTATTCTTATTTGGTTGCGGTTTTTTCCCTTCTTTGTTGGTTTCCTGTTTGTTTCAATCACTTGGGTTATGTCATGTCGTCGTTTGTCGTGTCACCGTCTTTATATTTTATTTATATTTAATCATTTTATTTAATATGAAGTATATTTATTATCATCTTTTTTATCCCTGGTATTGGGGTGGCTTATTTGTGTTGTAACAATATATATTTACACAGACTATATACACAGAACTCACAACATAAGACATACGCTGTACATGAACAAAAGCGCGAGTCATGTGAGCTACATATATTTTCCGTTTAACAAGTTGGGGCCTGTCGCTTGAGGCTTGTCTAGACTGTGTGACTCACCATATGGCTGGCCGAACCATCCGACAGCCGATCCAACTGAGGCCGGACTAGAGGGCGTCTACTGTAAATGAATTTGATGAGGACATAAAAAAATCTAACGTGTTTTAGCTGTTGTATAGAACAATTAAAGAGTAGTAGAAAAGAAGACAGGAAAAGAATTACACATGAAATTCTATAAATTTATAGCTATATATGGTGCAACTATAAAAATAAACAAGAGAACACTTACCCCGATTATTACGATCTTACGACTTACCTTAATAGAAGATTCCCAAAGTCCCCAGGGCCACCACCATATTTTCCGGAGTAAATATGGAAACCATTTACACTTTCCCCAAAGAAATAATTTTTACAAATAATTAAACTCCCTTATAGAAAACTCCAGGGCCGTTTAAGCGAACTTATTGATACAGAGAATAGGTTATGGTGTAACGGTACAAACCATATTTATTTCGATTAAGTTTGTTTCTCAACAATGGGTATTGTGGCGTAATAATTATACTAACATATTATTAGTATTACACAATCATCTTTTATTTATAAAAAAAATTATTAATTTCTTTTTTACTTTTTAAATGTTAATACAACAAAATTTAATCGACAAAGAAAAATTGTAACATATAAAACTTTTACTTGCAAATCAGTACTTTATACTCCCTCCCCCTTTTTCTTTATAGTCTCACTCTCTCTCTATCTCTCTCTCTCTGATTACCTCCCTTATATTGAGATCTCATCATTTTAATATTTTTTACTGTTTTAGAATACCAACTTTAAATAATTTTGATTGTTTTCGTCCTTTTTTAGTTACTTATCTGCACATGGTCCCAGTTGAAGCATCACATTTTTAAATACACTTAGGTAGGCCTACCGTAACTGCTTCGGCCTACCGTAAATGCCCGCGGGCACTAAAAGAACACGTGTGTCCTGTATGCTGGACAACTGGAGACTGGGGCGAGCTTAACTGGTGTGGGTACGCTAATTCTGTTTTTTCTGTGCCTTTGGAACTGGTACAGGCGGATTTCTACCTGCGTCCCGTCCTAGATGCTGAAAATTGAGTTTTACTTTTTCTCCCCACTTCGCTGGTAGACTGACTGTGTCATTGGAAACACGTGCCGTTTGTATGATCCATTGATTAAAAACAGAATCACTTGTCACCTTATTTGGGCATTGTCTGCCCCCACCTCTACAATCCTGACCAGACCCGCGTCATTGCGATAAAACGTTAACTTGTTACATAATTTTGTTACTTAAATTTTGTCCCGTTACAAGACCCCCCCCAATGAGAGGTTTTATGTCAAAAAACATAAAAACTCTCATTGCGTAAACCTAGGAGGACCAGTGAGGATATGGCGCCACGACCCTCCGTACTTCCTGATTAAACGTGGGGTACTTACCCCCCTTAATCCAGTGGCTGTGGCCGGACCTACATGACTTTACTGGACTTCCTTCATCAGGATCTCAACACCGTAAAGCCAGACAGGCACTTGGCGACCCTGCCCTGACGCGCTGGCCAGCACAGGTCCACCTCCACAGTTCCACCCCGATTCTGTAACAACAAAGTAAAAACATTAGCTAATGGCCTTTCATTAATCCATATCCTTACAGTATTTGGTTTCCTCCTAGCAGTACTGATTTGCATTGACCAAAGTACTGATTTGTGGTATCTTAAGTATCTTAACACACAATTAACAGATTACAGTTCTAAAGAATACCCTTATTTCTAACATAACAAACATTATTTAAACCAAATAACATATTAACATACACAAATATATGACCATATATATCAAAATACACTTATAAATCATATCAACAAACAAAAAATACTCAAATTCAATTACAAATTCAACTTTCTAACGGTTACAGTTTATGTTTCAATTATCTCATTACAAACCATATTGTAAATTTTTTTATAAAACCATGTTGTATATCTCATAAATACATCACATTAAAATAACCATTACAAATTTGAATTTCATATTATAACTTCAGCTCTGATTTTCTATTAAATATTTCAATCATAAAATTTTAATTATTTATAATTCATTATAAAATTCTCAAATCTAAAAAAAATGTTTTCGAATTTATTACCAAAATTCACATTTTAAAACATTCAAATTAATTTAATTCCATAATACAATTTATAATTACATAATGTTAATTATTATTAACAATCAATTATCATTATTATAATAAACTCAATCAAAATTATAAACATTACTACACAACATACTGTACAATGTACACACAACACAGTGTATCCTCAGATACCTTATCATAACAATAACATAACCTAATACATAACATATTTAACCACAATACAAATTTATATACAATATATTTCCCATAAAATGTCATTGTTCTCCAAAAATCATTCTATTATCAGGCCACGTACTAAAACCATTAAACTCCAATAATTAAATGTCCATCATCAACATATGTTTAACCCCCATCATCAAAAATTAGTCTTATACTATACATGCACATTTCATTTTTGTTTAACTCCATTATATTGTCTCTTTCAACATAGTGATCATTTAAATTCTCATACTCTACCACAATACTATAGTAACCCACAGGATTATTCCATATTATCATATCATATACCTCACCAACATCGTGTACAGGCAAGTCGCCCTTGGGGTTATTTGTCACAACCAGGTAAGTTATAATATCATCAACATTATCATCATCTACTGCTGCACCAATTACATCACAAGGTAAGTCAATTTTCTCCCCTCTCTCAATATCTAAAATCTCCACCACCTATTTATAATCCCTATTAGCATCAAAAATCTCTCTCTTTCTCCATCTCTCATCACAATACCTATCACAACCCCCCTGAACTACCTCACTCCATGCAAAGGGCACCACAGAATTACTAAAATACCTCCTGGCTTTACCAGGTACATCACAAAAAATTAGGAAACCACTTGGAGACACTATGTCTTCCACATAACCTCTGGAGGAGCCTTTGTCCTCATAAACCACATGTGGAGTCTTTACTCCACTTAAAACACAGGAAAAATTTGCCCTCCGCACCTCATACTCACCTAACCTCACTTCACACTCTCTCTCAAACTCATCAACAACTATTACCTCATCACTAACTTCTACTCCCATTAAACTCTCATCATCACTACCATTATTCAATATACAGCTCTCTGATACCACATTTTCAATTATATCACCATTATTATTCGCAATATCGTTATTATAGTTATCACTTATACTAACATCATCACTTACCTTATCATCTATTACCTGGTCGTCTTTGTTCTTGTTAAGTTTGCCTGTATCTCTTTTCCACTTCTCATTTCGTTCTTTCATATAATTAATAATGTCATCAAATAATACCCTTTGTTGTTCTATCATTTCATCAAAATGTTTACTAATATTATTTTCGAACTTAACATTTTGTTCTTTTATTTTGTTTCTAATATCATTAGACATTGTTCGCAAAAAATTCATTATATCATTAATTGACACCTCTCTTTCTTTTGTTGACACTGGAGTCGAATGTACCCGAGAGTCACTCATTATGGCAGAGTCAGTTAGACTAACTTCATTTTCCTTATCTTCCATCTTTTTTAATTATATAAATAAAATTTTATAAAGAAAAAATTTTATAATTTAACACAATGTTTTACCTTACAAATCGTTAAAAGTGACATAACCTCTTATAACCTCTATGATAATACAATAAATGCCATCTACCCAAACCTATCTCTGTATCTCAAGTAGTCCTAACCTATATAAAAATTGTATACAAGCATCCTGGCAGGGTCACCGATTGTAACTGTACAAATAAACAAGAGAAGACACTTACCCCGATTATTACGATCTTACGACTTACCTTAATAGAAGATTCCCAAAGTCCTTAGGGCCGCCACTACATTTTTAGGAGTAAGTGTAGAAACCATTCACTCTCCCCAAAGAAATAATTTAGAAAATAAACAAAACTCTCTTCTATAAAAAATCTTCCAGGCCCGTCTAGAAGCGGCGTACTCACACCAGTTAAACACACATGTTCTTTTAGTGTCCGCGGGCATTTACGGTAGGCCTACCAAGTTTTTGTACAAAAGTTGTGAAAACATTATAAATGGTAATAAATCTTTAAAGTAAAGTACATTGAAACTATGGAGACGTAAATATAGACTGTTGGAACATTTTTTTGGTGATTTTAAAGTGAATAACAAGTGGTGTTGCAACGACCCGGAGGCTCTACTTCAAAAGAGATAAGTACTCAAAAGGGACATAACCAGTTTCCCACAAATATAGAAATTTCATTTTTCTTTTTAAATAAAAGCAGTTTTATGTGAGTAAAATAATATACAACAGAAAGTGAGATCTCAGTAGTAAGGGTAAATAACCTAATATAAAGTACTGATTTGTGTCAAAAAACAATTTTGACGTATTTAAATTATTTAGGGGGGTTCACTGAACCATTTAACCTTATGGACGAGCCGCCACTGGTTACAATACTAGATAAATGATTTATAAATTTAAAGTCCATCATGGATGCGTTTTTGTTTAATTAATGCATATCATTTTTCAATATTATTTGATTGACTCCTTTGTTTTCCAAATACTTAACCATATAATATGTATTTTTCACTGGTTGTGTTAATCATGTACTTTTTTTAGATTACCATTGTTAAAGTTGATGGAAACTGAGATCACTATGCAAATAAGAATCACTTCAGATGCCAATTTACTCTTCAGATATACTAATATTAAGTTCTATAGAACTGTGATCAGGCCAGAGGTAATATGTATCAGAAGCTTGGACCCTTTTTATAACAGCAGATATCTCCACTTTAAAAGTGTTTGAATTGAAAATAATAAGGAAATTTTGTGGTCCTGTAAATGAAGGAGGGATCTGGGGGGTAAGGAACAACTATTAGGTAGTTGTTCAGAGGAGATATTGTATACTGTATCAGAGGAGATATTGTATGATTTTACAAGTCGAGAAGGATTGGCGGTTAAGGAATGTGAAGAGAATAGGTGAGATACAATCAAAGAGAATCCTGTATGGTGAAGTAAGATGCATGAGGCAGGTAGGAAGAGCAAGAAGGTAATGGGTGCAAGAGGTGGAAGGTATTAGTGGCACTGGCAGGTATTGTAGCACTTTGGAAGAAGAAAAAGAAGAAGAAGATCGTTAACATTATGAGTTATTATAGATAGTATGAGTACCATATTTTGTTATAAATATAGTTGTATCATACCCAGTCTGTATTCATAGATTTTTAAATATACAT
>JAWRYS010001969.1:0-98477 GCA_034769895.1 Magicicada septendecula | reverse complement strand
GAGACCTTGGTAGGTAGGTAACATTTCAAATTTCAATAATTTAAGAATTAATTAACGTGTAATATTTCAGATCACGTCCGCACCAGGGACGATTTAAATATTTCAATCTTTAATTAACCTGAACTGCTTCAGTTGACGCCCTAAACAGGGACGAATTTACAGATTTTAATAACTTAATAAACTCGTACAGCTTCAGTTGGTGCCCGAACAGGGACGTTGTAAATTAATTTTTAATTTAATATAAATTGAATTAATTTACAACCTGGTCAAAATGGTAGAGAAAGGCAAAGGTGCAAATTTATGTGAAAGTGTAGAGGAATCTATTTTAAACGTTATGCAAGACAATTTAATTTCAACAAACGAAAATATCGATGAGAGTGTACAATTAGAAATACCGAATGTAAACAAAACGGTCGAAGTTGAATGTAGCAATAAGAGCCGTAATATAAATATATTTAACCAATTAGCGTTGATGATGGAAATGATGTCAGGAATGAAAACTGAGATCAAATCAGAAATAAACATAGTAAATAATAAACTTGACAAACAAGACAAGAAAATGAAAACAGAAAATAATAATTTAAACGCGTGTTTAAATGAATTTAAAACTGAAATGAAATCAGAAAATGATAATTTAAAAACGAGTTTGAATGAATTTAAGATTGAAATTAAGTAAGAAATAAATACTAGTAACATAGAACTGAAAACGGAAATAACAAAACAAGACAAAAAATTAAGAGAAATAGATATTAAATTAGAGGAAAGAAATAGAACTATTGCGGGCATGAAAGGTGGGATAATCTATATCTATAAAAATGAATGTTTGTTTCTTTCTTTCTTTGTCCCGTATGCGTTCCTATACCATTCATCCGATTGCGATGAAACTTCGGTGCGTTGTTGTGCGCACGCCCACGAAGGTTTCTGAATTTTTTTCAATGGGGCCCTTTGGGGGGTTCTTGGGGTCTTCCACATCTCCTCCTAAACCACTGGACCGATTTCAACCAAACTTGGCACAAATATTTTATGCAACGGGACAACCAACATAGGGTAGGTGTTTTTTCGATGGGGTCCATTGGGGTCTTCCACATCTCCTCCTAATCCACTGGACCGATTTCAACCAAACTTGGCACAAATATTTTATGCAACGGGACAACCAACATAGGTAGGTGTTTTTTCGATGGGGTCCTTTGGGGGGTCCTTTGGGGTCTTCCACATCTCCTCCTAAACCACTGGACCGATTTCAACCAAACTTGGCACAAATATTTTACGCGACGGGAGAACCAACATAGGATAGGTGTTTTTTCGATGGGGTCCTTTGGGGTCTTCCACATCTCCTCCTAAACCACTGGACCGATTTCAACCAAACTTGGCACAAATATTTTACGCAACGGGAGAACCAACATAGGATATGTGTTTTTTCGATACGATACTTCGGGGGGTCCTTTTGGGGGTCCTTTGGGGTCTTTCACATCTCTTCCTAAACCACTGGACCGATTTCAACCAAACTTGGCACAAATATTTTACGCAAAGGGAGAACCAACATAGGATAGGTGTTTTTTCAATGGGGTTCTTTTGGGGGTTCTTTGGGGTCTTCCACATCTCCTCCTAAACCACTGGACCGATTTCAACCAAACTTGGCACAAATATTTTACGCAACGGGAGAACCAACATAGGTTATGTGTTTTTTCGATATGATACTTCGGGGGGTCCTTTTGGGGGTCCTTTGTGGTCTTCCACATCTCCTCCTAAACAACTGGACCGATTTCAACCAAACTTGGCACAAAATATTTTACGCAAAGGGAGAACCAACATAGGATAGGTGTTTTTTCGATGGGGTTCTTTTGGGGGTTCTTTGGGGTCTTCCACATCTCCTCCTAAACCACTGGACCGATTTCAACCAAACTTGGCACAAATATTTTACGCAAAGGGAGAACCAACATAGGACAGGTGTTTTTTTTCGATACGATCCTCTGGGGGGGGTCCTTTGGAGTCTTAAAAAACTAACTTATTAGATCTGGTTACTATGGCAACCCAATGGAATAGATTCTGTTCTAAATATATTATCGCATTAAATTGAAGACCACGCGTATATATATTACATATATTATATATATACAAACACTTTCTTTCTTTGAGTGGCATTGCAACGCATGCCGGGTACTCGCTAGTTATAAATATAAATAAAATACAAGACGAAGTAAACGAAAGTAGAACGCTGAAGGAGGAGGTAGAAAATGACACATTTACGTGTGAATGTGATGAAATAACAGACGACCAGGTTAATAGTAAAATAACAAATAATTACGAAGGGATCATCAACAAGGTAGGTGTTAGTTACAAAAATGAATTAACAGCTAATAGTAGTAAGATAGTTGAAAACGAAATATATATAAAAAATAATACCGTGAAAATAATTAGCGATCATAATAATATAGAAACAGTGAGAGAGAGAGAGAGAGAGAGAGAGAGAGAGAGAGAGAGAGAGAGAGAGATCAGTATTTGTAAGTTAGAGAGAGAGTATGAAGAGAATGATTTTGTGAATATAGGGCAGAGGGTAGATTTTCCCCAGTTTTATGGTAAACCAAGCTGGTTACAAATGATTTTGAAGGGCAAGAGTCCCTTACAGGAAAACAATGTGTTTTTAAGTAGTTTTTTTAATTTTTAGTAGGAGTTTTTAGGATTTAATACCCTCTGTACGGAATGATAGCAAAAGTATGAATTGGTGTTATGGTGAAAGGTATGTTGATGAGAAAATAGAGTTATTTAAGGTTAGTAGAGGTTATGACGAATTAGTAAAGAGATTAGATATGGAAAGAGTTAGTGATAGTAAGTACTTACCTTGTGAAATAGTTAGTACAGCAATTGATGATATTGATTACTTACTTTATGACAAAGCTAATACAGCAGTAGATAATAATGATAATGAAACTGTAATTGACATGACTATGACAGATCATACTAAGGGTGACTGGACTATACTCGATGATAATAAATTATATGATTTAATAACATGGAATAATCCTGTTGGTATTGTGGAAGAATATAAACATTTGGATAATCTTTATATTAATAAAAATGATATAATGAGTTTAATAAAAATGAATGGTGTCGATGTAAGACCAGGTTTTTGTACGATGATGGGGGTAAAAACAATAAATGTTTATGAACGTTTAATTATGTAATTAATGGTTTTGGATCGAACTCCTTTCCAAAATGAGGTATGGTAAACAATAAAATAATGACGAAAAAATTGTAAATAAATTTATAGTGAAATTAATTTTGGTTGTGTTGTAAGATGTATTTTACGTAAACAATGTATGTATGCAGTAGTAATTTGATTTTAATAATAATATTTAATCAAACTAAACGAATAACAAAAGTAATTAGGAAGTTTATAAAACAACTGAATTGTAATTGTTTTGGAGTAATGCAATTAAAATAACTGGTATTTCCAATAACTGATTGAATTAAAAGAATTTGAGGTTAATTAATTAATTAATGTATAGATAAATTTTGATAATGAAATTAAATTATTTTAGGAGTTTGAAACTAAACCTAAAATTGAAATGTTTGTAATTTTATTCAGATGCAGATTAAATGTTTATTTTAATGTAGTGAGAGAGAGTGAATCCTTTTTATTTAAATGGTCAATTAAGTTGTAATTAAAGATGCAATCATTAGTTGATGATGGCCTATGTAAGTAGGTATAAACTAGTTCCGATGAATAAGTAAATATTTTGTTGTAATCACTATTTTATGTTAATGAAGGCCACAAGTAGGAAAGATAAGAAAGCAAATGAGTAGTGCTCGAACACGTAATCAATATTAAGAATTTCATGCAATGTAAATTGTGAATTTTAAATGTAACTATGTTATAAACAAACATATCTTTTACTTTTCGGGCGGTCACGGCCTCACCGAACCCTGACCGTGGAATTGGTTTAGCTTTGACAGCTATGGTTGGGGCTCATTGCGTCACGTTCTGCCTTAACTGACCATAGCTGTTATCGTTGTAAAGGTGAATTTAGAAATTGACAGGGGGGTAATTCAAGGGAATCACCAAATTATGGAACAGCGGCTATCACTCTGTTCGCGTAGGAACAGTAAAAAAGGTGATAGACCCGTTTTAAGGTTTTAAATATGTAACTTCCAGATATTATGATATCTGATAATTTTAATATGTAAGGCCGAAGCAAGGACAGGAGATGCCAAAATTCCTCCTCAAATTCAGTCCTTGTGGAAGCAACTGAACGCAACAGTTCAGGGGGGGCCATAGTGTGTTTGGTAACGGGGGTTACTCAGGGGAGTAACGAACTAAAATTTGAAACTTAATGATGCTGACTAGCTGATAAGCTAACTAAATGATTTTATTTTGATTCAAGAAATACCATTGTAATAGATGGGCTGTTTAGAAGTAAGTGATTTCAATGTGTTGTGCTCTGTGTAATGATTTCATAAAGGACTCTAACTGATTCTGAAAAGACCATGTCAAGTATAGAAGATGTATATCAGATTTTGTTTATTATGTTTTATTGTGTCATTAGTTTTACTATGTTAGAGTGTAAGGAGTATGAACAGATGTTGTGTAATTTTCATGGTATAGTTTTGTATGGTGTATATAGGGCAAGGTCAGTCACCTGACCCAGAGAGATCATCTGATAACTGATGTTAGAATCAGGATAGGTTTATAGTGATTAACTCATGAATTTTGTTACTTCAATTAAATTAAATAATTTTATTGTTTCTTGAAATTAATAAAACAAATATTTTGGGAAATTTAAATTTTTTTGTGGAAAAAAAAAATTTTGTTCTATTCGTTGTATCAAAGAACGTTACCGTAAATGATAATGTTCATTATAAGTAGGGAAGGTGTTAGCTGATTTATGATATGCCTTTTATGTTCTTTTTTGTATACAAGTGCATTTATTTTGAATTTTGACTTTATAGTAGAAGTAAGTTGTGTATTTTTATTGGTTCATTATGGTTGTTAGTAGGTAATTAAGAAGAGTGGATCCAATTAGAAGATTTTTAAATTTTTGAAAGTAAATGTAATGAAATGATCAAATTAATGTATCTTTGATAATGAACTTAGCTAAATTCCTCTAGGCAAACAAAAATTTAAATGATTTCAATTTGATTTGTTTAGTTTATTTTGGATTTGAACTTGATTGGATTTAAGCAAATTGAGAAAAGAAATGAAATGTGAACGATACCTTTTATGAATTTTAAATAAGGAGTTTGTTTTTAATACAATAATGAGTATGTGTACGCACCCAGTAGGCCTACTTACTAAAGGCAGCCCAGTATGCATGTAAGGAGGAGCATATCGGTTGAGGATCTGGTATGGTATAAGGCCAGTTTTGATTGATAGAATGATGGAATGATAGAAGGTTGGGTGGTACTATGGTGAGTATCTGTCTGATTTTATGGTGTTGGGATCTCGAACAGAGAAGTCCAGTAATCTCGTTCAGGTGCAGCCATAGTCACCTAGCTAGGGGGGTAGTGTACCCATGAGGTGTTAAGAATTAAAGGAGGGTTGTTGGCACCATATCCTCGCCGATCCTCTTAGGGGTAGCAATGAGAGTTCTTCTGTTTCGGCAGAAGACCTCTCATTGGGGGGGTATTGTAATGGGGCAAAAAAAGGATTTTATTTTTTTAATAAACGTATTTAAATGTGTACGTGACCAACGGGGCTAGTTCAATACGAAATACGGTTTTATGCAAACAACGAACGCAGTGACATAACTTGTGAGCGGGTGTGGCAAACAACGCAATATTATTCTGAGAAATCAAGTGTTGTGGTATGCACTCATACGCGCAACATGAACACGCACACAGAGGCGACGCTTACAGCCTCAACCCACGCCAAGTAAAATGGCTACGATGTAAAATTATTTCAGCAATGTGCTTTTGAGATGCCGGATATCAATTTGAGGCTCCGCCTATCACGGCCTCTGTGTCGTAGTCGCTTGATATCGTCAACACCTTGTGAACATTGAAAAATCCATGCTACAGGTACGGTGACTAACAATCTATCACATGAGGGCTGTGCATTCCCGTCTGCTACATAGCGTTGGAGTAGGAAACGGTGTGCGTAGTTACCGCCAGTCGACTTCGCCTCTAGACCGCATGCGGTCATCTAAATCTTTACTCGAGTTTAATTAAGGTCGGCCAACCACCAAATTTTGTGTGTAAATTACAAGTAAAATGTAATATAGTGTTTTAAAAAAGAAATCAGTGCAACTTTAAACTACAATCAGAACAAAAAACCGGTAATGACAGCAACACGGATTTGAGGCGCTGGCAGGAAAGTAAATTTATATTTTCAATTTAAATACAAATTAATGCTTCAAAAAGTGCTAAATTAAACTCAAATGGGGAAAAGTTGTGAATGAGTGTGTGAGCAAACTGGGTCGTCTGATTACAATTAGGAATATGATTATAATTTATGATTGTTAGCAATAAGTAATTCAGAAAGTTTTATTTCATGTATAATAGATAAATAACAATGTTTTCTGAGAAAAAGGAAAAATAACAAAGAAGTAACGTAAAATCAAATATTTAGATAAATAGTAGTTTTTTGAAGACAATGAGTAATACATAAATTAAAGTTATTATCCAGCAGTTATTATCGATGTAACATAAAAGAAATGGTTGAGGTGGGAGTTTTGATATCATTTGACGATAAAATCAGATAAAATAAAGAGGTGTTAATTAACAATATAAACATGTATTTGTCATTGCATTCACCTGTTTTTTCTCTGCCAGTACACCAGACGAGACCTTGGTAGGTAGGTAACATTTCAAATTTCAATAATTTAAGAATTAATTAACGTGTAATATTTCAGATCACGTCCGCACCAGGGACGATTTAAATATTTCAATCTTTAATTAACCTGAACTGCTTCAGTTGACGCCCTAAACAGGGACGAATTTACAGATTTTAATAACTTAATAAACTCGTACAGCTTCAGTTGGTGCCCGAACAGGGACGTTGTAAATTAATTTTTAATTTAATATAAATTGAATTAATTTACAACCTGGTCAAAATGGTAGAGAAAGGCAAAGGTGCAAATTTATGTGAAAGTGTAGAGGAATCTATTTTAAACGTTATGCAAGACAATTTAATTTCAACAAACGAAAATATCGATGAGAGTGTACAATTAGAAATACCGAATGTAAACAAAACGGTCGAAGTTGAATGTAGCAATAAGAGCCGTAATATAAATATATTTAACCAATTAGCGTTGATGATGGAAATGATGTCAGGAATGAAAACTGAGATCAAATCAGAAATAAACATAGTAAATAATAAACTTGACAAACAAGACAAGAAAATGAAAACAGAAAATAATAATTTAAACGCGTGTTTAAATGAATTTAAAACTGAAATGAAATCAGAAAATGATAATTTAAAAACGAGTTTGAATGAATTTAAGATTGAAATTAAGTAAGAAATAAATACTAGTAACATAGAACTGAAAACGGAAATAACAAAACAAGACAAAAAATTAAGAGAAATAGATATTAAATTAGAGGAAAGAAATAGAACTATTGCGGGCATGAAAGGTGGGATAATCTATATCTATAAAAATGAATGTTTGTTTCTTTCTTTCTTTGTCCCGTATGCGTTCCTATACCATTCATCCGATTGCGATGAAACTTCGGTGCGTTGTTGTGCGCACGCCCACGAAGGTTTCTGAATTTTTTTCAATGGGGCCCTTTGGGGGGTTCTTGGGGTCTTCCACATCTCCTCCTAAACCACTGGACCGATTTCAACCAAACTTGGCACAAATATTTTATGCAACGGGACAACCAACATAGGGTAGGTGTTTTTTCGATGGGGTCCATTGGGGTCTTCCACATCTCCTCCTAATCCACTGGACCGATTTCAACCAAACTTGGCACAAATATTTTATGCAACGGGACAACCAACATAGGTAGGTGTTTTTTCGATGGGGTCCTTTGGGGGGTCCTTTGGGGTCTTCCACATCTCCTCCTAAACCACTGGACCGATTTCAACCAAACTTGGCACAAATATTTTACGCGACAGGAGAACCAACATAGGATAGGTGTTTTTTCGATGGGGTCCTTTGGGGTCTTCCACATCTCCTCCTAAACCACTGGACCGATTTCAACCAAACTTGGCACAAATATTTTACGCAACGGGAGAACCAACATAGGATATGTGTTTTTTCGATACGATACTTCGGGGGGTCCTTTTGGGGGTCCTTTGGGGTCTTTCACATCTCTTCCTAAACCACTGGACCGATTTCAACCAAACTTGGCACAAATATTTTACGCAAAGGGAGAACCAACATAGGATAGGTGTTTTTTCAATGGGGTTCTTTTGGGGGTTCTTTGGGGTCTTCCACATCTCCTCCTAAACCACTGGACCGATTTCAACCAAACTTGGCACAAATATTTTACGCAACGGGAGAACCAACATAGGTTATGTGTTTTTTCGATATGATACTTCGGGGGGTCCTTTTGGGGGTCCTTTGTGGTCTTCCACATCTCCTCCTAAACAACTGGACCGATTTCAACCAAACTTGGCACAAAATATTTTACGCAAAGGGAGAACCAACATAGGATAGGTGTTTTTTCGATGGGGTTCTTTTGGGGGTTCTTTGGGGTCTTCCACATCTCCTCCTAAACCACTGGACCGATTTCAACCAAACTTGGCACAAATATTTTACGCAAAGGGAGAACCAACATAGGACAGGTGTTTTTTTTCGATACGATCCTCTGGGGGGGGTCCTTTGGAGTCTTAAAAAACTAACTTATTAGATCTGGTTACTATGGCAACCCAATGGAATAGATTCTGTTCTAAATATATTATCGCATTAAATTGAAGACCACGCGTATATATATTACATATATTATATATATACAAACACTTTCTTTCTTTGAGTGGCATTGCAACGCATGCCGGGTACTCGCTAGTTATAAATATAAATAAAATACAAGACGAAGTAAACGAAAGTAGAACGCTGAAGGAGGAGGTAGAAAATGACACATTTACGTGTGAATGTGATGAAATAACAGACGACCAGGTTAATAGTAAAATAACAAATAATTACGAAGGGATCATCAACAAGGTAGGTGTTAGTTACAAAAATGAATTAACAGCTAATAGTAGTAAGATAGTTGAAAACGAAATATATATAAAAAATAATACCGTGAAAATAATTAGCGATCATAATAATATAGAAACAGTGAGAGAGAGAGAGAGAGAGAGAGAGAGAGAGAGAGAGAGAGAGAGAGATCAGTATTTGTAAGTTAGAGAGAGAGTATGAAGAGAATGATTTTGTGAATATAGGGCAGAGGGTAGATTTTCCCCAGTTTTATGGTAAACCAAGCTGGTTACAAATGATTTTGAAGGGCAAGAGTCCCTTACAGGAAAACAATGTGTTTTTAAGTAGTTTTTTTAATTTTTAGTAGGAGTTTTTAGGATTTAATACCCTCTGTACGGAATGATAGCAAAAGTATGAATTGGTGTTATGGTGAAAGGTATGTTGATGAGAAAATAGAGTTATTTAAGGTTAGTAGAGGTTATGACGAATTAGTAAAGAGATTAGATATGGAAAGAGTTAGTGATAGTAAGTACTTACCTTGTGAAATAGTTAGTACAGCAATTGATGATATTGATTACTTACTTTATGACAAAGCTAATACAGCAGTAGATAATAATGATAATGAAACTATAATTGACATGACTATGACAGATCATACTAAGGGTGACTGGACTATACTCGATGATAATAAATTATATGATTTAATAACATGGAATAATCCTGTTGGTATTGTGGAAGAATATAAACATTTGGATAATCTTTATATTAATAAAAATGATATAATGAGTTTAATAAAAAATGAATGGTGTCGATGTAAGACCAGGTTTTTGTACGATGATGGGGGTAAAAACAATAAATGTTTATGAACGTTTAATTATGTAATTAATGGTTTTGGATCGGACTCCTTTCCAAAATGAGGTATGGTAAACAATAAAATAATGACGAAAAAATTGTAAATAAATTTATAGTGAAATTAATTTTGGTTGTGTTGTAAGATGTATTTTACGTAAACAATGTATGTATGCAGTAGTAATTTGATTTTAATAATAATATTTAATCAAACTAAACGAATAACAAAAGTAATTAGGAAGTTTATAAAACAACTGAATTGTAATTGTTTTGGAGTAATGCAATTAAAATAACTGGTATTTCCAATAACTGATTGAATTAAAAGAATTTGAGGTTAATTAATTAATTAATGTATAGATAAATTTTGATAATGAAATTAAATGATTTTAGGAGTTTTAAACTAAACCTAAAATTGAAATGTTTGTAATTTTATTCAGATGCAGATTAAATGTTTATTTTAATGTAGTGAGAGAGAGTGAATCCTTTTTATTTAAATGGTCAATTAAGTTGTAATTAAAGATGCAATCATTAGTTGATGATGGCCTATGTAAGTAGGTATAAACTAGTTCCGATGAATAAGTAAATATTTTGTTGTAATCACTATTTTATGTTAATGAAGGCCACAAGTAGGAAAGATAAGAAAGCAAATGAGTAGTGCTCGAACACGTAATCAATATTAAGAATTTCATGCAATGTAAATTGTGAATTTTAAATGTAACTATGTTATAAACAAACATATCTTTTACTTTTCGGGCGGTCACGGCCTCACCGAACCCTGACCGTGGAATTGGTTTAGCTTTGACAGCTATGGTTGGGGCTCATTGCGTCACGTTCTGCCTTAACTGACCATAGCTGTTATCGTTGTAAAGGTGAATTTAGAAATTGACAGGGGGGTAATTCAAGGGAATCACCAAATTATGGAACAGCGGCTATCACTCTGTTCGCGTAGGAACAGTAAAAAAGGTGATAGACCCGTTTTAAGGTTTTAAATATGTAACTTCCAGATATTATGATGTCTGATAATTTTAATATGTAAGGCCGAAGCAAGGACAGGAGATGCCAAAATTCCTCCTCAAATTCAGTCCTTGTGGAAGCAACTGAACGCAACAGTTCAGGGGGGGCCATAGTGTGTTTGGTAAGGGGGGTTACTCAGGGGAGTAACGAACTAAAATTTGAAACTTAATGATGCTGACTACCTGATAAGCTAACTAAATGATTTTATTTTGATTCAAGAAATACCATTGTAATAGATGGGCTGTTTAGAAGTAAGTGATTTCAATGTGTTGTGCTCTGTGTAATGATTTCATAAAGGACTCTAACTGATTCTGAAAAGACCATGTCAAGTATAGAAGATGTATATCAGATTTTGTTTATTATGTTTTATTGTATCATTAGTTTTACTATGTTAGAGTGTAAGGAGTATGAACAGATGTTGTGTAATTTTCATGGTATAGTTTTGTATGGTGTATATAGGGCAAGGTCAGTCACCTGACCCAGAGAGATCATCTGATAACTGATGTTAGAATCAGGATAGGTTTATAGTGATTAACTCATGAATTTTGTTACTTCAATTAAATTAAATAATTTTATTGTTTCTTGAAATTAATAAAACAAATATTTTGGGAAATTTAAATTTTTTTGTGGAAAAAAAAAATTTTGTTCTATTCGTTGTATCAAAGAACGTTACCGTAAATGATAATGTTCATTATAAGTAGGGAAGGTGTTAGCTGATTTATGATATGCCTTTTATGTTCTTTTTTGTATACAAGTGCATTTATTTTGAATTTTGACTTTATAGTAGAAGTAAGTTGTGTATTTTTATTGGTTCATTATGGTTGTTAGTAGGTAATTAAGAAGAGTGGATCCAATTAGAAGATTTTTAAATTTTTGAAAGTAAATGTAATGAAATGATCAAATTAATGGATCTTTGATAATGAACTTAGCTAAATTCCTCTAGGCAAACAAAAATTTAAATGATTTCAATTTGATTTGTTTAGTTTATTTTGGATTTGAACTTGATTGGATTTAAGCAAATTGAGAAAAGAAATGAAATGTGAACGATACCTTTTATGAATTTTAAATAAGGAGTTTGTTTTTAATACAATAATGAGTATGTGTACGCACCCAGTAGGCCTACTTGCTAAAGGCAGCCCAGTATGCATGTAAGGGGGAGCATATCGGTTGAGGATCTGGTATGGTATAAGGCCAGTTTTGATTGATAGAATGATGGAATGATAGAAGGTTGGGTGGTACTATGGTGAGTATCTGTCTGATTTTATGGTGTTGGGATCTCGAACAGAGAAGTCCAGTAATCTCGTTCAGGTGCAGCCATAGTCACCTAGCTAGGGGGGTAGTGTACCCATGAGGTGTTAAGAATTAAAGGAGGGTTGTTGGCACCATATCCTCGCCGATCCTCTTAGGGGTAGCAATGAGAGTTCTTCTGTTTCGGCAGAAGACCTCTCATTGGGGGGGTATTGTAATGGGGCAAAAAGGGGATTTTATTTTTTTAATAAATGTATTTAAATGTGTACGTGACCAACGGGGCTAGTTCAATACGAAATACGGTTTTATGCAAACAACGAACGCAGTGACATAACTTGTGAGCGGGTGTGGCAAACAACGCAATATTATTCTGAGAAATCAAGTGTTGTAGTATGCACTCATACGCGCAACATGAACACGCGCACAGAGGCGACGCTTACAGCCTCAACCCACGCCAAGTAAAATGGCTAAGATGTAAAATTATTTCAGCAATGTGCTTTTGAGATGCCGGATATCAATTTGAGGCTCCGCCTATCACGGCCTCTATGTCGTAGTCGCTTGATATCGTCAACACCTTGTGAACATTGAAAAATCCATGCTACAGGTACGGTGACTAACAATCTATCACATGAGGGCTGTGCATTCCCGTCTGCTACATAGCGTTGGAGTAGGAAACGGTGTGCGTAGTTACCGCCAGTCGACTTCGCCTCTAGACCGCATGCGGTCATCTAAATCTTTACTCGAGTTTAATTAAGGTCGGCCAACCACCAAATTTTGTGTGTAAATTACAAGTAAAATGTAATATAGTGTTTTAAAAAAGAAATCACTGCAACTTTAAACTACAATCAGAACAAAAAACCGGTAATGACAGCAACACGGATTTGAGGCGCTGGCAGGAAAGTAAATTTATATTTTCAATTTAAATACAAATTAATGCTTCAAAAAGTGCTAAATTAAACTCAAATGGGGAAAAGTTGTGAATGAGTGTGTGAGCAAACTGGGTCGTCTGATTACAATTAGGAGTATGATTATAATTTATGATTGTTAGCAATAAGTAATTCAGAAAGTTTTATTTCATGTATAATAGATAAATAACAATGTTTTCTGAGAAAAAGGAAAAATAACAAAGAAGTAACGTAAAATCAAATATTTAGATAAATAGTAGTTTTTTGAAGACAATGAGTAATACATAAATTAAAGTTATTATCCAGCAGTTATTATCGATGTAACATAAAAGAAATGGTTGAGGTGGGAGTTTTGATATCATTTGACGATAAAATCAGATAAAATAAAGAGGTGTTAATTAACAATATAAACATGTATTTGTCATTGCATTCACCTGTTTTTTCTCTGCCAGTACACCAGACGAGACCTTGGTAGGTAGGTAACATTTCAAATTTCAATAATTTAAGAATTAATTAACGTGTAATATTTCAGATCACGTCCACACCAGGGACGATTTAAATATTTCAATCTTTAATTAACCTGAACTGCTTCAGTTGACGCCCTAAACAGGGACGAATTTACAGATTTTAATAACTTAATAAACTCGTACAGCTTCAGTTGGTGCCCGAACAGGGACGTTGTAAATTAATTTTTAATTTAATATAAATTGAATTAATTTACAACCTGGTCAAAATGGTAGAGAAAGGCAAAGGTGCAAATTTATGTGAAAGTGTAGAGGAATCTATTTTAAACGTTATGCAAGACAATTTAATTTCAACAAACGAAAATATCGATGAGAGTGTACAATTAGAAATACCGAATGTAAACGAAACGGTCGAAGTTGAATGTAGCAATAAGAGCCGTAATATAAATATATTTAACCAATTAGCGTTGATGATGGAAATGATGTCGGGAATGAAAACTGAGATCAAATCAGAAATAAACATAGTAAATAATAAACTTGACAAACAAGACAAGAAAATGAAAACAGAAAATAATAATTTAAACGCGTGTTTAAATGAATTTAAAACTGAAATGAAATCAGAAAATGATAATTTAAAAACGAGTTTGAATGAATTTAAGATTGAAATTAAGTAAGAAATAAATACTAGTAACATAGAACTGAAAACGGAAATAACAAAACAAGACAAAAAATTAAGAGAAATAGATATTAAATTAGAGGAAAGAAATAGAACTATTGCGGGCATGAAAGGTGGGATAATCTATATCTATAAAAATGAATGTTTGTTTCTTTCTTTCTTTGTCCCGTATGCGTTCCTATACCATTCATCCGATTGCGATGAAACTTCGGTGCGTTGTTGTGCGCACGCCCGCGAAGGTTTCTGAATTTTTTTCAATGGGGCCCTTTGGGGGGTTCTTGGGGTCTTCCACATCTCCTCCTAAACCACTGGACCGATTTCAACCAAACTTGGCACAAATATTTTATGCAACGGGACAACCAACATAGGGTAGGTGTTTTTTCGATGGGGTCCTTTGGGGTCTTCCACATCTCCTCCTAAACCACTGGACCGATTTCAACCAAACTTGGCACAAATATTTTATGCAACGGGACAACCAACATAGGTAGGTGTTTTTTCGATGGGGTCCTTTGGGGGGTCCTTTGGGGTCTTCCACATCTCCTCCTAAACCACTGGACCGATTTCAACCAAACTTGGCACAAATATTTTACGCGACGGGAGAACCAACATAGGATAGGTGTTTTTTCGATGGGGTCCTTTGGGGTCTTCCACATCTCCTCCTAAACCACTGGACCGATTTCAACCAAACTTGGCACAAATATTTTACGCAACGGGAGAACCAACATAGGATATGTGTTTTTTCGATACGATACTTCGGGGGGTCCTTTTGGGGGTCCTTTGGGGTCTTTCACATCTCTTCCTAAACCACTGGACCGATTTCAACCAAACTTGGCACAAATATTTTACGCAAAGGGAGAACCAACATAGGATAGGTGTTTTTTCAATGGGGTTCTTTTGGGGGTTCTTTGGGGTCTTCCACATCTCCTCCTAAACCACTGGACCGATTTCAACCAAACTTGGCACAAATATTTTACGCAACGGGAGAACCAACATAGGATATGTGTTTTTTCGATATGATACTTCGGGGGGTCCTTTTGGGGGTCCTTTGTGGTCTTCTACATCTCCTCCTAAACCACTGGACCGATTTCAACCAAACTTGGCACAAAATATTTTACGCAAAGGGAGAACCAACATAGGATAGGTGTTTTTTCGATGGGGTTCTTTTGGGGGTTCTTTGGGGTCTTCCACTTCTCCTCCTAAACCACTGGACCGATTTCAACCAAACTTGGCACAAATATTTTACGCAAAGGGAGAACCAACATAGGACAGGTGTTTTTTTTTCGATACGATCCTCTGGGGGAGTCCTTTGGAGTCTTAAAAAACTAACTTATTAGATCTGGTTACTATGGCAACCCAATGGAATATATTCTGTTCTAAATATATTATCGCATTAAATTGAAGACCACGCGTATATATATTATATATATTATATATATACAAACACTTTCTTTCTTTGAGTGGCATTGCAACGCATGCCGGGTACTCGCTAGTTATAAATATAAATAAAATACAAGACGAAGTAAACGAAAGTAGAACGCTGAAGGAGGAGGTAGAAAATGACACATTTACGTGTGAATGTGATGAAATAACAGACGACCAGGTTAATAGTAAAATAACAAATAATTACGAAGGGATCATCAACAAGGTAGGTGTTAGTTACAAAAATGAATTAACAGCTAATAGTAGTAAGATAGTTGAAAACGAAATATATATAAAAAATAATACCGTGAAAATAATTAGCGATCATAATAATATAGAAACAGTGAGAGAGAGAGAGAGAGAGAGAGAGAGAGAGAGAGAGAGAGAGAGAGAGAGAGAGAGAGATCAGTATTTGTAAGTTAGAGAGAGAGTATGAAGAGAATGATTTTGTGAATATAGGGCAGAGGGTAGATTTTCCCCAGTTTTATGGTAAACCAAGCTGGTTACAAATGATTTTGAAGGGCAAGAGTCCCTTACAGGAAAACAATGTGTTTTTAAGTAGTTTTTTTAATTTTTAGTAGGAGTTTTTAGGATTTAATACCATCTGTACGGAATGATAGCAAAAGTATGAATTGGTGTTATGGTGAAAGGTATGTTGATGAGAAAATAGAGTTATTTAAGGTTAGTAGAGGTTATGACGAATTAGTAAAGAGATTAGATATGGAAAGAGTTAGTGATAGTAAGTACTTACCTTGTGAAATAGTTAGTACAGCAATTGATGATATTGATTACTTACTTTATGACAAAGCTAATACAGCAGTAGATAATAATGATAATGAAACTGTAATTGACATGACTATGACAGATTATACTAAGGGTGACTGGACTATACTCGATGATAATAAATTATATGATTTAATAACATGGAATAATCCTGTTGGTATTGTGGAAGAATATAAACATTTGGATAATCTTTATATTAATAAAAATGATATAATGAGTTTAATAAAAAATGAATGGTGTCGATGTAAGACCAGGTTTTTGTACGATGATGGGGGTAAAAACAATAAATGTTTATGAACGTTTAATTATGTAATTAATGGTTTTGGATCGGACTCCTTTCCAAAATGAGGTATGGTAAACAATAAAATAATGACGAAAAAATTGTAAATAAATTTATAGTGAAATTAATTTTGGTTGTGTTGTAAGATGTATTTTACGTAAACAATGTATGTATGCAGTAGTAATTTGATTTTAATAATAATATTTAATCAAACTAAACGAATAACAAAAGTAATTAGGAAGTTTATAAAACAACTGAATTGTAATTGTTTTGGAGTAATGCAATTAAAATAACTGGTATTTCCAATAACTGATTGAATTAAAAGAATTTGAGGTTAATTAATTAATTAATGTATAGATAAATTTTGATAATGAAATTAAATGATTTTAGGAGTTTTAAACTAAACCTAAAATTGAAATGTTTGTAATTTTATTCAGATGCAGATTAAATGTTTATTTTAATGTAGTGAGAGAGAGTGAATCCTTTTTATTTAAATGGTCAATTAAGTTGTAATTAAAGATGCAATCATTAGTTGATGATGGCCTATGTAAGTAGGTATAAACTAGTTCCGATGAATAAGTAAATATTTTGTTGTAATCACTATTTTATGTTAATGAAGGCCACAAGTAGGAAAGATAAGAAAGCAAATGAGTAGTGCTCGAACACGTAATCAATATTAAGAATTTCATGCAATGTAAATTGTGAATTTTAAATGTAACTATGTTATAAACAAACATATCTTTTACTTTTCGGGCGGTCACGGCCTCACCGAACCCTGACCGTGGAATTGGTTTAGCTTTGACAGCTATGGTTGGGGCTCATTGCGTCACGTTCTGCCTTAACTGACCATAGCTGTTATCGTTGTAAAGGTGAATTTAGAAATTGACAGGGGGGTAATTCAAGGGAATCACCAAATTATGGAACAGCGGCTATCACTCTGTTCGCGTAGGAACAGTAAAAAAGGTGATAGACCCGTTTTAAGGTTTTAAATATGTAACTTCCAGATATTATGATGTCTGATAATTTTAATATGTAAGGCCGAAGCAAGGACAGGAGATGCCAAAATTCCTCCTCAAATTCAGTCCTTGTGGAAGCAACTGAACGCAACAGTTCAGGGGGGGCCATAGTGTGTTTGGTAAGGGGGGTTACTCAGGGGAGTAACGAACTAAAATTTGAAACTTAATGATGCTGACTACCTGATAAGCTAACTAAATGATTTTATTTTGATTCAAGAAATACCATTGTAATAGATGGGCTGTTTAGAAGTAAGTGATTTCAATGTGTTGTGCTCTGTGTAATGATTTCATAAAGGACTCTAACTGATTCTGAAAAGACCATGTCAAGTATAGAAGATGTATATCAGATTTTGTTTATTATGTTTTATTGTATCATTAGTTTTACTATGTTAGAGTGTAAGGAGTATGAACAGATGTTGTGTAATTTTCATGGTATAGTTTTGTATGGTGTATATAGGGCAAGGTCAGTCACCTGACCCAGAGAGATCATCTGATAACTGATGTTAGAATCAGGATAGGTTTATAGTGATTAACTCATGAATTTTGTTACTTCAATTAAATTAAATAATTTTATTGTTTCTTGAAATTAATAAAACAAATATTTTGGGAAATTTAAATTTTTTTGTGGAAAAAAAAAATTTTGTTCTATTCGTTGTATCAAAGAACGTTACCGTAAATGATAATGTTCATTATATGTAGGGAAGGTGTTAGCTGATTTATGATATGCCTTTTATGTTCTTTTTTGTATACAAGTGCATTTATTTTGAATTTTGACTTTATAGTAGAAGTAAGTTGTGTATTTTTATTGGTTCATTATGGTTGTTAGTAGGTAATTAAGAAGAGTGGATCCAATTAGAAGATTTTTAAATTTTTGAAAGTAAATGTAATGAAATGATCAAATTAATGGATCTTTGATAATGAACTTAGCTAAATTCCTCTAGGCAAACAAAAATTTAAATGATTTCAATTTGATTTGTTTAGTTTATTTTGGATTTGAACTTGATTGGATTTAAGCAAATTGAGAAAAGAAATGAAATGTGAACGATACCTTTTATGAATTTTAAATAAGGAGTTTGTTTTTAATACAATAATGAGTATGTGTACGCACCCAGTAGGCCTACTTGCTAAAGGCAGCCCAGTATGCATGTAAGGGGGAGCATATCGGTTGAGGATCTGGTATGGTATAAGGCCAGTTTTGATTGATAGAATGATGGAATGATAGAAGGTTGGGTGGTACTATGGTGAGTATCTGTCTGATTTTATGGTGTTGGGATCTCGAACAGAGAAGTCCAGTAATCTCGTTCAGGTGCAGCCATAGTCACCTAGCTAGGGGGGTAGTGTACCCATGAGGTGTTAAGAATTAAAGGAGGGTTGTTGGCACCATATCCTCGCCGATCCTCTTAGGGGTAGCAATGAGAGTTCTTCTGTTTCGGCAGAAGACCTCTCATTGGGGGTGTATTGTAATGGGGAAAAAGGGGGATTTTATTTTTTTAATAAATGTATTTAAATGTGTATGTGACCAACGGGGCTAGTTCAATACGAAATACGGTTTTATGCAAACAACGAACGCAGTGACATAACTTGTGAGCGGGTGTGGCAAACAACGCAATATTATTCTGAGAAATCAAGTGTTGTGGTATGCACTCATACGCGCAACATGAACACGCGCACAGAGGCGACGCTTACAGCCTCAACCCACGCCAAGTAAAATGGCTAAGATGTAAAATTATTTCAGCAATGTGCTTTTGAGATGCCGGATATCAATTTGAGGCTCCGCCTATCACGGCCTCTATGTCGTAGTCGCTTGATATCGTCAACACCTTGTGAACATTGAAAAATCCATGCTACAGGTACGGTGACTAACAATCTATCACATGAGGGCTGTGCATTCCCGTCTGCTACATAGCGTTGGAGTAGGAAACGGTGTGCGTAGTTACCGCCAGTCGACTTCGCCTCTAGACCGCATGCGGTCATCTAAATCTTTACTCGAGTTTAATTAAGGTCGGCCAACCACCAAATTTTGTGTGTAAATTACAAGTAAAATGTAATATAGTGTTTTAAAAAAGAAATCAGTGCAACTTTAAACTACAATCAGAACAAAAAACCGGTAATGACAGCAACACGGATTTGAGGCGCTGGCATGAAAGTAAATTTATATTTTCAATTTAAATACAAATTAATGCTTCAAAAAGTGCTAAATTAAACTCAAATGGGGAAAAGTTGTGAATGAGTGTGTGAGCATACTGGGTCGTCTGATTACAATTAGGAGTATGATTATAATTTATGATTGTTAGCAATAAGTAATTCAGAAAGTTTTATTTCATGTATAATAGATAAATAACAATGTTTTCTGAGAAAAAGGAAAAATAACAAAGAAGTAACGTAAAATCAAATATTTAGATAAATAGTAGTTTTTTGAAGACAATGAGTAATACATAAATTAAAGTTATTATCCAGCAGTTATTATCGATGTAACATAAAAGAAATGGTTGAGGTGGGAGTTTTGATATCATTTGACGATAAAATCAGATAAAATAAAGAGGTGTTAATTAACAATATAAACATGTATTTGTCATTGCATTCACCTGTTTTTTCTCTGCCAGTACACCAGACGAGACCTTGGTAGGTAGGTAACATTTCAAATTTCAATAATTTAAGAATTAATTAACGTGTAATATTTCAGATCACGTCCGCACCAGGGACAATTTAAATATTTCAATCTTTAATTAACCTGAACTGCTTCAGTTGACGCCCTAAACAGGGACGAATTTACAGATTTTAATAACTTAATAAACTCGTACAGCTTCAGTTGGTGCCCGAACAGGGACGTTGTAAATTAATTTTTAATTTAATATAAATTGAATTAATTTACAACCTGGTCAAAATGGTAGAGAAAGGCAAAGGTGCAAATTTATGTGAAAGTGTAGAGGAATCTATTTTAAACGTTATGCAAGACAATTTAATTTCAACAAACGAAAATATCGATGAGAGTGTACAATTAGAAATACCGAATGTAAACGAAACGGTCGAAGTTGAATGTAGCAATAAGAGCCGTAATATAAATATATTTAACCAATTAGCGTTGATGATGGAAATGATGTCAGGAATGAAAACTGAGATCAAATCAGAAATAAACATAGTAAATAATAAACTTGACAAACAAGACAAGAAAATGAAAACAGAAAATAATAATTTAAACGCGTGTTTAAATGAATTTAAAACCGAAATGAAATCAGAAAATGATAATTTAAAAAAGAGTTTGAATGAATTTAAGATTGAAATTAAGAAAGAAATAAATACTAGTAACATAGAACTGAAAACGGAAATAACCAAACAAGACAAAAAATTAAGAGAAATAGATATTAAATTAGAGGAAAGAAATAGAACTATTGCGGGCATGAAAGGTGGGTTAATTATAAATATAAATAAAATACAAGACGAAGTAAACGAAAGTAGAACGCTGAAGGAGGAGGTAGAAAATGACACATTTACGGGTGAATGTGACGAAATAACAGACGACCAGGTTAATAGTAAAATAACAAATAATTACGAAGGGATCATCAACAAGGTAGGTGTTAGTTACAAAAATGAATTAACAGCTAATAGTAGTAAGATAGTTGAAAACGAGATATATAAAAATAATACCGTGAAAATAATTAGCGATCATAATAATATAGAAACAGTGAGAGAGAGAGAGAGAGAGAGAGAGAGAGAGAGAGAGAGAGAGAGAGAGAGAGAGAGAGAGAGAGAGAGAGAGAGAGAGAGAGAGAGAGATCAGTATTTGTAAGTTAGAGAGAGAGTATGAAGAGAATGATTTTGTGAATATAGGGCAGAGGGTAGATTTTCCCCAGTTTTATGGTAAACCAAGCTGGTTACAAATGATTTTGAAGGGCAAGAGTCCCTTACAGGAAAACAATGTGTTTTTAAGTAGTTTTTTTAATTTTTAGTAGGAGTTTTTAGGATTTAATACCCTCTGTACGGAATGATAGCAAAAGTATGAATTGGTGTTATGGTGAAAGGTATGTTGATGAGAAAATAGAGTTATTTAAGGTTAGTAGAGGTTATGACGAATTAGTAAAGAGATTAGATATGGAAAGAGTTAGTGATAGTAAGTACTTACCTTGTGAAATAGTTAGTACAGCAATTGATGATATTGATTACTTACTTTCTGACAAAGCTAATACAGCAGTAGATAATAATGATAATGAAACTGTAATTGACATGACTATGACAGATCATACTAAGGGTGACTGGACTATACTCGATGATAATAAATTATATGATTTAATAACATGGAATAATCCTGTTGGTATTGTGGAAGAATATAAACATTTGGATAATCTTTATATTAATAAAAATGATATAATGAGTTTAATAAAAAATGAATGGTGTCGATGTAAGACCAGGTTTTTGTACGATGATGGGGGTAAAAACAATAAATGTTTATGAACGTTTAATTATGTAATTAATGGTTTTGGATCGGACTCCTTTCCAAAATGAGGTATGGTAAACAATAAAATAATGACGAAAAAATTGTAAATAAATTTATAGTGAAATTAATTTTGGTTGTGTTGTAAGATGTATTTTACGTAAACAATGTATGTATGCAGTAGTAATTTGATTTTAATAATAATATTTAATCAAACTAAACGAATAACAAAAGTAATTAGGAAGTTTATAAAACAACTGAATTGTAATTGTTTTGGAGTAATGCAATTAAAATAACTGGTATTTCCAATAACTGATTGAATTAAAAGAATTTGAGGTTAATTAACTAATTAATGTATAGATAAATTTTGATAATGAAATTAAATGATTTTAGGAGTTTGAAACTAAACCTAAAATTGAAATGTTTGTAATTTTATTCAGATGCAGATTAAATGTTTATTTTAATGTAGTGAGAGAGAGTGAATCCTTTTTATTTAAATGGTCAATTAAGTTGTAATTAAAGATGCAATCATTAGTTGATGATGGCCTATGTAAGTAGGTATAAACTAGTTCCGATGAATAAGTAAATATTTTGTTGTAATCACTATTTTATGTTAATGAAGGCCACAAGTAGGAAAGATAAGAAAGCAAATGAGTAGTGCTCGAACACGTAATCAATATTAAGAATTTCATGCAATGTAAATTGTGAATTTTAAATGTAACTATGTTATAAACAAACATATCTTTTACTTTTCGGGCGGTCACGGCCTCACTGAACCCTGACCGTGGAATTGGTTTAGCTTTGACAGCTATGGTTGGGGCTCATTGCGTCACGTTCTGCCTTAACTGACCATAGCTGTTATCGTTGTAAAGGTGAATTTAGAAATTGACAGGGGGGTAATTCAAGGGAATCACCAAATTATGGAACAGCGGCTATCACTCTGTTCGCGTAGGAACAGTAAAAAAGGTGATAGACCCGTTTTAAGGTTTTAAATATGTAACTTCCAGATATTATATCTGATAATTTTAATATGTAAGGCCGAAGCAACGACAGGAGATGCCAAAATTCCTCCTCAAATTCAGTCCTTGTGGAAGCAACTGAACGCAACAGTTCAGGGGGGGGCCATACTGTGTTTGGTAAGGGGGGTTACTCAGGGGAGTAACGAACTAAAATTTGAAACTTAATGATGCTGACTAGCTGATAAGCTAACTAAATGATTTTATTTTGATTCAAGAAATACCATTGTAATAGATGGGCTGTTTAGAAGTAAGTGATTTCAATGTGTTGTGCTCTGTGTAATGATTTCATAAAGGGCTCTAACTGATTCTGAAAAGACCATGTCAAGTATAGAAGATGTATATCAGATTTTGTTTATTATGTTTTATTGTGTCATTAGTTTTACTATGTTAGAGTGTAAGGAGTATGAACAGATGTTGTGTAATTTTCATGGTATAGTTTTGTATGGTGTATATAGGGCAAGGTCAGTCACCTGACCCAGAGAGATCATCTGATAACTGATGTTAGAATCAGGATAGGTTTATAGTGATTAACTCATGAATTTTGTTACTTCAATTAAATTAAATAATTTTATTGTTTCTTGAAATTAATAAAACAAATATTTTGGGAAATTTAAATTTTTTTGTGGAAAAAAAATTTTGTTCTATTCGTTGTATCAAAGAACGTTACCGTAAATGATAATGTTCATTATAAGTAGGGAAGGTGTTAGCTGATTTATGATATGCCTTTTATGTTCTTTTTTGTATACAAGTGCATTTATTTTGAATTTTGACTTTATAGTAGAAGTAAGTTGTGTATTTTTATTGGGGCATTATGGTTGTTAGTAGGTAATTAAGAAGAGTGGATCCAATTAGAAGATTTTTAAATTTTTGAAAGTAAATGTAATGAAATGATCAAATTAATGGATCTTTGATAATGAACTTAGCTAAATTCCTCTAGGCAAACAAAAATTTAAATGATTTCAATTTGATTTGTTTAGTTTATTTTGGATTTGAACTTGATTGGATTTAAGCAAATTGAGAAAAGAAATGAAATGTGAACGATACCTTTTATGAATTTTAAATAAGGAGTTTGTTTTTAATACAATAATGAGTATGTGTACGCACCCAGTAGGCCTACTTGCTAAAGGCAGCCCAGTATGCATGTAAGGGGGAGCATATCGGTTGAGGATCTGGTATGGTATAAGGCCAGTTTTGATTGATAGAATGATGGAATGATAGAAGGTTGGGTGGTACTATGGTGAGTATCTGTCTGATTTTATGGTGTTGGGATCTCGAACAGAGAAGTCCAGTAATCTCGTTCAGGTGCAGCCATAGTCACCTAGCTAGGGGGGTAGTGTACCCATGAGGTGTTAAGAATTAAAGGAGGGTTGTTGGCACCATATCCTCGCCGATCCTCTTAGGGGTAGCAATGAGAGTTCTTCTGTTTCGGCAGAAGACCTCTCATTGGGGGGGTATTGTAATGGGGCAAAAAGGGGATTTTATTTTTTTAATAAATGTATTTAAATGTGTACGTGACCAACGGGGCTAGTTCAATACGAAATACGGTTTTATGCAAACAACGAACGCAGTGACATAACTTGTGAGCGGGTGTGGCAAACAACGCAATATTATTCTGAGAAATCAAGTGTTGTAGTATGCACTCATACGCGCAACATGAACACGCGCACAGAGGTGACGCTTACAGCCTCAACCCACGCCAAGTAAAATGGCTAAGATGTAAAATTATTTCAGCAATGTGCTTTTGAGATGCCGGATATCAATTTGAGGCTCCGCCTATCACGGCCTCTATGTCGTAGTCGCTTGATATCGTCAACACCTTGTGAACATTGAAAAATCCATGCTACAGGTACGGTGACTAACAATCTATCACATGAGGGCTGTGCATTCCCGTCTGCTACATAGCGTTGGAGTAGGAAACGGTGTGCGTAGTTACCGCCAGTCGACTTCGCCTCTAGACCGCATGCGGTCATCTAAATCTTTACTCGAGTTTAATTAAGGTCGGCCAACCACCAAATTTTGTGTGTAAATTACAAGTAAAATGTAATATAGTGTTTTAAAAAAGAAATCACTGCAACTTTAAACTACAATCAGAACAAAAAACCGGTAATGACAGCAACACGGATTTGAGGCGCTGGCAGGAAAGTAAATTTATATTTTCAATTTAAATACAAATTAATGCTTCAAAAAGTGCTAAATTAAACTCAAATGGGGAAAAGTTGTGAATGAGTGTGTGAGCAAACTGGGTCGTCTGATTACAATTAGGAGTATGATTATAATTTATGATTGTTAGCAATAAGTAATTCAGAAAGTTTTATTTCATGTATAATAGATAAATAACAATGTTTTCTGAGAAAAAGGAAAAATAACAAAGAAGTAACGTAAAATCAAATATTTAGATAAATAGTAGTTTTTTGAAGACAATGAGTAATACATAAATTAAAGTTATTATCCAGCAGTTATTATCGATGTAACATAAAAGAAATGGTTGAGGTGGGAGTTTTGATATCATTTGACGATAAAATCAGATAAAATAAAGAGGTGTTAATTAACAATATAAACATGTATTTGTCATTGCATTCACCTGTTTTTTCTCTGCCAGTACACCAGACGAGACCTTGGTAGGTAGGTAACATTTCAAATTTCAATAATTTAAGAATTAATTAACGTGTAATATTTCAGATCACGTCCACACCAGGGACGATTTAAATATTTCAATCTTTAATTAACCTGAACTGCTTCAGTTGACGCCCTAAACAGGGACGAATTTACAGATTTTAATAACTTAATAAACTCGTACAGCTTCAGTTGGTGCCCGAACAGGGACGTTGTAAATTAATTTTTAATTTAATATAAATTGAATTAATTTACAACCTGGTCAAAATGGTAGAGAAAGGCAAAGGTGCAAATTTATGTGAAAGTGTAGAGGAATCTATTTTAAACGTTATGCAAGACAATTTAATTTCAACAAACGAAAATATCGATGAGAGTGTACAATTATAAATACCGAATGTAAACGAAACGGTCGAAGTTGAATGTAGCAATAAGAGCCGTAATATAAATATATTTAACCAATTAGCGTTGATGATGGAAATGATGTCGGGAATGAAAACTGAGATCAAATCAGAAATAAACATAGTAAATAATAAACTTGACAAACAAGACAAGAAAATGAAAACAGAAAATAATAATTTAAACGCGTGTTTAAATGAATTTAAAACTGAAATGAAATCAGAAAATGATAATTTAAAAACGAGTTTGAATGAATTTAAAATTGAAATTAAGTAAGAAATAAATACTAGTAACATAGAACTGAAAACGGAAATAACAAAACAAGACAAAAAATTAAGAGAAATAGATATTAAATTAGAGGAAAGAAATAGAACTATTGCGGGCATGAAAGGTGGGATAATCTATATCTATAAAAATGAATGTTTGTTTCTTTCTTTCTTTGTCCCGTATGCGTTCCTATACCATTCATCCGATTGCGATGAAACTTCGGTGCGTTGTTGTGCGCACGCCCGCGAAGGTTTCTGAATTTTTTTCAATGGGGCCCTTTGGGGGGTTCTTGGGGTCTTCCACATCTCCTCCTAAACCACTGGACCGATTTCAACCAAACTTGGCACAAATATTTTATGCAACGGGACAACCAACATAGGTAGGTGTTTTTTCGATGGGGTCCTTTGGGGGGTCCTTTGGGGTCTTCCACATCTCCTCCTAAACCACTGGACCGATTTCAACCAAACTTGGCACAAATATTTTACGCGACGGGAGAACCAACATAGGATAGGTGTTTTTTTGATGGGGTCCTTTGGGGTCTTCCACATCTCCTCCTAAACCACTGGACCGATTTCAACCAAACTTGGCACAAATATTTTACGCAACGGGAGAACCAACATAGGATATGTGTTTTTTCGATACGATACTTCGGGGGGTCCTTTTGGGGGTCCTTTGGGGTCTTTCACATCTCTTCCTAAACCACTGGACCGATTTCAACCAAACTTGGCACAAATATTTTACGCAAAGGGAGAACCAACATAGGATAGGTGTTTTTTCAATGGGGTTCTTTTGGGGGTTCTTTGGGGTCTTCCACATCTCCTCCTAAACCACTGGACCGATTTCAACCAAACTTGGCACAAATATTTTACGCAACGGGAGAACCAACATAGGATATGTGTTTTTTCGATATGATACTTCGGGGGGTCCTTTTGGGGGTCCTTTGTGGTCTTCTACATCTCCTCCTAAACCACTGGACCGATTTCAACCAAACTTGGCACAAAATATTTTACGCAAAGGGAGAACCAACATAGGATAGGTGTTTTTTCGATGGGGTTCTTTTGGGGGTTCTTTGGGGTCTTCCACTTCTCCTCCTAAACCACTGGACCGATTTCAACCAAACTTGGCACAAATATTTTACGCAAAGGGAGAACCAACATAGGACAGGTGTTTTTTTTTCGATACGATCCTCTGGGGGGGTCCTTTGGAGTCTTAAAAAACTAACTTATTAGATCTGGTTACTATGGCAACCCAATGGAATATATTCTGTTCTAAATATATTATCGCATTAAATTGAAGACCACGCGTATATATATTATATATATTATATATATACAAACACTTTCTTTCTTTGAGTGGCATTGCAACGCATGCCGGGTACTCGCTAGTTATAAATATAAATAAAATACAAGACGAAGTAAACGAAAGTAGAACGCTGAAGGAGGAGGTAGAAAATGACACATTTACGTGTGAATGTGATGAAATAACAGACGACCAGGTTAATAGTAAAATAACAAATAATTACGAAGGGATCATCAACAAGGTAGGTGTTAGTTACAAAAATGAATTAACAGCTAATAGTAGTAAGATAGTTGAAAACGAAATATATATAAAAAATAATACCGTGAAAATAATTAGCGATCATAATAATATAGAAACAGTGAGAGAGAGAGAGAGAGAGAGAGAGAGAGAGAGAGAGAGAGAGAGAGAGAGAGAGAGAGAGAGAGAGAGAGATCAGTATTTGTAAGTTAGAGAGAGAGTATGAAGAGAATGATTTTGTGAATATAGGGCAGAGGGTAGATTTTCCCCAGTTTTATGGTAAACCAAGCTGGTTACAAATGATTTTGAAGGGCAAGAGTCCCTTACAGGAAAACAATGTGTTTTTAAGTAGTTTTTTTAATTTTTAGTAGGAGTTTTTAGGATTTAATACCATCTGTACGGAATGATAGCAAAAGTATGAATTGGTGTTATGGTGAAAGGTATGTTGATGAGAAAATAGAGTTATTTAAGGTTAGTAGAGGTTATGACGAATTAGTAAAGAGATTAGATATGGAAAGAGTTAGTGATAGTAAGTACTTACCTTGTGAAATAGTTAGTACAGCAATTGATGATATTGATTACTTACTTTATGACAAAGCTAATACAGCAGTAGATAATAATGATAATGAAACTGTAATTGACATGACTATGACAGATTATACTAAGGGTGACTGGACTATACTCGATGATAATAAATTATATGATTTAATAACATGGAATAATCCTGTTGGTATTGTGGAAGAATATAAACATTTGGATAATCTTTATATTAATAAAAATGATATAATGAGTTTAATAAAAAATGAATGGTGTCGATGTAAGACCAGGTTTTTGTACGATGATGGGGGTAAAAACAATAAATGTTTATGAACGTTTAATTATGTAATTAATGGTTTTGGATCGGACTCCTTTCCAAAATGAGGTATGGTAAACAATAAAATAATGACGAAAAAATTGTAAATAAATTTATAGTGAAATTAATTTTGGTTGTGTTGTAAGATGTATTTTACGTAAACAATGTATGTATGCAGTAGTAATTTGATTTTAATAATAATATTTAATCAAACTAAACGAATAACAAAAGTAATTAGGAAGTTTATAAAACAACTGAATTGTAATTGTTTTGGAGTAATGCAATTAAAATAACTGGTATTTCCAATAACTGATTGAATTAAAAGAATTTGAGGTTAATTAATTAATTAATGTATAGATAAATTTTGATAATGAAATTAAATGATTTTAGGAGTTTGAAACTAAACCTAAAATTGAAATGTTTGTAATTTTATTCAGATGCAGATTAAATGTTTATTTTAATGTAGTGAGAGAGAGTGAATCCTTTTTATTTAAATGGTCAATTAAGTTGTAATTAAAGATGCAATCATTAGTTGATGATGGCCTATGTAAGTAGGTATAAACTAGTTCCGATGAATAAGTAAATATTTTGTTGTAATCACTATTTTATGTTAATGAAGGCCACAAGTAGGAAAGATAAGAAAGCAAATGAGTAGTGCTCGAACACGTAATCAATATTAAGAATTTCATGCAATGTAAATTGTGAATTTTAAATGTAACTATGTTATAAACAAACATATCTTTTACTTTTCGGGCGGTCACGGCCTCACCGAACCCTGACCGTGGAATTGGTTTAGCTTTGACAGCTATGGTTGGGGCTCATTGCATCACGTTCTGCCTTAACTGACCATAGCTGTTATCGTTGTAAAGGTGAATTTAGAAATTGACAGGGGGGTAATTCAAGGGAATCACCAAATTATGGAACAGCGGCTATCACTCTGTTCGCGTAGGAACAGTAAAAAAGGTGATAGACCCGTTTTAAGGTTTTAAATATGTAACTTCCAGATATTATGATATCTGATAATTTTAATATGTAAGGCAGAAGCAAGGACAGGAGATGCCAAAATTCCTCCTCAAATTCAGTCCTTGTGGAAGCAACTGAACGCAACAGTTCAGGGGGGGCCATAGTGTGTTTGGTAACGGGGGTTACTCAGGGGAGTAACGAACTAAAATTTGAAACTTATTGATGCTGACTAGCTGATAAGCTAACTAAATGATTTTATTTTGATTCAAGAAATACCATTGTAATAGATGGGCTGTTTAGAAGTAAGTGATTTCAATGTGTTGTGCTCTGTGTAATGATTTCATAAAGGACTCTAACTGATTCTGAAAAGACCATGTCAAGTATAGAAGATGTATATCAGATTTTGTTTATTATGTTTTATTGTGTCATTAGTTTTACTATGTTAGAGTGTAAGGAGTATGAACAGATGTTGTGTAATTTTCATGGTATAGTTTTGTATGGTGTATATAGGGCAAGGTCAGTCACCTGACCCAGAGAGATCATCTGATAACTGACGTTAGAATCAGGATAGGTTTATAGTGATTAACTCATGAATTTTGTTACTTCAATTAAATTAAATAATTTTATTGTTTCTTGAAATTAATAAAACAAATATTTTGGGAAATTTAAATTTTTTTGTGGAAAAAAAAAATTTTGTTCTATTCGTTGTATCAAAGAACGTTACCATAAATGATAATGTTCATTATAAGTAGGGAAGGTGTTAGCTGATTTATGATATGCCTTTTATGTTCTTTTTTGTATACAAGTGCATTTATTTTGAATTTTGACTTTATAGTAGAAGTAAGTTGTGTATTTTTATTGGTTCATTATGGTTGTTAGTAGGTAATTAAGAAGAGTGGATCCAATTAGAAGATTTTTAAATTTTTGAAAGTAAATGTAATGAAATGATCAAATTAATGGATCTTTGATAATGAACTTAGCTAAATTCCTCTAGGCAAACAAAAATTTAAATGATTTCAATTTGATTTGTTTAGTTTATTTTGGATTTGAACTTGATTGGATTTAAGCAAATTGAGAAAAGAAATGAAATGTGAACGATACCTTTTATGAATTTTAAATAAGGAGTTTGTTTTTAATACAATAATGAGTATGTGTACGCACCCAGTAGGCCTACTTGCTAAAGGCAGCCCAGTATGCATGTAAGGAGGAGCATATCGGTTGAGGATCTGGTATGGTATAAGGCCAGTTTTGATTGATAGAATGATGGAATGATAGAAGGTTGGGTGGTACTATGGTGAGTATCTGTCTGATTTTATGGTGTTGGGATCTCGAACAGAGAAGTCCAGTAATCTTGTTCAGGTGCAGCCATAGTCACCTAGCTAGGGGGGTAGTGTACCCATGAGGTGTTAAGAATTAAAGGAGGGTTGTTGGCACCATATCCTCGCCGATCCTCTTAGGGGTAGCAATGAGAGTTCTTCTGTTTCGGCAGAAGACCTCTCATTGGGGGGGTATTGTAATGGGGCAAAAAAAGGATTTTATTTTTTTAATAAACGTATTTAAATGTGTACGTGACCAACGGGGCTAGTTCAATACGAAATACGGTTTTATGCAAACAACGAACGCAGTGACATAACTTGTGAGCGGGTGTGGCAAACAACGCAATATTATTCTGAGAAATCAAGTGTTGTGGTATGCACTCATACGCGCAACATGAACACGCGCACAAAGGCGACGCTTACAGCCTCAACCCACGCCAAGTAAAATGGCTAAGATGTAAAATTATTTCAGCAATGTGCTTTTGAGATGCCGGATATCAATTTGAGGCTCCGCCTATCACGGCCTCTATGTCGTAGTCGCTTGATATCGTCAACACCTTGTGAACATTGAAAAATCCATGCTACAGGTACGGTGACTAACAATCTATCACATGAGGGCTGTGCATTCCCGTCTGCTACATAGCGTTGGAGTAGGAAACGGTGTGCGTAGTTACCGCCAGTCGACTTCGCCTCTAGACCGCATGCGGTCATCTAAATCTTTACTCGAGTTTAATTAAGGTCGGCCAACCACCAAATTTTGTGTGTAAATTACAAGTAAAATGTAATATAGTGTTTTAAAAAAGAAATCACTGCAACTTTAAACTACAATCAGAACAAAAAACCGGTAATGACAGCAACACGGATTTGAGGCGCTGGCAGGAAAGTAAATTTATATTTTCAATTTAAATACAAATTAATGCTTCAAAAAGTGCTAAATTAAACTCAAATGGGGAAAAGTTGTGAATGAGTGTGTGAGCAAACTGGGTCGTCTGATTACAATTAGGAGTATGATTATAATTTATGATTGTTAGCAATAAGTAATTCAGAAAGTTTTATTTCATGTATAATAGATAAATAACAATGTTTTCTGAGAAAAAGGAAAAATAACAAAGAAGTAACGTAAAATCAAATATTTAGATAAATAGTAGTTTTTTGAAGACAATGAGTAATACATAAATTAAAGTTATTATCCAGCAGTTATTATCGATGTAACATAAAAGAAATGGTTGAGGTGGGAGTTTTGATATCATTTGACGATAAAATCAGATAAAATAAAGAGGAGTTAATTAACAATATAAACATGTATTTGTCATTGCATTCACCTGTTTTTTCTCTGCCAGTACACCAGACGAGACCTTGGTAGGTAGGTAACATTTCAAATTTCAATAATTTAAGAATTAATTAACGTGTAATATTTCAGATCACGTCCCCACCAGGGACGATTTAAATATTTCAATCTTTAATTAACCTGAACTGCTTCAGTTGACGCCCTAAACAGGGACGAATTTACAGATTTTAATAACTTAATAAACTCGTACAGCTTCAGTTGGTGCCCGAACAGGGACGTTGTAAATTAATTTTTAATTTAATATAAATTGAATTAATTTACAACCTGGTCAAAATGGTAGAGAAAGGCAAAGGTGCAAATTTATGTGAAAGTGTAGAGGAATCTATTTTAAACGTTATGCAAGACAATTTAATTTCAACAAACGAAAATATCGATGAGAGTGTACAATTAGAAATACCGAATGTAAACGAAACGGTCGAAGTTGAATGTAGCAATAAGAGCCGTAATATAAATATATTTAACCAATTAGCGTTGATGATGGAAATGATGTCAGGAATGAAAACTGAGATCAAATCAGAAATAAACATAGTAAATAATAAACTTGACAAACAAGACAAGAAAATGAAAACAGAAAATAATAATTTAAACGCGTGTTTAAATGAATTTAAAACTGAAATGAAATCAGAAAATGATAATTTAAAAACGAGTTTGAATGAATTTAAGATTGAAATTAAGTAAGAAATAAATACTAGTAACATAGAACTGAAAACGGAAATAACAAAACAAGACAAAAAATTAAGAGAAATAGATATTAAATTAGAGGAAAGAAATAGAACTATTGCGGGCATGAAAGGTGGGATAATCTATATCTATAAAAATGAATGTTTGTTTCTTTCTTTCTTTGTCCCGTATGCGTTCCTATACCATTCATCCGATTGCGATGAAACTTCGGTGCGTTGTTGTGCGCACGCCCGCGAAGGTTTCTGAATTTTTTTCAATGGGGCCCTTTGGGGGGTTCTTGGGGTCTTCCACATCTCCTCCTAAACCACTGGACCGATTTCAACCAAACTTGGCACAAATATTTTATGCAACGGGGCAACCAACATAGGGTAGGTGTTTTTTCGATGGGGTCCTTTGGGGTCTTCCACATCTCCTCCTAAACCACTGGACCGATTTCAACCAAACTTGGCACAAATATTTTACGCAACGGGAGAACCAACATAGGATATGTGTTTTTTCGATACGATACTTCGGGGGGTCCTTTTGGGGGTCCTTTGGGGTCTTTCACATCTCTTCCTAAACCACTGGACCGATTTCAACCAAACTTGGCACAAATATTTTACGCAAAGGGAGAACCAACATAGGATAGGTGTTTTTTCAATGGGGTTCTTTTGGGGGTTCTTTGGGGTCTTCCACATCTCCTCCTAAACCACTGGACCGATTTCAACCAAACTTGGCACAAATATTTTACGCAACGGGAGAACCAACATAGGATATGTGTTTTTTCGATATGATACTTCGGGGGGTCCTTTTGGGGGTCCTTTGTGGTCTTCTACATCTCCTCCTAAACCACTGGACCGATTTCAACCAAACTTGGCACAAAATATTTTACGCAAAGGGAGAACCAACATAGGATAGGTGTTTTTTCGATGGGGTTCTTTGGGGTCTTCCACTTCTCCTCCTAAACCACTGGACCGATTTCAACCAAACTTGGCACAAATATTTTACGCAAAGGGAGAACCAACATAGGACAGGTGTTTTTTTTCGATACGATCCTCTGGGGGGGTCCTTTGGAGTCTTAAAAAACTAACTTATTAGATCTGGTTACTATGGCAACCCAATGGAATATATTCTGTTCTAAATATATTATCGCATTAAATTGAAGACCACGCGTATATATATTATATATATTATATATATACAAACACTTTCTTTCTTTGAGTGGCATTGCAACGCATGCCGGGTACTCGCTAGTTATAAATATAAATAAAATACAAGACGAAGTAAACGAAAGTAGAACGCTGAAGGAGGAGGTAGAAAATGACACATTTACGTGCGAATGTGATGAAATAACAGACGACCAGGTTAATAGTAAAATAACAAATAATTACGAAGGGATCATCAACAAGGTAGGTATTAGTTACAAAAATGAATTAACAGCTAATAGTAGTAAGATAGTTGAAAACGAAATATATATAAAAAATAATACCGTGAAAATAATTAGCGATCATAATAATATAGAAACAGAGAGAGAGAGAGAGAGAGAGAGAGAGAGAGAGAGAGAGAGAGAGAGAGAGAGAGAGAGAGAGAGAGAGAGAGAGAGATCAGTATTTGTAAGTTAGAGAGAGAGTATGAAGAGAATGATTTTGTGAATATAGGGCAGGGGGTAGATTTTCCCCAGTTTTATGGTAAACCAAGCTGGTTACAAATGATTTTGAAGGGCAAGAGTCCCTTACAGGAAAACAATGTGTTTTTAAGTAGTTTTTTTAATTTTTAGTAGGAGTTTTTAGGATTTAATACCATCTGTACAGAATGATAGCAAAAGTATGAATTGGTGTTATGGTGAAAGGTATGTTGATGAGAAAATAGAGTTATTTAAGGTTAGTAGAGGTTATGACGAATTAGTAAAGAGATTAGATATGGAAAGAGTTAGTGATAGTAAGTACTTACCTTGTGAAATAGTTAGTACAGCAATTGATGATATTGATTACTTACTTTATGACAAAGCTAATACAGCAGTAGATAATAATGATAATGAAACTGTAATTGACATGACTATGACAGATCATACTAAGGGTGACTGGACTATACTCGATGATAATAAATTATATGATTTAATAACATGGAATAATCCTGTTGGTATTGTGGAAGAATATAAACATTTGGATAATCTTTATATTAATAAAAATGATATAATGAGTTTAATAAAAAATGAATGGTGTCGATGTAAGACCAGGTTTTTGTACGATGATGGGGGTAAAAACAATAAATGTTTATGAACGTTTAATTATGTAATTAATGGTTTTGGATCGGACTCCTTTCCAAAATGAGGTATGGTAAACAATAAAATAATGACGAAAAAATTGTAAATAAATTTATAGTGAAATTAATTTTGGTTGTGTTGTAAGATGTATTTTACGTAAACAATGTATGTATGCAGTAGTAATTTGATTTTAATAATAATATTTAATCAAACTAAACGAATAACAAAAGTAATTAGGAAGTTTATAAAACAACTGAATTGTAATTGTTTTGGAGTAATGCAATTAAAATAACTGGTATTTCCAATAACTGATTGAATTAAAAGAATTTGAGGTTAATTAATTAATTAATGTATAGATAAATTTTGATAATGAAATTAAATGATTTTAGGAGTTTGAAACTAAACCTAAAATTGAAATGTTTGTAATTTTATTCAGATGCAGATTAAATGTTTATTTTAATGTAGTGAGAGAGAGTGAATCCTTTTTATTTAAATGGTCAATTAAGTTGTAATTAAAGATGCAATCATTAGTTGATGATGGCCTATGTAAGTAGGTATAAACTAGTTCCGATGAATAAGTAAATATTTTGTTGTAATCACTATTTTATGTTAATGAAGGCCACAAGTAGGAAAGATAAGAAAGCAAATGAGTAGTGCTCGAACACGTAATCAATATTAAGAATTTCATGCAATGTAAATTGTGAATTTTAAATGTAACTATGTTATAAACAAACATATCTTTTACTTTTCGGGCGGTCACGGCCTCACCGAACCCTGACCGTGGAATTGGTTTAGCTTTGACAGCTATGGTTGGGGCTCATTGCGTCACGTTCTGCCTTAACTGACCATAGCTGTTATCGTTGTAAAGGTGAATTTAGAAATTGACAGGGGGGTAATTCAAGGGAATCACCAAATTATGGAACAGCGGCTATCACTCTGTTCGCGTAGGAACAGTAAAAAAGGTGATAGACCCGTTTTAAGGTTTTAAATATGTAACTTCCAGATATTATGATATCTGATAATTTTAATATGTAAGGCCGAAGCAAGGACAGGAGATGCCAAAATTCCTCCTCAAATTCAGTCCTTGTGGAAGCAACTGAACGCAACAGTTCAGGGGGGGCCATAGTGTGTTTGGTAACGGGGGTTACTCAGGGGAGTAACGAACTAAAATTTGAAACTTAATGATGCTGACTAGCTGATAAGCTAACTAAATGATTTTATTTTGATTCAAGAAATACCATTGTAATAGATGGGCTGTTTAGAAGTAAGTGATTTCAATGTGTTGTGCTCTGTGTAATGATTTCATAAAGGACTCTAACTGATTCTGAAAAGACCATGTCAAGTATAGAAGATGTATATCAGATTTTGTTTATTATGTTTTATTGTGTCATTAGTTTTACTATGTTAGAGTGTAAGGAGTATGAACAGATGTTGTGTAATTTTCATGGTATAGTTTTGTATGGTGTATATAGGGCAAGGTCAGTCACCTGACCCAGAGAGATCATCTGATAACTGACGTTAGAATCAGGATAGGTTTATAGTGATTAACTCATGAATTTTGTTACTTCAATTAAATTAAATAATTTTATTGTTTCTTGAAATTAATAAAACAAATATTTTGGGAAATTTAAATTTTTTTGTGGAAAAAAAAATTTTGTTCTATTCGTTGTATCAAAGAACGTTACCATAAATGATAATGTTCATTATAAGTAGGGAAGGTGTTAGCTGATTTATGATATGCCTTTTATGTTCTTTTTTGTATACAAGTGCATTTATTTTGAATTTTGACTTTATAGTAGAAGTAAGTTGTGTATTTTTATTGGTTCATTATGGTTGTTAGTAGGTAATTAAGAAGAGTGGATCCAATTAGAAGAGTTTTAAATTTTTGAAAGTAAATGTAATGAAATGATCAAATTAATGGATCTTTGATAATGAACTTAGCTAAATTCCTCTAGGCAAACAAAAATTTAAATGATTTCAATTTGATTTGTTTAGTTTATTTTGGATTTGAACTTGATTGGATTTAAGCAAATTGAGAAAAGAAATGAAATGTGAACGATACCTTTTATGAATTTTAAATAAGGAGATTGTTTTTAATACAATAATGAGTATGTGTACGCACCCAGTAGGCCTACTTGCTAAAGGCAGCCCAGTATGCATGTAAGGAGGAGCATATCGGTTGAGGATCTGGTATGGGGTATAAGGCCAGTTTTGATTGATAGAATGATGGAATGATAGAAGGTTGGGTGGTACTATGGTGAGTATCTGTCTGATTTTATGGTGTTGGGATCTCGAACAGAGAAGTCCAGTAATCTCGTTCAGGTGCAGCCATAGTCACCTAGCTAGGGGGGTAGTGTACCCATGAGGTGTTAAGAATTAAAGGAGGGTTGTTGGCACCATATCCTCGCCGATCCTCTTAGGGGTAGCAATGAGAGTTCTTCTGTTTCGGCAGAAGACCTCTCATTGGGGGGGTATTGTAATGGGGCAAAAAAAGGATTTTATTTTTTTAATAAACGTATTTAAATGTGTACGTGACCAACGGGGCTAGTTCAATACGAAATACGGTTTTATGCAAACAACGAACGCAGTGACATAACTTGTGAGCGGGTGTGGCAAACAACGCAATATTATTCTGAGAAATCAAGTGTTGTGGTATGCACTCATACGCGCAACATGAACACGCGCACAGAGGCGACGCTTACAGCCTCAACCCACGCCAAGTAAAATGGCTAAGATGTAAAATTATTTCAGCAATGTGCTTTTGAGATGCCGGATATCAATTTGAGGCTCCGCCTATCACGGCCTCTATGTCGTAGTCGCTTGATATCGTCAACACCTTGTGAACATTGAAAAATCCATGCTACAGGTACGGTGACTAACAATCTATCACATGAGGGCTGTGCATTCCCGTCTGCTACATAGCGTTGGAGTAGGAAACGGTGTGCGTAGTTACCGCCAGTCGACTTCGCCTCTAGACCGCATGCGGTCATCTAAATCTTTACTCGAGTTTAATTAAGGTCGGCCAACCACCAAATTTTGTGTGTAAATTACAAGTAAAATGTAATATAGTGTTTTAAAAAAAGAAATCAGTGCAACTTTAAACTACAATCAGAACAAAAAAACCGGTAATGACAGCAACACGGATTTGAGGCGCTGGCAGGAAAGTAAATTTATATTTTCAATTTAAATACAAATTAATGCTTCAAAAAGTGCTAAATTAAACTCAAATGGGGAAAAGTTGTGAATGAGTGTGTGAGCAAACTGGGTCGTCTGATTACAATTAGGAGTATGATTATAATTTATGATTGTTAGCAATAAGTAATTCAGAAAGTTTTATTTCATGTATAATAGATAAATAACAATGTTTTCTGAGAAAAAGGAAAAATAACAAAGAAGTAACGTAAAATCAAATATTTAGATAAATAGTAGTTTTTTGAAGACAATGAGTAATACATAAATTAAAGTTATTATCCAGCAGTTATTATCGTTGTAACATAAAAGAAATGGTTGAGGTGGGAGTTTTGATATCATTTGACGATAAAATCAGATAAAATAAAGAGGTGTTAATTAACAATATAAACATGTATTTGTCATTGCATTCACCTGTTTTTTCTCTGCCAGTACACCAGACGAGACCTTGGTAGGTAGGTAACATTTCAAATTTCAATAATTTAAGAATTAATTAACGTGTAATATTTCAGATCACGTCCGCACCAGGGACAATTTAAATATTTCAATCTTTAATTAACCTGAACTGCTTCAGTTGACGCCCTAAACAGGGACGAATTTACAGATTTTAATAACTTAATAAACTCGTACAGCTTCAGTTGGTGCCCGAACAGGGACGTTGTAAATTAATTTTTAATTTAATATAAATTGAATTAATTTACAACCTGGTCAAAATGGTAGAGAAAGGCAAAGGTGCAAATTTATGTGAAAGTGTAGAGGAATCTATTTTAAACGTTATGCAAGACAATTTAATTTCAACAAACGAAAATATCGATGAGAGTGTACAATTAGAAATACCGAATGTAAACGAAACGGTCGAAGTTGCATGTAGCAATAAGAGCCGTAATATAAATATATTTAACCAATTAGCGTTGATGATGGAAATGATGTCAGGAATGAAAACTGAGATCAAATCAGAAATAAACATAGTAAATAATAAACTTGACAAACAAGACAAGAAAATGAAAACAGAAAATAATAATTTAAACGCGTGTTTAAATGAATTTAAAACTGAAATGAAATCAGAAAATGATAATTTAAAAAAGAGTTTGAATGAATTTAAGATTGAAATTAAGTAAGAAATAAATACTAGTAACATAGAACTGAAAACGGAAATAACCAAACAAGACAAAAAATTAAGAGAAATAGATATTAAATTAGAGGAAAGAAATAGAACTATTGTGGGCATGAAAGGTGGGATAATTATAAATATAAATAAAATACAAGACGAAGTAAACGAAAGTAGAACGCTGAAGGAGGAGGTAGAAAATGACACATTTACGGGTGAATGTGACGAAATAACAGACGACCAGGTTAATAGTAAAATAACAAATAATTACGAAGGGATCATCAACAAGGTAGGTGTTAGTTACAAAAATGAATTAACAGCTAATAGTAGTAAGATAGTTGAAAACGAGATATATAAAAATAATACCGTGAAAATAATTAGCGATCATAATAATATAGAAACAGTGAGAGAGAGAGAGAGAGAGAGAGAGAGAGAGAGAGAGAGAGAGAGAGAGAGAGAGAGAGAGAGAGATCAGTATTTGTAAGTTAGAGAGAGAGTATGAAGAGAATGATTTTGTGAATATAGGGCAGAGGGTAGATTTTCCCCAGTTTTATGGTAAACCAAGCTGGTTACAAATGATTTTGAAGGGCAAGAGTCCCTTACAGGAAAACAATGTGTTTTTAAGTAGTTTTTTTAATTTTTAGTAGGAGTTTTTAGGATTTAATACCATCTGTACGGAATGATAGCAAAAGTATGAATTGGTGTTATGGTGAAAGGTATGTTGATGAGAAAATAGAGTTATTTAAGGTTAGTAGAGGTTATGACGAATTAGTAAAGAGATTAGATATGGAAAGAGTTAGTGATAGTAAGTACTTACCTTGTGAAATAGTTAGTACAGCAATTGATGATATTGATTACTTACTTTATGACAAAGCTAATACAGCAGTAGATAATAATGATAATGAAACTGTAATTGACATGACTATGACAGATCATACTAAGGGTGACTGGACTATACTCGATGATAATAAATTATATGATTTAATAACATGGAATAATCCTGTTGGTATTGTGGAAGAATATAAACATTTGGATAATCTTTATATTAATAAAAATGATATAATGAGTTTAATAAAAAATGAATGGTGTCGATGTAAGACCAGGTTTTTGTACGATGATGGGGGTAAAAACAATAAATGTTTATGAACGTTTAATTATGTAATTAATGGTTTTGGATCGGACTCCTTTCCAAAATGAGGTATGGTAAACAATAAAATAATGACGAAAAAATTGTAAATAAATTTATAGTGAAATTAATTTTGGTTGTGTTGTAAGATGTATTTTACGTAAACAATGTATGTATGCAGTAGTAATTTGATTTTAATAATAATATTTAATCAAACTAAACGAATAACAAAAGTAATTAGGAAGTTTATAAAACAACTGAATTGTAATTGTTTTGGAGTAATGCAATTAAAATAACTGGTATTTCCAATAACTGATTGAATTAAAAGAATTTGAGGTTAATTAATTAATTAATGTATAGATAAATTTTGATAATGAAATTAAATGATTTTAGGAGTTTGAAACTAAACCTAAAATTGAAATGTTTGTAATTTTATTCAGATGCAGATTAAATGTTTATTTTAATGTAGTGAGAGAGAGTGAATCCTTTTTATTTAAATGGTCAATTAAGTTGTAATTAAAGATGCAATCATTAGTTGATGATGGCCTATGTAAGTAGGTATAAACTAGTTCCGATGAATAAGTAAATATTTTGTTGTAATCACTATTTTATGTTAATGAAGGCCACAAGTAGGAAAGATAAGAAAGCAAATGAGTAGTGCTCGAACACGTAATCAATATTAAGAATTTCATGCAATGTAAATTGTGAATTTTAAATGTAACTATGTTATAAACAAACATATCTTTTACTTTTCGGGCGGTCACGGCCTCACCGAACCCTGACCGTGGAATTGGTTTAGCTTTGACAGCTATGGTTGGGGCTCATTGCGTCACGTTCTGCCTTAACTGACCATAGCTGTTATCGTTGTAAAGGTGAATTTAGAAATTGACAGGGGGGTAATTCAAGGGAATCACCAAATTATGGAACAGCGGCTATCACTCTGTTCGCGTAGGAACAGTAAAAAAGGTGATAGACCCGTTTTAAGGTTTTAAATATGTAACTTCCAGATATTATGATGTCTGATAATTTTAATATGTAAGGCCGAAGCAAGGACAGGAGATGCCAAAATTCCTCCTCAAATTCAGTCCTTGTGGAAGCAACTGAACGCAACAGTTCAGGGGGGGCCATAGTGTGTTTGGTAAGGGGGGTTACTCAGGGGAGTAACGAACTAAAATTTGAAACTTAATGATGCTGACTAGCTGATAAGCTAACTAAATGATTTTATTTTGATTCAAGAAATACCATTGTAATAGATGGGCTGTTTAGAAGTAAGTGATTTCAATGTGTTGTGCTCTGTGTAATGATTTCATAAAGGACTCTAACTGATTCTGAAAAGACCATGTCAATTATAGAAGATGTATATCAGATTTTGTTTATTATGTTTTATTGTATCATTAGTTTTACTATGTTAGAGTGTAAGGAGTATGAACAGATGTTGTGTAATTTTCATGGTATAGTTTTGTATGGTGTATATAGGGCAAGGTCAGTCACCTGACCCAGAGAGATCATCTGATAACTGATGTTAGAATCAGGATAGGTTTATAGTGATTAACTCATGAATTTTGTTACTTCAATTAAATTAAATAATTTTATTGTTTCTTGAAATTAATAAAACAAATATTTTGGGAAATTTAAATTTTTTTGTGGAAAAAAAAAATTTTGTTCTATTCGTTGTATCAAAGAACGTTACCGTAAATGATAATGTTCATTATAAGTAGGGAAGGTGTTAGCTGATTTATGATATGCCTTTTATGTTCTTTTTTGTATACAAGTGCATTTATTTTGAATTTTGACTTTATAGTAGAAGTAAGTTGTGTATTTTTATTGGTTCATTATGGTTGTTAGTAGGTAATTAAGAAGAGTGGATCCAATTAGAAGATTTTTAAATTTTTGAAAGTAAATGTAATGAAATGATCAAATTAATGGATCTTTGATAATGAACTTAGCTAAATTCCTCTAGGCAAACAAAAATTTAAATGATTTCAATTTGATTTGTTTAGTTTATTTTGGATTTGAACTTGATTGGATTTAAGCAAATTGAGAAAAGAAATGAAATGTGAACGATACCTTTTATGAATTTTAAATAAGGAGTTTGTTTTTAATACAATAATGAGTATGTGTACGCACCCAGTAGGCCTACTTGCTAAAGGCAGCCCAGTATGCATGTAAGGAGGAGCATATCGGTTGAGGATCTGGTATGGTATAAGGCCAGTTTTGATTGATAGAATGATGGAATGATAGAAGGTTGGGTGGTACTATGGTGAGTATCTGTCTGATTTTATGGTGTTGGGATCTCGAACAGAGAAGTCCAGTAATCTCGTTCAGGTGCAGCCATAGTCACCTAGCTAGGGGGGTAGTGTACCCATGACGTGTTAAGAATTAAAGGAGGGTTGTTGGCACCATATCCTCGCCGATCCTTTTAGGGGTAGCAATGAGAGTTCTTCTGTTTCGGCAGAAGACCTCTCATTGGGGGGGTATTGTAATGGGGAAAAAGGGGGATTTTATTTTTTTAATAAATGTATTTAAATGTGTATGTGACCAACGGGGCTAGTTCAATACGAAATACGGTTTTATGCAAACAACGAACGCAGTGACATAACTTGTGAGCGGGTGTGGCAAACAACGCAATATTATTCTGAGAAATCAAGTGTTGTGGTATGCACTCATACGCGCAACATGAACACGCGCACAGAGGCGACGCTTACAGCCTCAACCCACACCAAGTAAAATGGCTAAGATGTAAAATTATTTCAGCAATGTGCTTTTGAGATGCCGGATATCAATTTGAGGCTCCGCCTATCACGGCCTCTATGTCGTAGTCGCTTGATATCGTCAACACCTTGTGAACATTGAAAAATCCATGCTACAGGTACGGTGACTAACAATCTATCACATGAGGGCTGTGCATTCCCGTCTGCTACATAGCGTTGGAGTAGGAAACGGTGTGCGTAGTTACCGCCAGTCGACTTCGCCTCTAGACCGCATGCGGTCATCTAAATCTTTACTCGAGTTTAATTAAGGTCGGCCAACCACCAAATTTTGTGTGTAAATTACAAGTAAAATGTAATATAGTGTTTTAAAAAAGAAATCAGTGCAACTTTAAACTACAATCAGAACAAAAAACCGGTAATGACAGGAACACGGATTTGAGGCGCTGGCATGAAAGTAAATTTATATTTTCAATTTAAATACAAATTAATGCTTCAAAAAGTGCTAAATTAAACTCAAATGGGGAAAAGTTGTGAATGAGTGTGTGAGCAAACTGGGTCGTCTGATTACAATTAGGAGTATGATTATAATTTATGATTGTTAGCAATAAGTAATTCAGAAAGTTTTATTTCATGTATAATAGATAAATAACAATGTTTTCTGAGAAAAAGGAAAAATAACAAAGAAGTAACGTAAAATCAAATATTTAGATAAATAGTAGTTTTTTGAAGACAATGAGTAATACATAAATTAAAGTTATTATCCAGCAGTTATTATCGATGTAACATAAAAGAAATGGTTGAGGTGGGAGTTTTGATATCATTTGACGATAAAATCAGATAAAATAAAGAGGTGTTAATTAACAATATAAACATGTATTTGTCATTGCATTCACCTGTTTTTTCTCTGCCAGTACACCAGACGAGACCTTGGTAGGTAGGTAACATTTCAAATTTCAATAATTTAAGAATTAATTAACGTGTAATATTTCAGATCACGTCCGCACCAGGGACGATTTAAATATTTCAATCTTTAATTAACCTGAACTGCTTCAGTTGACGCCCTAAACAGGGACGAATTTACAGATTTTAATAACTTAATAAACTCGTACAGCTTCAGTTGGTGCCCGAACAGGGACGTTGTAAATTAATTTTTAATTTAATATAAATTGAATTAATTTACAACCTGGTCAAAATGGTAGAGAAAGGCAAAGGTGCAAATTTATGTGAAAGTGTAGAGGAATCTATTTTAAACGTTATGCAAGACAATTTAATTTCAACAAACGAAAATATCGATGAGAGTGTACAATTAGAAATACCGAATGTAAACGAAACGGTCGAAGTTGAATGTAGCAATAAGAGCCGTAATATAAATATATTTAACCAATTAGCGTTGATGATGGAAATGATGTCAGGAATGAAAACTGAGATCAAATCAGAAATAAACATAGTAAATAATAAACTTGACAAACAAGACAAGAAAATGAAAACAGAAAATAATAATTTAAACGCGTGTTTAAATGAATTTAAAACCGAAATGAAATCAGAAAATGATAATTTAAAAAAGAGTTTGAATGAATTTAAGATTGAAATTAAGTAAGAAATAAATACTAGTAACATAGAACTGAAAACGGAAATAACCAAACAAGACAAAAAATTAAGAGAAATAGATATTAAATTAGAGGAAAGAAATAGAACTATTGCGGGCATGAAAGGTGGGATAATTATAAATATAAATAAAATACAAGACGAAGTAAACGAAAGTAGAACGCTGAAGGAGGAGGTAGAAAATGACACATTTACGGGTGAATGTGACGAAATAACAGACGACCAGGTTAATAGTAAAATAACAAATAATTACGAAGGGATCATCAACAAGGTAGGTGTTAGTTACAAAAATGAATTAACAGCTAATAGTAGTAAGATAGTTGAAAACGAGATATATAAAAATAATACCGTGAAAATAATTAGCGATCATAATAATATAGAAACAGTGAGAGAGAGAGAGAGAGAGAGAGAGAGAGAGAGAGAGAGAGAGAGAGAGAGAGAGAGAGAGAGAGAGAGATCAGTATTTGTAAGTTAGAGAGAGAGTATGAAGAGAATGATTTTGTGAATATAGGGCAGAGGGTAGATTTTCCCCAGTTTTATGGTAAACCAAGCTGATTACAAATGATTTTGAAGGGCAAGAGTCCCTTACAGGAAAACAATGTGTTTTTAAGTAGTTTTTTTAATTTTTAGTAGGAGTTTTTAGGATTTAATACCCTCTGTATGGAATGATAGCAAAAGTATGAATTGGTGTTATGGTGAAAGGTATGTTGATGAGAAAATAGAGTTATTTAAGGTTAGTAGAGGTTATGACGAATTAGTAAAGAGATTAGATATGGAAAGAGTTAGTGATAGTAAGTACTTACCTTGTGAAATAGTTAGTACAGCAATTGATGATATTGATTACTTACTTTATGACAAAGCTAATACAGCAGTAGATAATAATGATAATGAAACTATAATTGACATGACTATGACAGATCATACTAAGGGTGACTGGACTATACTCGATGATAATAAATTATATGATTTAATAACATGGAATAATACTGTTGGTATTGTGGAAGAATATAAACATTTGGATAATCTTTATATTAATAAAAATGATATAATGAGTTTAATAAAAAATGAATGGTGTCGATGTAAGACCAGGTTTTTGTACGATGATGGGGGTAAAAACAATAAATGTTTATGAACGTTTAATTATGTAATTAATGGTTTTGGATCGGACTCCTTTCCAAAATGAGGTATGGTAAACAATAAAATAATGACGAAAAAATTGTAAATAAATTTATAGTGAAATTAATTTTGGTTGTGTTGTAAGATGTATTTTACGTAAACAATGTATGTATGCAGTAGTAATTTGATTTTAATAATAATATTTAATCAAACTAAACGAATAACAAAAGTAATTAGGAAGTTTATAAAACAACTGAATTGTAATTGTTTTGGAGTAATGCAATTAAAATAACTGGTATTTCCAATAACTGATTGAATTAAAAGAATTTGAGGTTAATTAATTAATTAATGTATAGATAAATTTTGATAATGAAATTAAATGATTTTAGGAGTTTTAAACTAAACCTAAAATTGAAATGTTTGTAATTTTATTCAGATGCAGATTAAATGTTTATTTTAATGTAGTGAGAGAGAGTGAATCCTTTTTATTTAAGTGGTCAATTAAGTTGTAATTAAAGATGCAATCATTAGTTGATGATGGCCTATGTAAGTAGGTATAAACTAGTTCCGATGAATAAGTAAATATTTTGTTGTAATCACTATTTTATGTTAATGAAGGCCACAAGTAGGAAAGATAAGAAAGCAAATGAGTAGTGCTCGAACACGTAATCAATATTAAGAATTTCATGCAATATAAATTGTGAATTTTAAATGTAACTATGTTATAAACAAACATATCTTTTACTTTTCGGGCGGTCACGGCCTCACCGAACCCTGACCGTGGAATTGGTTTAGCTTTGACAGCTATGGTTGGGGCTCATTGCGTCACGTTCTGCCTTAACTGACCATAGCTGTTATCGTTGTAAAGGTGAATTTAGAAATTGACAGGGGGGTAATTCAAGGGAATCACCAAATTATGGAACAGCGGCTATCACTCTGTTCGCGTAGGAACAGTAAAAAAGGTGATAGACCCGTTTTAAGGTTTTAAATATGTAACTTCCAGATATTATGATATCTGATAATTTTAATATGTAAGGCCGAAGCAAGGACAGGAGATGCCAAAATTCCTCCTCAATTTCAGTCCTTGTGGAAGCAACTGAACGCAACAGTTCAGGGGGGGCCATAGTGTGTTTGGTAAGGGGGGTTACTCAGGGGAGTAACGAACTAAAATTTGAAACTTAATGATGCTGACTAGCTGATAAGCTAACTAAATGATTTTATTTTGATTCAAGAAATACCATTGTAATAGATGGGCTGTTTAGAAGTAAGTGATTTCAATGTGTTGTGCTCTGTGTAATGATTTCATAAAGGACTCTAACTGATTCTGAAAAGACCATGTCAAGTATAGAAGATGTATATCAGATTTTGTTTATTATGTTTTATTGTGTCATTAGTTTTACTATGTTAGAGTGTAAGGAGTATGAACAGATGTTGTGTAATTTTCATGGTATAGTTTTGTATGGTGTATATAGGGCAAGGTCAGTCACCTGACCCAGAGAGATCATCTGATAACTGATGTTAGAATCAGGATAGGTTTATAGTGATTAACTCATGAATTTTGTTACTTCAATTAAATTAAATAATTTTATTGTTTCTTGAAATTAATAAAACAAATATTTTGGGAAATTTAAATTTTTTTGTGGAAAAAAAAATTTTGTTCTATTCGTTGTATCAAAGAACGTTACCGTAAATGATAATGTTCATTATAAGTAGGGAAGGTGTTAGCTGATTTATGATATGCCTTTTATGTTCTTTTTTGTATACAAGTGCATTTATTTTGAATTTTGACTTTATAGTAGAAGTAAGTTGTGTATTTTTATTGGTTCATTATGGTTGTTAGTAGGTAATTAAGAAGAGTGGATCCAATTAGAAGAGTTTTAAATTTTTGAAAGTAAATGTAATGAAATGATCAAATTAATGGATCTTTGATAACGAACTTAGCTAAATTCCTCTAGGCAAACAAAAATTTAAATGATTTCAATTTGATTTGTTTAGTTTATTTTGGATTTGAACTTGATTGGATTTAAGCAAATTGAGAAAAGAAATGAAATGTGAACGATACCTTTTATGAATTTTAAATAAGGAGTTTGTTTTTAATACAATAATGAGTATGTGTACGCACCCAGTAGGCCTACTTGCTAAAGGCAGCCCAGTATGCATGTAAGGGGGAGCATATCGGTTGAGGATCTGGTATGGTATAAGGCCAGTTTTGATTGATAGAATGATGGAATGATAGAAGGTTGGGTGGTACTATGGTGAGTATCTGTCTGATTTTATGGTGTTGGGATCTCGAACAGAGAAGTCCAGTAATCTCGTTCAGGTGCAGCCATAGTCACCTAGCTAGGGGGGTAGTGTACCCATGAGGTGTTAAGAATTAAAGGAGGGTTGTTGGCACCATATCCTCGCCGATCCTCTTAGGGGTAGCAATGAGAGTTCTTCTGTTTCGGCAGAAGACCTCTCATTGGGGGGGTATTGTAATGGGGCAAAAAGGGGATTTTATTTTTTTAATAAATGTATTTAAATGTGTACGTGACCAACGGGGCTAGTTCAATACGAAATACGGTTTTATGCAAACAACGAACGCAGTGACATAACTTGTGAGCGGGTGTGGCAAACAACGCAATATTATTCTGAGAAATCAAGTGTTGTGGTATGCACTCATACGCGCAACATGAACACGCGCACAGAGGCGATGCTTACAGCCTCAACCCACGCCAAGTAAGATGGCTAAGATGTAAAATTATTTCAGCAATGTGCTTTTGAGATGCCGGATATCAATTTGAGGCTCCGCCTATCACGGCCTCTATGTCGTAGTCGCTTGATATCGTCAACACCTTGTGAACATTGAAAAATCCATGCTACAGGTACGGTGACTAACAATCTATCACATGAGGGCTGTGCATTCCCGTCTGCTACATAGCGTTGGAGTAGGAAACGGTGTGCGTAGTTACCGCCAGTCGACTTCGCCTCTAGACCGCATGCGGTCATCTAAATCTTTACTCGAGTTTAATTAAGGTCGGCCAACCACCAAATTTTGTGTGTAAATTACAAGTAAAATGTAATATAGTGTTTTAAAAAAGAAATCAGTGCAACTTTAAACTACAATCAGAACAAAAAACCGGTAATGACAGCAACACGGATTTGAGGCGCTGGCAGGAAAGTAAATTTATATTTTCAATTTAAATACAAATTAATGCTTCAAAAAGTGCTAAATTAAACTCAAATGGGGAAAAGTTGTGAATGAGTGTGTGAGCAAACTGGGTCGTCTGATTACAATTAGGAGTATGATTATAATTTATGATTGTTAGCAATAAGTAATTCAGAAAGTTTTATTTCATGTATAATAGATAAATAACAATGTTTTCTGAGAAAAAGGAAAAATAACAAAGAAGTAACGTAAAATCAAATATTTAGATAAATAGTAGTTTTTTGAAGACAATGAGTAATACATAAATTAAAGTTATTATCCAGCAGTTATTATCGATGTAACATAAAAGAAATGGTTGAGGTGGGAGTTTTGATATCATTTGACGAGAAAATCAGATAAAATAAAGAGGTGTTAATTAACAATATAAACATGTATTTGTCATTGCATTCACCTGTTTTTTCTCTGCCAGTACACCAGACGAGACCTTGGTAGGTAGGTAACATTTCAAATTTCAATAATTTAAGAATTAATTAACGTGTAATATTTCAGATCACGTCCGCACCAGGGACGATTTAAATATTTCAATCTTTAATTAACCTGAACTGCTTCAGTTGACGCCCTAAACAGGGACGAATTTACAGATTTTAATAACTTAATAAACTCGTACAGCTTCAGTTGGTGCCCGAACAGGGACGTTGTAAATTAATTTTTAATTTAATATAAATTGAATTAATTTACAACCTGGTCAAAATGGTAGAGAAAGGCAAAGGTGCAAATTTATGTGAAAGTGTAGAGGAATCTATTTTAAACGTTATGCAAGACAATTTAATTTTAACAAACGAAAATATCGATGAGAGTGTACAATTAGAAATACCGAATGTAAACGAAACGGTCGAAGTTGAATGTAGCAATAAGAGCCGTAATATAAATATATTTAACCAATTAGCGTTGATGATGGAAATGATGTCAGGAATGAAAACTGAGATCAAATCAGAAATAAACATAGTAAATAATAAACTTGACAAACAAGACAAGAAAATGAAAACAGAAAATAATAATTTAAACGCGTGTTTAAATGAATTTAAAACTGAAATGAAATCAGAAAATGATAATTTAAAAAAGAGTTTGAATGAATTTAAGATTGAAATTAAGTAAGAAATAAATACTAGTAACATAGAACTGAAAACGGAAATAACCAAACAAGACAAAAAATTAAGAGAAATAGATATTAAATTAGAGGAAAGAAATAGAACTATTGCGGGCATGAAAGGTGGGATAATTATAAATATAAATAAAATACAAGAAAAAGTAAACGAAAGTAGAACGCTGAAGGAGGAGGTAGAAAATGACACATTTACGGGTGAATGTGACGAAATAACAGACGACCAGGTTAATAGTAAAATAACAAATAATTACGAAGGGATCATCAACAAGGTAGGTGTTAGTTACAAAAATGAATTAACAGCTAATAGTAGTAAGATAGTTGAAAACGAGATATATAAGAATAATACCGTGAAAATAATTAGCGATCATAATAATATAGAAACAGTGAGAGAGAGATAGAGAGAGAGAGAGAGAGAGAGAGAGAGAGAGAGAGAGAGAGAGAGAGAGAGAGAGAGAGAGAGAGAGAGAGAGTGAGAGAGAGTGAGAGATCAGTATTTGTAAGTTAGAGAGAGAGTATGAAGAGAATGATTTTGTGAATATAGGGCAGAGGGTAGATTTTCCCCAGTTTTATGGTAAACCAAGCTGGTTACAAATGATTTTGAAGGGCAAGAGTCTCTTACAGGAAAACAATGTGTTTTTAAGTGGTTTTTTTAATTTTTAGTAGGAGTTTTTAGGATTTAATACCCTCTGTATGGAATGATAGCAAAAGTATGAATTGGTGTTATGGTGAAAGGTATGTTGATGAGAAAATAGTTATTTAAGGTTAGTAGAGGTTATGACGAATTAGTAAAGAGATTAGATATGGAAAGAGTTAGTGATAGTAAGTACCTTGTGAAATAGTTAGTACAGCAATTGATGATATCGATTACTTACTTTATGACAAAGCTAATACAGCAGTAGATAATGATAATGAAACTATAATTGACATGACTATGACAGATCATACTAAGGGTGACTGGACTATACTCGATGATAATAAATTATATGATTTAATAACATGGAATAATCCTGTTGGTATTGTGGAAGAATATAAACATTTGGATAATCTTTATATTAATAAAAATGATATAATGAGTTTAATAAAAAATGAATGGTGTCGATGTAAGACCAGGTTTTTGTACGATGATGGGGGTAAAAACAATAAATGTTTATGAACGTTTAATTATGTAATTAATGGTTTTGGATCGGACTCCTTTCCAAAATGAGGTATGGTAAACAATAAAATAATGACGAAAAAATTGTAAATAAATTTATACTGAAATTAATTTTGGTTGTGTTGTAAGATGTATTTTACGTAAACAATGTATGTATGCAGTAGTAATTTGATTTTAATAATAATATTTAATCAAACTAAACGAATAACAAAAGTAATTAGGAAGTTTATAAAACAACTGAATTGTTATTGTTTTGGAGTAATGCAATTAAAATAACTGGTATTTCCAATAACTGATTGAATTAAAAGAATTTGAGGTTAATTAATTAATTAATGTATAGATAAATTTTGATAATGAAATTAAATGATTTTAGGAGTTTGAAACTAAACCTAAAATTGAAATGTTTGTAATTTTATTCAGATGCAGATTAAATGTTTATTTTAATGTAGTGAGAGAGAGTGAATCCTTTTTATTTAAATGGTCAATTAAGTTGTAATTAAAGATGCAATCATTAGTTGATGATGGCCTATGTAAGTAGGTATAAACTAGTTCCGATGAATAAGTAAATATTTTGTTGTAATCACTATTTTATGTTAATGAAGGCCACAAGTAGGAAAGATAAGAAAGCAAATGAGTAGTGCTCGAACACGTAATCAATATTAAGAATTTCATGCAATGTAAATTGTGAATTTTAAATGTAACTATGTTATAAACAAACATATCTTTTACTTTTCGGGCGGTCACGGCCTCACCGAACCCTGACCGTGGAATTGGTTTAGCTTTGACAGCTATGGTTGGGGCTCATTGCGTCACGTTCTGCCTTAACTGACCATAGCTGTTATCGTTGTAAAGGTGAATTTAGAAATTGACAGGGGGGTAATTCAAGGGAATCACCAAATTATGGAACAGCGGCTATCACTCTGTTCGCGTAGGAACAGTAAAAAAGGTGATAGACCCGTTTTAAGGTTTTAAATATGTAACTTCCAGATATTATGATGTCTGATAATTTTAATATGTAAGGCCGAAGCAAGGACAGGAGATGCCAAAATTCCTCCTCAAATTCAGTCCTTGTGGAAGCAACTGAACGCAACAGTTCAGGGGGGGCCATAGTGTGTTTGGTAAGGGGGGTTACTCAGGGGAGTAACGAACTAAAATTTGAAACTTAATGATGCTGACTAGCTGATAAGCTAACTAAATGATTTTATTTTGATTCAAGAAATACCATTGTAATAGATGGGCTGTTTAGAAGTAAGTGATTTCAATGTGTTGTGCTCTGTGTAATGATTTCATAAAGGACTCTAACTGATTCTGAAAAGACCATGTCAAGTATAGAAGATGTATATCAGATTTTGTTTATTATGTTTTATTGTATCATTAGTTTTACTATGTTAGAGTGTAAGGAGTATGAACAGATGTTGTGTAATTTTCATGGTATAGTTTTGTATGGTGTATATAGGGCAAGGTCAGTCACCTGACCCAGAGAGATCATCTGATAACTGATGTTAGAATCAGGATAGGTTTATAGTGATTAACTCATGAATTTTGTTACTTCAATTAAATTAAATAATTTTATTGTTTCTTGAAATTAATAAAACAAATATTTTGGGAAATTTAAATTTTTTTGTGGAAAAAAAAAATTTTGTTCTATTCGTTGTATCAAAGAACGTTACCGTAAATGATAATGTTCATTATAAGTAGGGAAGGTGTTAGCTGATTTATGATATGCCTTTTATGTTCTTTTTTGTATACAAGTGCATTTATTTTGAATTTTGACTTTATAGTAGAAGTAAGTTGTGTATTTTTATTGGTTCATTATGGTTGTTAGTAGGTAATTAAGAAGAGTGGATCCAATTAGAAGATTTTTAAATTTTTGAAAGTAAATGTAATGAAATGATCAAATTAATGGATCTTTGATAATGAACTTAGCTAAATTCCTCTAGGCAAACAAAAATTTAAATGATTTCAATTTGATTTGTTTAGTTTATTTTGGATTTGAACTTGATTGGATTTAAGCAAATTGAGAAAAGAAATGAAATGTGAACGATACCTTTTATGAATTTTAAATAAGGAGTTTGTTTTTAATACAATAATGAGTATGTGTACGCACCCAGTAGGCCTACTTGCTAAAGGCAGCCCAGTATGCATGTAAGGAGGAGCATATCGGTTGAGGATCTGGTATGGTATAAGGCCAGTTTTGATTGATAGAATGATGGAATGATAGAAGGTTGGGTGGTACTATGGTGAGTATCTGTCTGATTTTATGGTGTTGGGATCTCGAACAGAGAAGTCCAGTAATCTCGTTCAGGTGCAGCCATAGTCACCTAGCTAGGGGGGTAGTGTACCCATGACGTGTTAAGAATTAAAGGAGGGTTGTTGGCACCATATCCTCGCCGATCCTTTTAGGGGTAGCAATGAGAGTTCTTCTGTTTCGGCAGAAGACCTCTCATTGGGGGGGTATTGTAATGGGGAAAAAGGGGGATTTTATTTTTTTAATAAATGTATTTAAATGTGTATGTGACCAACGGGGCTAGTTCAATACGAAATACGGTTTTATGCAAACAACGAACGCAGTGACATAACTTGTGAGCGGGTGTGGCAAACAACGCAATATTATTCTGAGAAATCAAGTGTTGTGGTATGCACTCATACGCGCAACATGAACACGCGCACAGAGGCGACGCTTACAGCCTCAACCCACACCAAGTAAAATGGCTAAGATGTAAAATTATTTCAGCAATGTGCTTTTGAGATGCCGGATATCAATTTGAGGCTCCGCCTATCACGGCCTCTATGTCGTAGTCGCTTGATATCGTCAACACCTTGTGAACATTGAAAAATCCATGCTACAGGTACGGTGACTAACAATCTATCACATGAGGGCTGTGCATTCCCGTCTGCTACATAGCGTTGGAGTAGGAAACGGTGTGCGTAGTTACCGCCAGTCGACTTCGCCTCTAGACCGCATGCGGTCATCTAAATCTTTACTCGAGTTTAATTAAGGTCGGCCAACCACCAAATTTTGTGTGTAAATTACAAGTAAAATGTAATATAGTGTTTTAAAAAAGAAATCAGTGCAACTTTAAACTACAATCAGAACAAAAAACCGGTAATGACAGGAACACGGATTTGAGGCGCTGGCATGAAAGTAAATTTATATTTTCAATTTAAATACAAATTAATGCTTCAAAAAGTGCTAAATTAAACTCAAATGGGGAAAAGTTGTGAATGAGTGTGTGAGCAAACTGGGTCGTCTGATTACAATTAGGAGTATGATTATAATTTATGATTGTTAGCAATAAGTAATTCAGAAAGTTTTATTTCATGTATAATAGATAAATAACAATGTTTTCTGAGAAAAAGGAAAAATAACAAAGAAGTAACGTAAAATCAAATATTTAGATAAATAGTAGTTTTTTGAAGACAATGAGTAATACATAAATTAAAGTTATTATCCAGCAGTTATTATCGATGTAACATAAAAGAAATGGTTGAGGTGGGAGTTTTGATATCATTTGACGATAAAATCAGATAAAATAAAGAGGTGTTAATTAACAATATAAACATGTATTTGTCATTGCATTCACCTGTTTTTTCTCTGCCAGTACACCAGACGAGACCTTGGTAGGTAGGTAACATTTCAAATTTCAATAATTTAAGAATTAATTAACGTGTAATATTTCAGATCACGTCCGCACCAGGGACGATTTAAATATTTCAATCTTTAATTAACCTGAACTGCTTCAGTTGACGCCCTAAACAGGGACGAATTTACAGATTTTAATAACTTAATAAACTCGTACAGCTTCAGTTGGTGCCCGAACAGGGACGTTGTAAATTAATTTTTAATTTAATATAAATTGAATTAATTTACAACCTGGTCAAAATGGTAGAGAAAGGCAAAGGTGCAAATTTATGTGAAAGTGTAGAGGAATCTATTTTAAACGTTATGCAAGACAATTTAATTTCAACAAACGAAAATATCGATGAGAGTGTACAATTAGAAATACCGAATGTAAACGAAACGGTCGAAGTTGAATGTAGCAATAAGAGCCGCAATATAAATATATTTAACCAATTAGCGTTGATGATGGAAATGATGTCAGGAATGAAAACTGAGATCAAATCAGAAATAAACATAGGAAATAATAAACTTGACAAACAAGACAAGAAAATGAAAACAGAAAATAATAATTTAAACGCGTGTTTAAATGAATTTAAAACCGAAATGAAATCAGAAAATGATAATTTAAAAAAGAGTTTGAATGAATTTAAGATTGAAATTAAGTAAGAAATAAATACTAGTAACATAGAACTGAAAACGGAAATAACCAAACAAGACAAAAAATTAAGAGAAATAGATATTAAATTAGAGGAAAGAAATAGAACTATTGCGGGCATGAAAGGTGGGATAATTATAAATATAAATAAAATACAAGACGAAGTAAACGAAAGTAGAACGCTGAAGGAGGAGGTAGAAAATGACACATTTACGGGTGAATGTGACGAAATAACAGACGACCAGGTTAATAGTAAAATAACAAATAATTACGAAGGGATCATCAACAAGGTAGGTGTTAGTTACAAAAATGAATTAACAGCTAATAGTAGTAAGATAGTTGAAAACGAGATATATAAAAATAATACCGTGAAAATAATTAGCGATCATAATAATATAGAAACAGTGAGAGAGAGAGAGAGAGAGAGAGAGAGAGAGAGAGAGAGAGAGAGAGAGAGAGAGAGAGAGAGAGAGAGAGATCAGTATTTGTAAGTTAGAGAGAGAGTATGAAGAGAATGATTTTGTGAATATAGGGCAGAGGGTAGATTTTCCCCAGTTTTATGGTAAACCAAGCTGATTACAAATGATTTTGAAGGGCAAGAGTCCCTTACAGGAAAACAATGTGTTTTTAAGTAGTTTTTTTAATTTTTAGTAGGAGTTTTTAGGATTTAATACCCTCTGTATGGAATGATAGCAAAAGTATGAATTGGTGTTATGGTGAAAGGTATGTTGATGAGAAAATAGAGTTATTTAAGGTTAGTAGAGGTTATGACGAATTAGTAAAGAGATTAGATATGGAAAGAGTTAGTGATAGTAAGTACTTACCTTGTGAAATAGTTAGTACAGCAATTGATGATATTGATTACTTACTTTATGACAAAGCTAATACAGCAGTAGATAATAATGATAATGAAACTATAATTGACATGACTATGACAGATCATACTAAGGGTGACTGGACTATACTCAATGATAATAAATTATATGATTTAATAACATGGAATAATCCTGTTGGTATTGTGGAAGAATATAAACATTTGGATAATCTTTATATTAATAAAAATGATATAATGAGTTTAATAAAAAATGAATGGTGTCGATGTAAGACCAGGTTTTTGTACGATGATGGGGGTAAAAACAATAAATGTTTATGAACGTTTAATTATGTAATTAATGGTTTTGGATCGGACTCCTTTCCAAAATGAGGTATGGTAAACAATAAAATAATGACGAAAAAATTGTAAATAAATTTATAGTGAAATTAATTTTGGTTGTGTTGTAAGATGTATTTTACGTAAACAATGTATGTATGCAGTAGTAATTTGATTTTAATAATAATATTTAATCAAACTAAACGAATAACAAAAGTAATTAGGAAGTTTATAAAACAACTGAATTGTAATTGTTTTGGAGTAATGCAATTAAAATAACTGGTATTTCCAATAACTGATTGAATTAAAAGAATTTGAGGTTAATTAATTAATTAATGTATAGATAAATTTTGATAATGAAATTAAATGATTTTAGGAGTTTGAAACTAAACCTAAAATTGAAATGTTTGTAATTTTATTCAGATGCAGATTAAATGTTTATTTTAATGTAGTGAGAGAGAGTGAATCCTTTTTATTTAAGTGGTCAATTAAGTTGTAATTAAAGATGCAATCATTAGTTGATGATGGCCTATGTAAGTAGGTATAAACTAGTTCCGATGAATAAGTAAATATTTTGTTGTAATCACTATTTTATGTTAATGAAGGCCACAAGTAGGAAAGATAAGAAAGCAAATGAGTAGTGCTCGAACACGTAATCAATATTAAGAATTTCATGCAATATAAATTGTGAATTTTAAATGTAACTATGTTATAAACAAACATATCTTTTACTTTTCGGGCGGTCACGGCCTCACCGAACCCTGACCGTGGAATTGGTTTAGCTTTGACAGCTATGGTTGGTGCTCATTGCGTCACGTTCTGCCTTAACTGACCATAGCTGTTATCGTTGTAAAGGTGAATTTAGAAATTGACAGGGGGGTAATTCAAGGGAATCACCAAATTATGGAACAGCGGCTATCACTCTGTTCGCGTAGGAACAGTAAAAAAGGTGATAGACCCGTTTTAAGGTTTTAAATATGTAACTTCCAGATATTATGATATCTGATAATTTTAATATGTAAGGCCGAAGCAAGGACAGGAGATGCCAAAATTCCTCCTCAATTTCAGTCCTTGTGGAAGCAACTGAACGCAACAGTTCAGGGGGGGCCATAGTGTGTTTGGTAAGGGGGGTTACTCAGGGGAGTAACGAACTAAAATTTGAAACTTAATGATGCTGACTAGCTGATAAGCTAACTAAATGATTTTATTTTGATTCAAGAAATACCATTGTAATAGATGGGCTGTTTAGAAGTAAGTGATTTCAATGTGTTGTGCTCTGTGTAATGATTTCATAAAGGACTCTAACTGATTCTGAAAAGACCATGTCAAGTATAGAAGATGTATATCAGATTTTGTTTATTATGTTTTATTGTGTCATTAGTTTTACTATGTTAGAGTGTAAGGAGTATGAACAGATGTTGTGTAATTTTCATGGTATAGTTTTGTATGGTGTATATAGGGCAAGGTCAGTCACCTGACCCAGAGAGATCATCTGATAACTGATGTTAGAATCAGGATAGGTTTATAGTGATTAACTCATGAATTTTGTTACTTCAATTAAATTAAATAATTTTATTGTTTCTTGAAATTAATAAAACAAATATTTTGGGAAATTTAAATTTTTTTGTGGAAAAAAAAATTTTGTTCTATTCGTTGTATCAAAGAACGTTACCGTAAATGATAATGTTCATTATAAGTAGGGAAGGTGTTAGCTGATTTATGATATGCCTTTTATGTTCTTTTTTGTATACAAGTGCATATATTTTGAATTTTGACTTTATAGTAGAAGTAAGTTGTGTATTTTTATTGGTTCATTATGGTTGTTAGTAGGTAATTAAGAAGAGTGGATCCAATTAGAAGAGTTTTAAATTTTTGAAAGTAAATGTAATGAAATGATCAAATTAATGGATCTTTGATAACGAACTTAGCTAAATTCCTCTAGGCAAACAAAAATTTAAATGATTTCAATTTGATTTGTTTAGTTTATTTTGGATTTGAACTTGATTGGATTTAAGCAAATTGAGAAAAGAAATGAAATGTGAACGATACCTTTTATGAATTTTAAATAAGGAGTTTGTTTTTAATACAATAATGAGTATGTGTACGCACCCAGTAGGCCTACTTGCTAAAGGCAGCCCAGTATGCATGTAAGGGGGAGCATATCGGTTGAGGATCTGGTATGGTATAAGGCCAGTTTTGATTGATAGAATGATGGAATGATAGAAGGTTGGGTGGTACTATGGTGAGTATCTGTCTGATTTTATGGTGTTGGGATCTCGAACAGAGAAGTCCAGTAATCTCGTTCAGGTGCAGCCATAGTCACCTAGCTAGGGGGGGTAGTGTACCCATGAGGTGTTAAGAATTCAAGGAGGGTTGTTGGCACCATATCCTCGCCGATCCTCTTAGGGGTAGCAATGAGAGTTCTTCTGTTTCGGCAGAAGACCTCTCATTGGGGGGGTATTGTAATGGGGCAAAAAGGGGATTTTATTTTTTTAATAAATGTATTTAAATGTGTACGTGACCAACGGGGCTAGTTCAATACGAAATACGGTTTTATGCAAACAACGAACGCAGTGACATAACTTGTGAGCGGGTGTGGCAAACAACGCAATATTATTCTGAGAAATCAAGTGTTGTGGTATGCACTCATACGCGCAACATGAACACGCGCACAGAGGCGACGCTTACAGCCTCAACCCACACCAAGTAAAATGGCTAAGATGTAAAATTATTTCAGCAATGTGCTTTTGAGATGCCGGATATCAATTTGAGGCTCCGCCTATCACGGCCTCTATGTCATAGTCGCTTGATATCGTCAACACCTTGTGAACATTGAAAAATCCATGCTACAGGTACGGTGACTAACAATCTATCACATGAGGGCTGTGCATTCCCGTCTGCTACATAGCGTTGGAGTAGGAAACGGTGTGCGTAGTTACCGCCAGTCGACTTCGCCTCTAGACTGCATGCGGTCATCTAAATCTTTACTCGAGTTTAATTAAGGTCGGCCGACCACCAAATTTTGTGTGTAAATTACAAGTAAAATGTAATATAGTGTTTTAAAAAAGAAATCAGTGCAACTTTAAACTACAATCAGAACAAAAAACCGGTAATGACAGCAACACGGATTTGATGCGCTGGCAGGAAAGTAAATTTATATTTTCAATTTAAATACAAATTAATGCTTCAAAAAGTGCTAAATTAAACTCAAATGGGGAAAAGTTGTGAATGAGTGTGTGAGCAAACTGGGTCGTCTGATTACAATTAGGAGTATGATTATAATTTATGATTGTTAGCAATAAGTAATTCAGAAAGTTTTATTTCATGTATAATAGATAAATAACAATGTTTTCTGAGAAAAAGGAAAAATAACAAAGAAGTAACGTAAAATCAAATATTTAGATAAATAGTAGTTTTTTGAAGACAATGAGTAATACATAAATTAAAGTTATTATCCAGCAGTTATTATCGATGTAACATAAAAGAAATGGTTGAGGTGGGAGTTTTGATATCATTTGACGATAAAATCAGATAAAATAAAGAGGTGTTAATTAACAATATAAACATGTATTTGTCATTGCATTCACCTGTTTTTTCTCTGCCAGTACACCAGACGAGACCTTGGTAGGTAGGTAACATTTCAAATTTCAATAATTTAAGAATTAATTAACGTGTAATATTTCAGATCACGTCCGCACCAGGGACGATTTAAATATTTCAATCTTTAATTAACCTGAACTGCTTCAGTTGACGCCCTAAACAGGGACGAATTTACAGATTTTAATAACTTAATAAACTCGTACAGCTTCAGTTGGTGCCCGAACAGGGACGTTGTAAATTAATTTTTAATTTAATATAAATTGAATTAATTTACAACCTGGTCAAAATGGTAGAGAAAGGCAAAGGTGCAAATTTATGTGAAAGTGTAGAGGAATCTATTTTAAACGTTATGCAAGACAATTTAATTTTAACAAACGAAAATATCGATGAGAGTGTACAATTAGAAATACCGAATGTAAACGAAACGGTCGAAGTTGAATGTAGCAATAAGAGCCGCAATATAAATATATTTAACCAATTAGCGTTGATGATGGAAATGATGTCAGGAATGAAAACTGAGATCAAATCAGAAATAAACATAGTAAATAATAAACTTGACAAACAAGACAAGAAAATGAAAACAGAAAATAATAATTTAAACGCGTGTTTAAATGAATTTAAAACTGAAATGAAATCAGAAAATGATAATTTAAAAAAGAGTTTGAATGAATTTAAGATTGAAATTAAGTAAGAAATAAATACTAGTAACATAGAACTGAAAACGGAAATAACCAAACAAGACAAAAAATTAAGAGAAATAGATATTAAATTAGAGGAAAGAAATAGAACTATTGCGGGCATGAAAGGTGGGATAATTATAAATATAAATAAAATACAAGACAAAGTAAACGAAAGTAGAACGCTGAAGGAGGAGGTAGAAAATGACACATTTACGGGTGAATGTGACGAAATAACAGACGACCAGGTTAATAGTAAAATAACAAATAATTACGAAGGGATCATCAACAAGGTAGGTGTTAGTTACAAAAATGAATTAACAGCTAATAGTAGTAAGATAGTTGAAAACGAGATATATAAAAATAATACCGTGAAAATAATTAGCGATCATAATAATATAGAAACAGTGAGAGAGAGATAGAGAGAGAGAGAGAGAGAGAGAGAGAGAGAGAGAGAGAGAGAGAGAGAGAGAGAGTGAGAGAGAGAGAGAGATCAGTATTTGTAAGTTAGAGAGAGAGTATGAAGAGAATGATTTTGTGAATATAGGGCAGAGGGTAGATTTTCCCCAGTTTTATGGTAAACCAAGCTGGTTACAAATGATTTTGAAGGGCAAGAGTCTCTTACAGGAAAACAATGTGTTTTTAAGTAGTTTTTTTAATTTTTAGTAGGAGTTTTTAGGATTTAATACCCTCTGTACGGAATGATAGCAAAAGTATGAATTGGTGTTATGGTGAAAGGTATGTTGATGCGAAAATAGAGTTATTTAAGGTTAGTAGAGGTTATGACGAATTAGTAAAGAGATTAGATATGGAAAGAGTTAGTGATAGTAAGTACCTTGTGAAATAGTTAGTACAGCAATTGATGATATCGATTACTTACTTTATGACAAAGCTAATACAGCAGTGGATAATAATGATAATGAAACTATAATTGACATGACTATGACAGATCATACTAAGGGTGACTGGACTATACTCGATGATAATAAATTATATGATTTAATAACATGGAATAATCCTGTTGGTATTGTGGAAGAATATAAACATTTGGATAATCTTTATATTAATAAAAATTATATAATGAGTTTAATAAAAAATGAATGGTGTCGATGTAAGACCAGGTTTTTGTACGATGATGGGGGTAAAAACAATAAATGTTTATGAACGTTTAATTATGTAATTAATGGTTTTGGATCGGACTCCTTTCCAAAATGAGGTATGGTAAACAATAAAATAATGATGAAAAAATTGTAAATAAATTTATAGTGAAATTAATTTTGGTTGTGTTGTAAGATGTATTTTACGTAAACAATGTATGTATGCAGTAGTAATTTGATTTTAATAATAATATTTAATCAAACTAAACAAATAACAAAAGTAATTAGGAAGTTTATAAAACAACTGAATTGTAATTGTTTTGGAGTAATGCAATTAAAATAACTGGTATTTCCAATAACTGATTGAATTAAAAGAATTTGAGGTTAATTAATTAATTAATGTATAGATAAATTTTGATAATGAAATTAAATGATTTTAGGAGTTTGAAACTAAACCTAAAATTGAAATGTTTGTAATTTTATTCAGATGCAGATTAAATGTTTATTTTAATGTAGTGAGAGAGAGTGAATCCTTTTTATTTAAATGGTCAATTAAGTTGTAATTAAAGATGCAATCATTAGTTGATGATGGCCTATGTAAGTAGGTATAAACTAGTTCCGATGAATAAGTAAATATTTTGTTGTAATCACTATTTTATGTTAATGAAGGCCACAAGTAGGAAAGATAAGAAAGCAAATGAGTAGTGCTCGAACACGTAATCAATATTAAGAATTTCATGCAATATAAGTTGTGAATTTTAAATGTAACTATGTTATAAACAAACATATCTTTTACTTTTCGGGCGGTCACGGCCTCACCGAACCCTGACCGTGGAATTGGTTTAGCTTTGACAGCTATGGTTGGGGCTCATTGCGTCACGTTCTGCCTTAACTGACCATAGCTGTTATCGTTGTAAAGGTGAATTTAGAAATTGACAGGGGGGTAATTCAGGGGAATCACCAAATTATGGAACAGCGGCTATCACTCTGTTCGCGTAGGAACAGTAAAAAAGGTGATAGACCCGTTTTAAGGTTTTAAATATGTAACTTCCAGATATTATGATATCTGATAATTTTAATATGTAAGGCCGAAGCAAGGACAGGAGATGCCAAAATTCCTCCTCAAATTCAGTCCTTGTGGAAGCAACTGAACGCAACAGTTCAGGGGGGGCCATAGTGTGTTTGGTAAGGGGGGTTACTCAGGGGAGTAACGAACTAAAATTTGAAACTTAATGATGCTGACTAGCTGATAAGCTAACTAAATGATTTTATTTTGATTCAAGAAATACCATTGTAATAGATGGGCTGTTTAGAAGTAAGTGATTTCAATGTGTTGTGCTCTGTGTAATGATTTCATAAAGGACTCTAACTGATTCTGAAAAGACCATGTCAAGTATAGAAGATGTATATCAGATTTTGTTTATTATGTTTTATTGTGTCATTAGTTTTACTATGTTAGAGTGTAAGGAGTATGAACAGATGTTGTGTAATTTTCATGGTATAGTTTTGTATGGTGTATATAGGGCAAGGTCAGTCACCTGACCCAGAGAGATCATCTGATAACTGATGTTAGAATCAGGATAGGTTTATAGTGATTAACTCATGAATTTTGTTACTTCAATTAAATTAAATAATTTTATTGTTTCTTGAAATTAATAAAACAAATATTTTGGGAAATTTAAATTTTTTTGTGGAAAAAAAAATTTTGTTCTATTCGTTGTATCAAAGAACGTTACCGTAAATGATAATGTTCATTATAAGTAGGGAAGGTGTTAGCTGATTTATGATATGCCTTTTATGTTCTTTTTTGTATACAAGTGCATTTATTTTGAATTTTGACTTTATAGTAGAAGTAAGTTGTGTATTTTTATTGGTTCATTATGGTTGTTAGTAGGTAATTAAGAAGAGTGGATCCAATTAGAAGATTTTTAAATTTTTGAAAGTAAATGTAATGAAATGATCAAATTAATGGATCTTTGATAATGAACTTAGCTAAATTCCTCTAGGCAAACAAAAATTTAAATTATTTCAATTTGATTTGTTTAGTTTATTTTGGATTTGAACTTGATTGGATTTAAGCAAATTGAGAAAAGAAATGAAATGTGAACGATACCTTTTATGAATTTTAAAAAAGGAGTTTGTTTTTAATACAATAATGAGTATGTGTACGCACCCAGTAGGCCTACTTGCTAAAGGCAGCCCAGTATGCATGTAAGGGGGAGCATATCGGTTGAGGATCTGGTATGGTATAAGGCCAGTTTTGATTGATAGAATGATGGAATGATAGAAGGTTGGGTGGTACTATGGTGAGTATCTGTCTGATTTTATTGTGTTGGGATCTCGAACAGAGAAGTCCAGTAATCTCGTTCAGGTGCAGCCATAGTCACCTAGCTAGGGGGGTAGTGTACCCATGAGGTGTTAAGAATTAAAGGAGGGTTGTTGGCACCATATCCTCGCCGATCCTCTTAGGGGTAGCAATGAGAGTTCTTCTGTTTCGGCAGAAGACCTCTCATTGGGGGGGTATTGTAATGGGGCAAAAAGGGGATTTTATTTTTTTAATAAATGTATTTAAATGTGTACGTGACCAACGGGGCTAGTTCAATACGAAATACGGTTTTATGCAAACAACGAACGCAGTGACATAACTTGTGAGCGGGTGTGGCAAACAACGCAATATTATTCTGAGAAATCAAGTGTTGTGGTATGCACTCATACGCGCAACATGAACACGCGCACAGAGGCGACGCTTACAGCCTCAACCCACGCCAAGTAAAATGGCTAAGATGTAAAATTATTTCAGCAATGTGCTTTTGAGATGCCGGATATCAATTTGAGGCTCCGCCTATCACGGCCTCTATGTCATAGTCGCTTGATATCGTCAACACCTTGTGAACATTGAAAAATCCATGCTACAGGTACGGTGACTAACAATCTATCACATGAGGGCTGTGCATTCCCGTCTGCTACATAGCGTTGGAGTAGGAAACGGTGTGCGTAGTTACCGCCAGTCGACTTCGCCTCTAGACTGCATGCGGTCATCTAAATCTTTACTCGAGTTTAATTAAGGTCGGCCGACCACCAAATTTTGTGTGTAAATTACAAGTAAAATGTAATATAGTGTTTTAAAAAAGAAATCAGTGCAACTTTAAACTACAATCAGAACAAAAAACCGGTAATGACAGCAACACGGATTTGATGCGCTGGCAGGAAAGTAAATTTATATTTTCAATTTAAATACAAATTAATGCTTCAAAAAGTGCTAAATTAAACTCAAATGGGGAAAAGTTGTGAATGAGTGTGTGAGCAAACTGGGTCGTCTGATTACAATTAGGAGTATGATTATAATTTATGATTGTTAGCAATAAGTAATTCAGAAAGTTTTATTTCATGTATAATAGATAAATAACAATGTTTTCTGAGAAAAAGGAAAAATAACAAAGAAGTAACGTAAAATCAAATATTTAGATAAATAGTAGTTTTTTGAAGACAATGAGTAATACATAAATTAAAGTTATTATCCAGCAGTTATTATCGATGTAACATAAAAGAAATGGTTGAGGTGGGAGTTTTGATATCATTTGACGATAAAATCAGATAAAATAAAGAGGTGTTAATTAACAATATAAACATGTATTTGTCATTGCATTCACCTGTTTTTTCTCTGCCAGTACACCAGACGAGACCTTGGTAGGTAGGTAACATTTCAAATTTCAATAATTTAAGAATTAATTAACGTGTAATATTTCAGATCACGTCCGCACCAGGGACGATTTAAATATTTCAATCTTTAATTAACCTGAACTGCTTCAGTTGACGCCCTAAACAGGGACGAATTTACAGATTTTAATAACTTAATAAACTCGTACAGCTTCAGTTGGTGCCCGAACAGGGACGTTGTAAATTAATTTTTAATTTAATATAAATTGAATTAATTTACAACCTGGTCAAAATGGTAGAGAAAGGCAAAGGTGCAAATTTATGTGAAAGTGTAGAGGAATCTATTTTAAACGTTATGCAAGACAATTTAATTTTAACAAACGAAAATATCGATGAGAGTGTACAATTAGAAATACCGAATGTAAACGAAACGGTCGAAGTTGAATGTAGCAATAAGAGCCGCAATATAAATATATTTAACCAATTAGCGTTGATGATGGAAATGATGTCAGGAATGAAAACTGAGATCAAATCAGAAATAAACATAGTAAATAATAAACTTGACAAACAAGACAAGAAAATGAAAACAGAAAATAATAATTTAAACGCGTGTTTAAATGAATTTAAAACTGAAATGAAATCAGAAAATGATAATTTAAAAAAGAGTTTGAATGAATTTAAGATTGAAATTAAGTAAGAAATAAATACTAGTAACATAGAACTGAAAACGGAAATAACCAAACAAGACAAAAAATTAAGAGAAATAGATATTAAATTAGAGGAAAGAAATAGAACTATTGCGGGCATGAAAGGTGGGATAATTATAAATATAAATAAAATACAAGACAAAGTAAACGAAAGTAGAACGCTGAAGGAGGAGGTAGAAAATGACACATTTACGGGTGAATGTGACGAAATAACAGACGACCAGGTTAATAGTAAAATAACAAATAATTACGAAGGGATCATCAACAAGGTAGGTGTTAGTTACAAAAATGAATTAACAGCTAATAGTAGTAAGATAGTTGAAAACGAGATATATAAAAATAATACCGTGAAAATAATTAGCGATCATAATAATATAGAAACAGTGAGAGAGAGATAGAGAGAGAGAGAGAGAGAGAGAGAGAGAGAGAGAGAGAGAGAGAGAGAGAGAGTGAGAGAGAGAGAGAGATCAGTATTTGTAAGTTAGAGAGAGAGTATGAAGAGAATGATTTTGTGAATATAGGGCAGAGGGTAGATTTTCCCCAGTTTTATGGTAAACCAAGCTGGTTACAAATGATTTTGAAGGGCAAGAGTCTCTTACAGGAAAACAATGTGTTTTTAAGTAGTTTTTTTAATTTTTAGTAGGAGTTTTTAGGATTTAATACCCTCTGTACGGAATGATAGCAAAAGTATGAATTGGTGTTATGGTGAAAGGTATGTTGATGCGAAAATAGAGTTATTTAAGGTTAGTAGAGGTTATGACGAATTAGTAAAGAGATTAGATATGGAAAGAGTTAGTGATAGTAAGTACCTTGTGAAATAGTTAGTACAGCAATTGATGATATCGATTACTTACTTTATGACAAAGCTAATACAGCAGTGGATAATAATGATAATGAAACTATAATTGACATGACTATGACAGATCATACTAAGGGTGACTGGACTATACTCGATGATAATAAATTATATGATTTAATAACATGGAATAATCCTGTTGGTATTGTGGAAGAATATAAACATTTGGATAATCTTTATATTAATAAAAATTATATAATGAGTTTAATAAAAAATGAATGGTGTCGATGTAAGACCAGGTTTTTGTACGATGATGGGGGTAAAAACAATAAATGTTTATGAACGTTTAATTATGTAATTAATGGTTTTGGATCGGACTCCTTTCCAAAATGAGGTATGGTAAACAATAAAATAATGATGAAAAAATTGTAAATAAATTTATAGTGAAATTAATTTTGGTTGTGTTGTAAGATGTATTTTACGTAAACAATGTATGTATGCAGTAGTAATTTGATTTTAATAATAATATTTAATCAAACTAAACGAATAACAAAAGTAATTAGGAAGTTTATAAAACAACTGAATTGTAATTGTTTTGGAGTAATGCAATTAAAATAACTGGTATTTCCAATAACTGATTGAATTAAAAGAATTTGAGGTTAATTAATTAATTAATGTATAGATAAATTTTGATAATGAAATTAAATGATTTTAGGAGTTTGAAACTAAACCTAAAATTGAAATGTTTGTAATTTTATTCAGATGCAGATTAAATGTTTATTTTAATGTAGTGAGAGAGAGTGAATCCTTTTTATTTAAATGGTCAATTAAGTTGTAATTAAAGATGCAATCATTAGTTGATGATGGCCTATGTAAGTAGGTATAAACTAGTTCCGATGAATAAGTAAATATTTTGTTGTAATCACTATTTTATGTTAATGAAGGCCACAAGTAGGAAAGATAAGAAAGCAAATGAGTAGTGCTCGAACACGTAATCAATATTAAGAATTTCATGCAATATAAGTTGTGAATTTTAAATGTAACTATGTTATAAACAAACATATCTTTTACTTTTCGGGCGGTCACGGCCTCACCGAACCCTGACCGTGGAATTGGTTTAGCTTTGACAGCTATGGTTGGGGCTCATTGCGTCACGTTCTGCCTTAACTGACCATAGCTGTTATCGTTGTAAAGGTGAATTTAGAAATTGACAGGGGGGTAATTCAGGGGAATCACCAAATTATGGAACAGCGGCTATCACTCTGTTCGCGTAGGAACAGTAAAAAAGGTGATAGACCCGTTTTAAGGTTTTAAATATGTAACTTCCAGATATTATGATATCTGATAATTTTAATATGTAAGGCCGAAGCAAGGACAGGAGATGCCAAAATTCCTCCTCAAATTCAGTCCTTGTGGAAGCAACTGAACGCAACAGTTCAGGGGGGGCCATAGTGTGTTTGGTAAGGGGGGTTACTCAGGGGAGTAACGAACTAAAATTTGAAACTTAATGATGCTGACTAGCTGATAAGCTAACTAAATGATTTTATTTTGATTCAAGAAATACCATTGTAATAGATGGGCTGTTTAGAAGTAAGTGATTTCAATGTGTTGTGCTCTGTGTAATGATTTCATAAAGGACTCTAACTGATTCTGAAAAGACCATGTCAAGTATAGAAGATGTATATCAGATTTTGTTTATTATGTTTTATTGTGTCATTAGTTTTACTATGTTAGAGTGTAAGGAGTATGAACAGATGTTGTGTAATTTTCATGGTATAGTTTTGTATGGTGTATATAGGGCAAGGTCAGTCACCTGACCCAGAGAGATCATCTGATAACTGATGTTAGAATCAGGATAGGTTTATAGTGATTAACTCATGAATTTTGTTACTTCAATTAAATTAAATAATTTTATTGTTTCTTGAAATTAATAAAACAAATATTTTGGGAAATTTAAATTTTTTTGTGGAAAAAAAAATTTTGTTCTATTCGTTGTATCAAAGAACGTTACCGTAAATGATAATGTTCATTATAAGTAGGGAAGGTGTTAGCTGATTTATGATATGCCTTTTATGTTCTTTTTTGTATACAAGTGCATTTATTTTGAATTTTGACTTTATAGTAGAAGTAAGTTGTGTATTTTTATTGGTTCATTATGGTTGTTAGTAGGTAATTAAGAAGAGTGGATCCAATTAGAAGATTTTTAAATTTTTGAAAGTAAATGTAATGAAATGATCAAATTAATGGATCTTTGATAATGAACTTAGCTAAATTCCTCTAGGCAAACAAAAATTTAAATTATTTCAATTTGATTTGTTTAGTTTATTTTGGATTTGAACTTGATTGGATTTAAGCAAATTGAGAAAAGAAATGAAATGTGAACGATACCTTTTATGAATTTTAAAAAAGGAGTTTGTTTTTAATACAATAATGAGTATGTGTACGCACCCAGTAGGCCTACTTGCTAAAGGCAGCCCAGTATGCATGTAAGGGGGAGCATATCGGTTGAGGATCTGGTATGGTATAAGGCCAGTTTTGATTGATAGAATGATGGAATGATAGAAGGTTGGGTGGTACTATGGTGAGTATCTGTCTGATTTTATTGTGTTGGGATCTCGAACAGAGAAGTCCAGTAATCTCGTTCAGGTGCAGCCATAGTCACCTAGCTAGGGGGGTAGTGTACCCATGAGGTGTTAAGAATTAAAGGAGGGTTGTTGGCACCATATCCTCGCCGATCCTCTTAGGGGTAGCAATGAGAGTTCTTCTGTTTCGGCAGAAGACCTCTCATTGGGGGGGTATTGTAATGGGGCAAAAAGGGGATTTTATTTTTTTAATAAATGTATTTAAATGTGTACGTGACCAACGGGGCTAGTTCAATACGAAATACGGTTTTATGCAAACAACGAACGCAGTGACATAACTTGTGAGCGGGTGTGGCAAACAACGCAATATTATTCTGAGAAATCAAGTGTTGTGGTATGCACTCATACGCGCAACATGAACACGCGCACAGAGGCGACGCTTACAGCCTCAACCCACGCCAAGTAAAATGGCTAAGATGTAAAATTATTTCAGCAATGTGCTTTTGAGATGCCGGATATCAATTTGAGGCTCCGCCTATCACGGCCTCTATGTCATAGTCGCTTGATATCGTCAACACCTTGTGAACATTGAAAAATCCATGCTACAGGTACGGTGACTAACAATCTATCACATGAGGGCTGTGCATTCCCGTCTGCTACATAGCGTTGGAGTAGGAAACGGTGTGCGTAGTTACCGCCAGTCGACTTCGCCTCTAGACTGCATGCGGTCATCTAAATCTTTACTCGAGTTTAATTAAGGTCGGCCGACCACCAAATTTTGTGTGTAAATTACAAGTAAAATGTAATATAGTGTTTTAAAAAAGAAATCAGTGCAACTTTAAACTACAATCAGAACAAAAAACCGGTAATGACAGCAACACGGATTTGATGCGCTGGCAGGAAAGTAAATTTATATTTTCAATTTAAATACAAATTAATGCTTCAAAAAGTGCTAAATTAAACTCAAATGGGGAAAAGTTGTGAATGAGTGTGTGAGCAAACTGGGTCGTCTGATTACAATTAGGAGTATGATTATAATTTATGATTGTTAGCAATAAGTAATTCAGAAAGTTTTATTTCATGTATAATAGATAAATAACAATGTTTTCTGAGAAAAAGGAAAAATAACAAAGAAGTAACGTAAAATCAAATATTTAGATAAATAGTAGTTTTTTGAAGACAATGAGTAATACATAAATTAAAGTTATTATCCAGCAGTTATTATCGATGTAACATAAAAGAAATGGTTGAGGTGGGAGTTTTGATATCATTTGACGATAAAATCAGATAAAATAAAGAGGTGTTAATTAACAATATAAACATGTATTTGTCATTGCATTCACCTGTTTTTTCTCTGCCAGTACACCAGACGAGACCTTGGTAGGTAGGTAACATTTCAAATTTCAATAATTTAAGAATTAATTAACGTGTAATATTTCAGATCACGTCCGCACCAGGGACGATTTAAATATTTCAATCTTTAATTAACCTGAACTGCTTCAGTTGACGCCCTAAACAGGGACGAATTTACAGATTTTAATAACTTAATAAACTCGTACAGCTTCAGTTGGTGCCCGAACAGGGACGTTGTAAATTAATTTTTAATTTAATATAAATTGAATTAATTTACAACCTGGTCAAAATGGTAGAGAAAGGCAAAGGTGCAAATTTATGTGAAAGTGTAGAGGAATCTATTTTAAACGTTATGCAAGACAATTTAATTTTAACAAACGAAAATATCGATGAGAGTGTACAATTAGAAATACCGAATGTAAACGAAACGGTCGAAGTTGAATGTAGCAATAAGAGCCGCAATATAAATATATTTAACCAATTAGCGTTGATGATGGAAATGATGTCAGGAATGAAAACTGAGATCAAATCAGAAATAAACATAGTAAATAATAAACTTGACAAACAAGACAAGAAAATGAAAACAGAAAATAATAATTTAAACGCGTGTTTAAATGAATTTAAAACTGAAATGAAATCAGAAAATGATAATTTAAAAAAGAGTTTGAATGAATTTAAGATTGAAATTAAGTAAGAAATAAATACTAGTAACATAGAACTGAAAACGGAAATAACCAAACAAGACAAAAAATTAAGAGAAATAGATATTAAATTAGAGGAAAGAAATAGAACTATTGCGGGCATGAAAGGTGGGATAATTATAAATATAAATAAAATACAAGACAAAGTAAACGAAAGTAGAACGCTGAAGGAGGAGGTAGAAAATGACACATTTACGGGTGAATGTGACGAAATAACAGACGACCAGGTTAATAGTAAAATAACAAATAATTACGAAGGGATCATCAACAAGGTAGGTGTTAGTTACAAAAATGAATTAACAGCTAATAGTAGTAAGATAGTTGAAAACGAGATATATAAAAATAATACCGTGAAAATAATTAGCGATCATAATAATATAGAAACAGTGAGAGAGAGAGAGAGAGAGAGAGAGAGAGAGAGAGATCAGTATTTGTAAGTTAGAGAGAGAGTATGAAGAGAATGATTTTGTGAATATAGGGCAGAGGGTAGATTTTCCCCAGTTTTATGGTAAACCAAGCTGGTTACAAATGATTTTGAAGGGCAAGAGTCCCTTACAGGAAAACAATGTGTTTTTAAGTAGTTTTTTTAATTTTTAGTAGGCGTTTTTAGGATTTAATACCCTCTGTACGGAATGATAGCAAAAGTATGAATTGGTGTTATGGTGAAAGGTATGTTGATGAGAAAATAGAGTTATTTAAGGTTAGTAGAGGTTATGACGAATTAGTAAAGAGATTAGATATGGAAAGAGTTAGTGATAGTAAGTACCTTGTGAAATAGTTAGTACAGCAATTGATGATATTGATTACTTACTTTATGACAAAGCTAATACAGCAGTAGATAATAATGATAATGAAACTATAATTGACATGACTATGACAGATCATACTAAGGGTGACTGGACTATACTCGATGATAATAAATTATATGATTTAATAACATGGAATAATCCTGTTGGTATTGTGGAAGAATATAAACATTTGGATAATCTTTATATTAATAAAAATGATATGAGTTTAATAAAAAATGAATGGTGTCGATGTAAGACCAGGTTTTTGTACGATGATGGGGGTAAAAACAATAAATGTTTATGAACGTTTAATTATGTAATTAATGGTTTTGGATCGGACTCCTTTCCAAAATGAGGTATGGTAAACAATAAAATAATGATGAAAAAATTGTAAATAAATTTATAGTGAAATTAATTTTGGTTGTGTTGTAAGATGTATTTTACGTAAACAATGTATGTATGCAGTAGTAATTTGATTTTAATAATAATATTTAATCAAACTAAACGAATAACAAAAGTAATTAGGAAGTTTATAAAACAACTGAATTGTAATTGTTTTGGAGTAATGCAATTAAAATAACTGGTATTTCCAATAACTGATTGAATTAAAAGAATTTGAGGTTAATTAATTAATTAATGTGTAGATAAATTTTGATAATGAAATTAAATGATTTTAGGAGTTTGAAACTAAACCTAAAATTGAAATGTTTGTAATTTTATTCAGATGCAGATTAAATGTTTATTTTAATGTAGTGAGAGAGAGTGAATCCTTTTTATTTAAATGGTCAATTAAGTTGTAATTAAAGATGCAATCATTAGTTGATGATGGCCTATGTAAGTAGGTATAAACTAGTTCCGATGAATAAGTAAATATTTTGTTGTAATCACTATTTTATGTTAATGAAGGCCACAAGTAGGAAAGATAAGAAAGCAAATGAGTAGTGCTCGAACACGTAATCAATATTAAGAATTTCATGCAATATAAGTTGTGAATTTTAAATGTAACTATGTTATAAACAAACATATCTTTTACTTTTCGGGCGGTCACGGCCTCACCGAACCCTGACCGTGGAATTGGTTTAGCTTTGACAGCTATGGTTGGGGCTCATTGCATCACGTTCTGCCTTAACTGACCATAGCTGTTATCGTTGTAAAGGTGAATTTAGAAATTGACAGGGGGGTAATTCAGGGGAATCACCAAATTATGGAACAGCGGCTATCACTCTGTTCGCGTAGGAACAGTAAAAAAGGTGATAGACCCGTTTTAAGGTTTTAAATATGTAACTTCCAGATATTATGATATCTGATAATTTTAATATGTAAGGCCGAAGCAAGGACAGGAGATGCCAAAATTCCTCCTCAAATTCAGTCCTTGTGGAAGCAACTGAACGCAACAGTTCAGGGGGGGCCATAGTGTGTTTGGTAAGGGGGTTACTCAGGGGAGTAACGAACTAAAATTTGAAACTTAATGATGCTGACTAGCTGATAAGCTAACTAAATGATTTTATTTTGATTCAAGAAATACCATTGTAATAGATGGGCTGTTTAGAAGTAAGTGATTTCAATGTGTTGTGCTCTGTGTAATGATTTCATAAAGGACTCTAACTGATTCTGAAAAGACCATGTCAAGTATAGAAGATGTATATCAGATTTTGTTTATTATGTTTTATTGTGTCATTAGTTTTACTATGTTAGAGTGTAAGGAGTATGAACAGATGTTGTGTAATTTTCATGGTATAGTTTTGTATGGTGTATATAGGGCAAGGTCAGTCACCTGACCCAGAGAGATCATCTGATAACTGATGTTAGAATCAGGATAGGTTTATAGTGATTAACTCATGAATTTTGTTACTTCAATTAAATTAAATAATTTTATTGTTTCTTGAAATTAATAAAACAAATATTTTGGGAAATTTAAATTTTTTTGTGGAAAAAAAAATTTTGTTCTATTCGTTGTATCAAAGAACGTTACCGTAAATGATAATGTTCATTATAAGTAGGGAAGGTGTTAGCTGATTTATGATATGCCTTTTATGTTCTTTTTTGTATACAAGTGCATTTATTTTGAATTTTGACTTTATAGTAGAAGTAAGTTGTGTATTTTTATTGGTTCATTATGGTTGTTAGTAGGTAATTAAGAAGAGTGGATCCAATTAGAAGATTTTTAAATTTTTGACAGTAAATGTAATGAAATGATCAAATTAATGGATCTTTGATAAAGAACTTAGCTAAATTCCTCTAGGCAAACAAAAATTTAAATGATTTCAATTTGATTTGTTTAGTTTATTTTGGATTTGAACTTGATTGGATTTAAGCAAATTGAGAAAAGAAATGAAATGTGAACGATACCTTTTATGAATTTTAAATAAGGAGTTTGTTTTTAATACAATAATGAGTATGTGTACGCACCCAGTAGGCCTACTTGCTAAAGGCAGCCCAGTATGCATGTAAGGGGGAGCATATCGGTTGAGGATCTGGTATGGTATAAGGCCAGTTTTGATTGATAGAATGATGGAATGATAGAAGGTTGGGTGGTACTATGGTGAGTATCTGTCTGATTTTATGGTGTTGGGATCTCGAACAGAGAAGTCCAGTAATCTCGTTCAGGTGCAGCCATAGTCACCTAGCTAGGGGGGTAGTGTACCCATGAGGTGTTAAGAATTAAAGGAGGGTTGTTGGCACCATATCCTCGCCGATCCTCTTAGGGGTAGCAATGAGAGTTCTTCTGTTTCGGCAGAAGACCTCTCATTGGGAGGGTATTGTAATGGGGCAAAAAGGGGATTTTATTTTTTTAATAAATGTATTTAAATGTGTACGTGACCAACGGGGCTAGTTCAATACGAAATACGGTTTTATGCAAACAACGAACGCAGTGACATAACTTGTGAGCGGGTGTGGCAAACAACGCAATATTATTCTGAGAAATCAAGTGTTGTGGTATGCACTCATACGCGCAACATGAACACGCGCACAGAGGCGACGCTTACAGCCTCAACCCACGCCAAGTAAAATGGCTAAGATATAAAATTATTTCAGCAATGTGCTTTTGAGATGCCGGATATCAATTTGAGGCTCCGCCTATCACGGCCTCTATGTCGTAGTCGCTTGATATCGTCAACACCTTGTGAACATTGAAAAATCCATGCTACAGGTACGGTGACTAACAATCTATCACATGAGGGCTGTGCATTCCCGTCTGCTACATAGCGTTGGAGTAGGAAACGGTGTGCGTAGTTACCGCCAGTCGACTTCGCCTCTAGACCGCATGCGGTCATCTAAATCTTTACTCGAGTTTAATTAAGGTCGGCCGACCACCAAATTTTGTGTGTAAATTACAAGTAAAATGTAATATAGTGTTTTAAAAAAGAAATCAGTGCAACTTTAAACTACAATCAGAACAAAAAACCGGTAATGACAGCAACACGGATTTGAGGCGCTGGCAGGAAAGTAAATTTATATTTTCAATTTAAATACAAATTAATGCTTCAAAAAGTGCTAAATTAAACTCAAATGGGGAAAAGTTGTGAATGAGTGTGTGAGCAAACTGGGTCGTCTGATTACAATTAGGAGTATGATTATAATTTATGATTGTTAGCAATAAGTAATTCAGAAAGTTTTATTTCATGTATAATAGATAAATAACAATGTTTTCTGAGAAAAAGGAAAAATAACAAAGAAGTAACGTAAAATCAAATATTTAGATAAATAGTAGTTTTTTGAAGACAATGAGTAATACATAAATTAAAGTTATTATCCAGCAGTTATTATCGATGTAACATAAAAGAAATGGTTGAGGTGGGAGTTTTGATAGCATTTGACGATAAAATCAGATAAAATAAAGAGGTGTTAATTAACAATATAAACATGTATTTGTCATTGCATTCACCTGTTTTTTCTCTGCCAGTACACCAGACGAGACCTTGGTAGGTAGGTAACATTTCAAATTTCAATAATTTAAGAATTAATTAACGTGTAATATTTCAGATCACGTCCGCACCAGGGACGATTTAAATATTTCAATCTTTAATTAACCTGAACTGCTTCAGTTGACGCCCTAAACAGGGACGAATTTACAGATTTTAATAACTTAATAAACTCGTACAGCTTCAGTTGGTGCCCGAACAGTGACGTTGTAAATTAATTTTTAATTTAATATAAATTGAATTAATTTACAACCTGGTCAAAATGGTAGAGAAAGGCAAAGGTGCAAATTTATGTGAAAGTGTAGAGGAATCTATTTTAAACGTTATGCAAGACAATTTAATTTCAACAAACGAAAATATCGATGAGAGTGTACAATTAGAAATACCGAATGTAAACGAAACGGTCGAAGTTGAATGTAGCAATAAGAGCCGTAATATAAATATATTTAACCAATTAGCGTTGATGATGGAAATGATGTCAGGAATGAAAACTGAGATCAAATCAGAAATAAACAAAGTAAATAATAAACTTGACAAACAAGACAAGAAAATGAAAACAGAAAATAATAATTTAAACGCGTGTTTAAATGAATTTAAAACTGAAATGAAATCAGAAAATGATAATTTAAAAAAGAGTTTGAATGAATTTAAGATTGAAATTAAGTAAGAAATAAATACTAGTAACATAGAACTGAAAACGGAAATAACCAAACAAGACAAAAAATTAAGAGAAATAGATATTAAATTAGAGGAAAGAAATAGAACTATTGCGGGCATGAAAGGTGGGATAATTATAAATATAAATAAAATACAAGACGAAGTAAACGAAAGTAGAACGCTGAAGGAGGAGGTAGAAAATGACACATTTACGGGTGAATGTGACGAAATAACAGACGACCAGGTTAATAGTAAAATAACAAATAATTACGAAGGGATCATCAACAAGGTAGGTGTTAGTTACAAAAATGAATTAACAGCTAATAGTAGTAAGATAGTTGAAAACGAGATATATAAAAATAATACTGTGAAAATAATTAGCGATCATAATAATATAGAAACAGTGAGAGAGAGAGAGAGAGAGAGAGAGAGAGAGAGAGAGAGAGAGAGAGAGAGAGAGAGAGAGAGAGAGAGAGAGAGAGAGAGAGAGAGAGAGTGAGAGAGAGAGATCAGTATTTGTAAGTTAGAGAGAGAGTATGAAGAGAATGATTTTGTGAATATAGGGCAGAGGGTAGATTTTCCCCAGTTTTATGGTAAACCAAGCTGGTTACAAATGATTTTGAAGGGCAAGAGTCCCTTACAGGAAAACAATGTGTTTTTAAGTAGTTTTTTTAATTTTTAGTAGGAGTTTTTAGGATTTAATACCCTCTGTACGGAATGATAGCAAAAGTATGAATTGGTGTTATGGTGAAAGGTATGTTGATGAGAAAACAGAGTTATTTAAGGTTAGTAGAGGTTATGACGAATTAGTAAAGAGATTAGATATGGAAAGAGTTAGTGATAGTAAGTACTTACCTTGTGAAATAGTTAGTACAGCAATTGATGATATTGATTACTTACTTTATGACAAAGCTAATACAGCAGTAGATAATAATGATAATGAAACTATAATTGACATGACTATGACAGATCATACTAAGGGTGACTGGACTATACTCGATGATAATAAATTATATGATTTAATAACATGGAATAATCCTGTTGGTATTGTGGAAGAATATAAACATTTGGATAATCTTTATATTAATAAAAATGATATGAGTTTAATAAAAAATGAATGGTGTCGATGTAAGACCAGGTTTTTGTACGATGATGGGGGTAAAAACAATAAATATTTATGAACGTTTAATTATGTAATTAATGGTTTTGGATCGGACTCCTTTCCAAAATGAGGTATGGTAAACAATAAAATAATGATGAAAAAATTGTAAATAAATTTATAGTGAAATTAATTTTGGTTGTGTTGTAAGATGTATTTTACGTAAACAATGTATGTATGCAGTAGTAATTTGATTTTAATAATAATATTTAATCAAACTAAACGAATAACAAAAGTAATTAGGAAGTTTATAAAACAACTGAATTGTAATTGTTTTGGAGTAATGCAATTAAAATAACTGGTATTTCCAATAACTGATTGAATTAAAAGAATTTGAGGTTAATTAATTAATTAATGTATAGATAAATTTTGATAATGAAATTAAATGATTTTAGGAGTTTTAAACTAAACCTAAAATTGAAATGTTTGTAATTTTATTCAGATGCAGATTAAATGTTTATTTTAATGTAGTGAGAGAGAGTGAATCCTTTTTATTTAAATGGTCAATTAAGTTGTAATTAAAGATGCAATCATTAGTTGATGATGGCCTATGTAAGTAGGTATAAACTAGTTCCGATGAATAAGTAAATATTTTGTTGTAATCACTATTTTATGTAAATGAAGGCCACAAGTAGGAAAGATAAGAAAGCAAATGAGTAGTGCTCGAACACGTAATCAATATTAAGAATTTCATGCAATATAAGTTGTGAATTTTAAATGTAACTATGTTATAAACAAACATATCTTTTACTTTTCGGGCGGTCACGGCCTCACCGAACCCTGACCGTGGAATTGGTTTAGCTTTGACAGCTATGGTTGGGGCTCATTGCGTCACGTTCTGCCTTAACTGACCATAGCTGTTATCGTTGTAAAGGTGAATTTAGAAATTGACAGGGGGGTAATTCAGGGGAATCACCAAATTATGGAACAGCGGCTATCACTCTGTTCGCGTAGGAACAGTAAAAAAGGTGATAGACCCGTTTTAAGGTTTTAAATATGTAACTTCCAGATATTATGATATCTGATAATTTTAATATATAAGGCCGAAGCAAGGACAGGAGATGCCAAAATTCCTCCTCAAATTCAGTCCTTGTGGAAGCAACTGAACGCAACAGTTCAGGGGGGGCCATAGTGTGTTTGGTAAGGGGGGTTACTCAGGGGAGTAACGAACTAAAATTTGAAACTTAATGATGCTGACTAGCTGATAAGCTAACTAAATGATTTTATTTTGATTCAAGAAATACCATTGTAATAGATGGGCTGTTTAGAAGTAAGTGATTTCAATGTGTTGTGCTCTGTGTAATGATTTCATAAAGGACTCTAACTGATTCTGAAAAGACCATGTCAAGTATAAAAGATGTATATCAGATTTTGTTTATTATGTTTTATTGTGTCATTAGTTTTACTATGTTAGAGTGTAAGGAGTATGAACAGATGTTGTGTAATTTTCATGGTATAGTTTTGTATGGTGTATATAGGGCAAGGTCAGTCACCTGACCCAGAGAGATCATCTGATAACTGATGTTAGAATCAGGATAGGTTTATAGTGATTAACTCATGAATTTTGTTACTTCAATTAAATTAAATAATTTTATTGTTTCTTGAAATTAATAAAACAAATATTTTGGGAAATTTAAATTTTTTTGTGGAAAAAAAAATTTTGTTCTATTCGTTGTATCAAAGAACGTTACCGTAAATGATAATGTTCATTATAAGTAGGGAAGGTGTTAGCTGATTTATGATATGCCTTTTATGTTCTTTTTTGTATACAAGTGCATTTATTTTGAATTTTGACTTTATAGTAGAAGTAAGTTGTGTATTTTTATTGGTTCATTATGGTTGTTAGTAGGTAATTAAGAAGAGTGGATCCAATTAGAAGATTTTTAAATTTTTGAAAGTAAATGTAATGAAATGATCAAATTAATGGATCTTTGATAATGAACTTAGCTAAATTCCTCTAGGCAAACAAAAATTTAAATGATTTCAATTTGATTTGTTTAGTTTATTTTGGATTTGAACTTGATTGGATTTAAGCAAATTGAGAAAAGAAATGAAATGTGAACGATACCTTTTATGAATTTTAAATAAGGAGTTTGTTTTTAATACAATAATGAGTATGTGTACGCACCCAGTAGGCCTACTTGCTAAAGGCAGCCCAGTATGCATGTAAGGGGGAGCATATCGGTTGAGGATCTGGTATGGTATAAGGCCAGTTTTGATTGATAGAATGATGGAATGATAGAAGGTTGGGTGGTACTATGGTGAGTATCTGTCTGATTTTATGGTGTTGGGATCTCGAACAGAGAAGTCCAGTAATCTCGTTCAGGTGCAGCCATAGTCACCTAGCTAGGGGGGTAGTGTACCCATGAGGTGTTAAGAATTAAAGGAGGGTTGTTGGCACCATATCCTCGCCGATCCTCTTAGGGGTAGCAATGAGAGTTCTTCTGTTTCGGCAGAAGACCTCTCATTGGGGGGGTATTGTAATGGGGCAAAAAGGGGATTTTATTTTTTTAATAAATGTATTTAAATGTGTACGTGACCAACGGGGCTAGTTCAATACGAAATACGGTTTTATGCAAACAACGAACGCAGTGACATAACTTGTGAGCGGGTGTGGCAAACAACGCAATATTATTCTGAGAAATCAAGTGTTGTGGTACGCACTCATACGCGCAACATGAACACGCGCATAGAGGCGACGGTTACAGCCTCGACCCATGCCAAGTAAAATGGCTAAGCTGTAAAATTATTTCAGCAATGTGTTTTTGAGATGCCAGATATCAATTTGAGGCTCCGCCTATCACGGCCTCTATGTCGTAGTCGCTTGATATCGTCAGCACCTTGTGAACATTGAAAAATCCATGCTACAGGTACGGTGACTAACAATCTATCACATGAGGGCTGTGCATTCCCGTCTGCTACATAGTGTTGGAGTAGGAAACGGTGTGCGTAGTTAACGCCAGTCGACTTCACCTCTAGACCGCATGCGGTCATCTAAATCTTTACTCTAGTTTAATTAAGGTCGGCCGACCACCAAATTTTGTGTGTAAATTACAAGTAAAATGTAATATAGTGTTTTAAAAAAAGAAATCAGTGCAACTTTAAACTACAATCAGAACAAAAAACCGGTAATGACAGCAACACGGATTTGAGGCGCTGGCAGGAAAGTAAATTTATATTTTCAATTTAAATACAAATTAATGCTTCAAAAAGCGCTAAATTAAACTCAAATGGGGAAAAGTTGTGAATGAGTGTGTGAGCAAACTGGGTCGTCTGATTACAATTAGGAGTATGATTATAATTTAAGATTGTTAGCAATAAGTAATTCAGTAAGTTTTATTTCATGTATAATAGATAAATAACAATGTTTTCTGAGAAAAAGGAAAAATAACAAAGAAGTAACGTAAAATCAAATATTTAGATAAATAGTAGTTTTTTGAAGATAATGAGTAATACATAAATTAAAGTTATTATCCAGCAGTTATTATCAATGTAACGTAAAAGAAATGGTTGAGGTGGGAGTTTTGATATCATTTGACGATAAAATCAGATAAAATAAAGAGGTGTTAAGTAACAATATAAACATGTATTTGTCATTGCATTCACCTGTTTTTTCTCTGCCAATACACCAGACGAGACCTTGGTAGGTAGGTAACATTTCAAATTTCAATAATTTAAGAATTAATTAACGTTTAATATTTCAGAACATGTCCGCACCAGGGATGATTTAAATATTTCAATATTTAATTAACCTGAACTGTTTCAGTTGACGCCCTAAACAGGGACGAATTTACAGATTTTAATAACTTAATAAACTCGTACAGCTTCATTTAAACAGTAAGGCGAAGGTATCTTTAAAAGCAAGTAAATGTTGTGTGAATAGGTAATTTACTCTACACCTTATATAACATTACCTTTAAAAAAAGAGTAAAATTCTTAACAAAAAATTTAAGCTGTAACTTTATAAAAGGTAAAAGTACAGATACAGATAGGTACCTGTAAAGTAAAAATACTGTTTAAAAAGTACAGATGATACATATTAAGTCTATTTGTGTAATATCAGAAAAGAATTATTGTGTCAGTGCCTCTAATACACTTCTAAGTTGGTGAATTTATGTAATTATTAATATACTGTATGCACTGTGTGTGTGTGTGTGCGCGCACACAAAATTTTGTTTTCTAAAGTAAAGCATTAATGGTTACTTTTTCTTAAAAATATAAATAGCAAGTTCTATCTGTACTCTGTATCATTTATTACATTCTCATAGAATAATAAAAGGTCTGAGGAGGTGCTTACAATAAACATTGAATTGCCTACAATAAAGGGTCTGAGGAGGTTCTTACAATAAACATTGATTGCGTACAATAAAGAATTAAGAGAGCAAACTTCAGAAAAGGTTGATTACATTACTGCGTGTCACTGTTTACATGTAAAATGTTCAAGTTTAGTAAAACGTAAGAATGAATTCAACATGCCTATACCATTAGTCCATTGTAATTTTTAGGCACATCAATTTTAGTCAAAAAAAAAGAGTGGCGCCCATGTAAAATTTTTCACCAAAAGGGTTAGCTTCTAGAGTAGTGTAATTTTTCTAGTCTTATTATTTGTAGCTTTTAATGATTCTACTGAGAAATAAATATTAGTTGAAATGTTTAATACCTAGTAATAAATTTTTATTCTAATATAATATAATAGATTGACTTCCACATACCTGGAAGGTTTCGTTTTATTTCGGGCCAGGATCCTTTCGTACGAATGCAGATACAAACGTGTTTCATGGGTTCTTGAAATAATTAACTCTACACATCTTTAAGAAGAGAATTATTAATTTTAATGTTCAATTGTTGGAATTACTGTTTGACAAATAGCTTTACATGTAGTCACATATTGTGCAACTCGTGCGTCTTGTAAAAGAACTTACCAACTATCTCTTACCTTCTTTTCTAAAGCACAAACACAATTATACTACACAAACAGAAACCAGCCGAGCTTTGCTTACACACCCACTCATTCATAATTGATAAAACCCTTAATATTTTACATAAAACCCACCCCAGCCCTTACGTAACCCATTGCCACGCGGTCGCCGCACACACTCATTGTCCGTTTTATTAAATGTTACACTTCTTAATATCCGAAAAAATACTTTACTTATTGCCGCATTCTAGATTGATGTCAGTCACAAACTTTTCCACTATTATTTCACTCTTTACTGGTAAAACAAAAAAAAACTTTGGAGAGAGCTTAATCAGCTCATTGCCGTCCGGCAACTCTAGTGGAACTGGGCTGCAAACTTTTTGTTTGTACACTGTTACTTTTTAATGACTGTTTCACACTTTCTAAGATAGGCCAAATTTGTTTTAACGGCCTATCTTGTAAACCCGAGGCCACTGTTTTAAATTCACAACTTTATTGTCTGGTGCTGCTCACTCTCTGATACCAAGCTGCAGACTGGAGACTGTGTCACAAGGCTGCTGCTATGTGATTACGCAATGCGTCTGGCAATTGTTTTGACTGACTGTGTGTATGTTGCATTGCTGTACTGGAGGCTCCTTACAGGTGAAGTCTGGCAATTTAAAAGTGATTGAATGGGTGATCTATGTTAATATAAAATTAAACTGTGGTAGCTCCCATGTATGAAGTGAATTGTACCCTTTTAACAAAATCAAAACCAAGATTAATAAAAAATAAAAAACCTTCCAATTTGACCCATTACAATACCCCCTCGATGAGAATTCTGCTGTTCACGACAGAAGAAATCTCATCGACAAACCCCGAAGAGGACCGGTGAGGAACTGGTGCCTCCAACCCCCTGATTCTTACTCTCATGGGTACATGACCCCCCTGGCTCAGCGACCATGGACTTATCTGAACGAGATCACTGGACTTCTCCATTAGAGATCCCAACACCGAGAAATCGAACAGACTCGCACCACGGTGCACCTCGCCTTTTAACATGCTACCCCCAAAAATCCTCAACCCCTGGCTAAAATTACTCCAGCTCCTCCGCCGATATGGATCCCCTTTTTGCAAGCTGGGCTGCCTTTAGCAAATACTGGGCTCACACATACTAACATTACATGTTACCATAACACAAAAAAAATAAAAATTTCTTTTAAAATTTACTAAAAATTTAAAAAATTCAAAATTCAAATAAAATAATCTTTTATCAAAAAATTCTCTTCCTCTTTTTTCTAATTTTTGTTTCAAATGACTTGATTGAAAGTCAGAGATTGAACTTTGAGAGAGAAATCAGAAAGTCTTGATTGAAAGAGAGAGAGAGAGAGAGAGAGAGAGAGCGAGAGAGAGAGAGAGATAGATAGAGAGAGAGAGAGAGAGAGAGAGAGAGAGAGAGAGAGAGAGAGAGAGAGAGAGAGAGAGAGAGAGAGAGAGAGAGAGAGAGAGAGATCAGTATTTGTAAGTTAGAGAGAGAGTATGAAGAGAATGATTTTGTGAATATAGGGCAGAGGGTAGATTTTCCCCAGTTTTATGGTAAACCAAGCTGGTTACAAATGATTTTGAAGGGCAAGAGTCCCTTACAGGAAAACAATGTGTTTTTAAGTAGTTTTTTTAATTTTTAGTAGGAGTTTTTAGGATTTAATACCCTCTGTACGGAATGATAGCAAAAGTATGAATTGGTGTTATGGTGAAAGGTATGTTGATGAGAAAATAGAGTTATTTAAGGTTAGTAGAGGTTATGACGAATTAGTAAAGAGATTAGATATGGAAAGAGTTATCGATCGTAAGTACTTACCTTGTGAAATAGTTAGTACAGCAATTGATGATATTGATTACTTACTTTATGACAAAGCTAATACAGCAGTAGATAATAATGATAATGAAACTATAATTGACATGACTATGACAGATCATACTAAGGGTGACTGGACTATACTCGATGATAATAAATTATATGATTTAATAACATGGAATAATCCTGTTGGTATTGTGGAAGAATATAAACATTTGGATAATCTTTATATTAATAAAAATGATATAATGAGTTTAATAAAAAATGAATGGTGTCGATGTAAGACCAGGTTTTTGTACGATGATGGGGGTAAAAACAATAAATGTTTATGAACGTTTAATTATGTAATTAATGGTTTTGGATCGGACTCCTTTCCAAAATGAGGTATGGTAAACAATAAAATAATGATGAAAAAATTGTAAATAAATTTATAGTGAAATTAATTTTGGTTGTGTTGTAAGATGTATTTTACGTAAACAATGTATGTATGCAGTAGTAATTTGATTTTAATAATAATATTTAATCAAACTAAACGAATAACAAAAGTAATTAGGAAGTTTATAAAACAACTGAATTGTAATTGTTTTGGAGTAATGCAATTAAAATAACTGGTATTTCCAATAACTGATTGAATTAAAAGAATTTGAGGTTAATTAATTAATTAATGTATAGATAAATTTTGATAATGAAATTAAATGATTTTAGGAGTTTGAAACTAAACCTAAAATTGAAATGTTTGTAATTTTATTCAGATGCAGATTAAATGTTTATTCTAATGTAGTGAGAGAGAGTGAATCCTTTTTATTTAAATGGTCAATTAAGTTGTAATTAAAGATGCAATCATTAGTTGATGATGGCCTATGTAAGTAGGTATAAACTAGTTCCGATGAATAAGTAAATATTTTGTTGTAATCACTATTTTATGTTAATGAAGGCCACAAGTAGGAAAGATAAGAAAGCAAATGAGTAGTGCTCGAACACGTAATCAATATTAAGAATTTCATGCAATATAAGTTGTGAATTTTAAATGTAACTATGTTATAAACAAACATATCTTTTACTTTTCGGGCGGTCACGGCCTCACCGAACCCTGACCGTGGAATTGGTTTAGCTTTGACAGCTATGGTTGGGGCTCATTGCGTCACGTTCTGCCTTAACTGACCATAGCTGTTATCGTTGTAAAGGTGAATTTAGAAATTGACAGGGGGGTAATTCAGGGGAATCACCAAATTATGGAACAGCGGCTATCACTCTGTTCGCGTAGGAACAGTAAAAAAGGTGATAGACCCGTTTTAAGGTTTTAAATATGTAACTTCCAGATATTATGATATCTGATAATTTTAATATGTAAGGCCGAAGCAAGGACAGGAGATGCCAAAATTCCTCCTCAAATTCAGTCCTTGTGGAAGCAACTGAACGCAACAGTTCAGGGGGGGCCATAGTGTGTTTGGTAAGGGGGTTACTCAGGGGAGTAACGAACTAAAATTTGAAACTTAATGATGCTGACTAGCTGATAAGCTAACTAAATGATTTTATTTTGATTCAAGAAATACCATTGTAATAGATGGGCTGTTTAGAAGTAAGTGATTTCAATGTGTTGTGCTCTGTGTAATGATTTCATAAAGGACTCTAACTGATTCTGAAAAGACCATGTCAAGTATAGAAGATGTATATCAGATTTTGTTTATTATGTTTTATTGTGTCATTAGTTTTACTATGTTAGAGTGTAAGGAGTATGAACAGATGTTGTGTAATTTTCATGGTATAGTTTTGTATGGTGTATATAGGGCAAGGTCAGTCACCTGACCCAGAGAGATCATCTGATAACTGATGTTAGAATCAGGATAGGTTTATAGTGATTAACTCATGAATTTTGTTACTTCAATTAAATTAAATAATTTTATTGTTTCTTGAAATTAATAAAACAAATATTTTGGGAAATTTAAATTTTTTTGTGGAAAAAAAAATTTTGTTCTATTCGTTGTATCAAAGAACGTTACCGTAAATGATAATGTTCATTATAAGTAGGGAAGGTGTTAGCTGATTTATGATATGCCTTTTATGTTCTTTTTTGTATACAAGTGCATTTATTTTGAATTTTGACTTTATAGTAGAAGTAAGTTGTGTATTTTTATTGGTTCATTATGGTTGTTAGTAGGTAATTAAGAAGAGTGGATCCAATTAGAAGATTTTTAAATTTTTGAAAGTAAATGTAATGAAATGATCAAATTAATGGATCTTTGATAATGAACTTAGCTAAATTCCTCTAGGCAAACAAAAATTTAAATGATTTCAATTTGATTTGTTTAGTTTATTTTGGATTTGAACTTGATTGGATTTAAGCAAATTGAGAAAAGAAATGAAATGTGAACGATACCTTTTATGAATTTTAAATAAGGAGTTTGTTTTTAATACAATAATGAGTATGTGTACGCACCCAGTAGGCCTACTTGCTAAAGGCAGCCCAGTATGCATGTAAGGGGGAGCATATCGGTTGAGGATCTGGTATGGTATAAGGCCAGTTTTGATTGATAGAATGATGGAATGATAGAAGGTTGGGTGGTACTATGGTGAGTATCTGTCTGATTTTATGGTGTTGGGATCTCGAACAGAGAAGTCCAGTAATCTCGTTCAGGTGCAGCCATAGTCACCTAGCTAGGGGGGTAGTGTACCCATGAGGTGTTAAGAATTAAAGGAGGGTTGTTGGCACCATATCCTCGCCGATCCTCTTAGGGGTAGCAATGAGAGTTCTTCTGTTTCGGCAGAAGACCTCTCATTGGGGGGGTATTGTAATGGGGCAAAAAGGGGATTTTATTTTTTTAATAAATGTATTTAAATGTGTACGTGACCAACGGGGCTAGTTCAATACGAAATACGGTTTTATGCAAACAACGAACGCAGTGACATAACTTGTGAGCGGGTGTGGCAAACAACGCAATATTATTCTGAGAAATCAAGTGTTGTGGTACGCACTCATACGCGCAACATGAACACGCGCATAGAGGCGACGGTTACAGCCTCGACCCACGCCAAGTAAAATGGCTAAGCTGTAAAATTATTTCAGCAATGTGCTTTTGAGATGCCAGATATCAATTTGAGGCTCCGCCTATCACGGCCTCTATGTCGTAGTCGCTTGATATCGTCAGCACCTTGTGAACATTGAAAAATCCATGCTACAGGTACGGTGACTAACAATCTATCACATGAGGGCTGTGCATTCCCGTCTGCTACATAGTGTTGGAGTAGGAAACGGTGTGCGTAGTTAATGCCAGTCGACTTCACCTCTAGACCGCATGCGGTCATCTAAATCTCTACTCGAGTTTAATTAAGGTCGGCCGACCACCAAATTTTGTGTGTAAATTACAAGTAAAATGTAATATAGTGTTTTAAAAAAAGAAATCAGTGCAACTTTAAACTACAATCAGAACAAAAAACCGGTAATGACAGCAACACGGATTTGAGGCGCTGGCAGGAAAGTAAATTTATATTTTCAATTTAAATACAAATTAATGCTTCAAAAAGCGCTAAATTAAACTCAAATGGGGAAAAGTTGTGAATGAGTGTGTGAGCAAACTGGGTCGTCTGATTACAATTAGGAGTATGATTATAATTTAAGATTGTTAGCAATAAGTAATTCAGTAAGTTTTATTTCATGTATAATAGATAAATAACAATGTTTTCTGAGAAAAAGGAAAAATAACAAAGAAGTAACGTAAAATCAAATATTTAGATAAATAGTAGTTTTTTGAAGATAATGAGTAATACATAAATTAAAGTTATTATCCAGCAGTTATTATCAATGTAACGTAAAAGAAATGGTTGAGGTGGGAGTTTTGATATCATTTGACGATAAAATCAGATAAAATAAAGAGGTGTTAAGTAACAATATAAACATGTATTTGTCATTGCATTCACCTGTTTTTTCTCTGCCAATACACCAGACGAGACCTTGGTAGGTAGGTAACATTTCAAATTTCAATAATTTAAGAATTAATTAACGTTTAATATTTCAGAACATGTCCGCACCAGGGATGATTTAAATATTTCAATATTTAATTAACCTGAACTGTTTCAGTTGACGCCCTAAACAGGGACGAATTTACAGATTTTAATAACTTAATAAACTCGTACAGCTTCATTTAAACAGTAAGGCGAAGGTATCTTTAAAAGCAAGTAAATGTTGTGTGAATAGGTAATTTACTCTACACCTTATATAACATTACCTTTAAAAAAAGAGTAAAATTCTTAACAAAAAATTTAAGCTGTAACTTTATAAAAGGTAAAAGTACAGATACAGATAGGTACCTGTAAAGTAAAAATACTGTTTAAAAAGTACAGATGATACATATTAAGTCTATTTGTGTAATATCAGAAAAGAATTATTGTGTCAGTGCCTCTAATACACTTCTAAGTTGGTGAATTTATGTAATTATTAATATACTGTATGCACTGTGTGTGTGTGTGTGTGTGCGCGCACACAAAATTTTGTTTTCTAAAGTAAAGCATTAATGGTTACTTTTTCTTAAAAATATAAATAGCAAGTTCTATCTGTACTCTGTATCATTTATTACATTCTCATAGAATAATAAAAGGTCTGAGGAGGTGCTTACAATAAACATTGAATTGCCTACAATAAAGGGTCTGAGGAGGTTCTTACAATAAACATTGATTTTGCGTACAATAAAGAATTAAGAGAGCAAACTTCAGTAAAGGTTGGTTACATTACTGCGTGTCACTGTTTACATGTAAAATGTTCAAGTTTAGTAAAACGTAAGAATGAATTCAACATGCCTATACCATTAGTCCATTGTAATTTTTAGGCACATCAATTTTAGTCAAAAAAAAAGAGTGGCGCCCATGTAAAATTTTTCACCAAAAGGGTTAGCTTCTAGAGTAGTGTAATTTTTCTAGTCTTATTATTTGTAGCTTTTAATGATTCTACTGAGAAATAAATATTAGTTGAAATGTTTAATACCTAGTAATAAATTTTTATTCTAATATAATGTAATAGATTGACTTCCACATACCTGGAAGGTTTCGTTTTATTTCGGGCCAGGATCCTTTCGTACGAATGCAGATACAAACGTGTTTCATGGGTTCTTGAAATAATTAACTCTACACATCTTTAAGAAGAGAATTATTAATTTTAATGTTCAATTGTTGGAATTACTGTTTGACAAATAGCTTTACATGTAGTTACATATTGTGCAACTCGTGCGTCTTGTAAAAGAACTTACCAACTATCTCTTACCTTCTTTTCTAAAGCACAAACACAATTATACTACACAAACAGAAACCAGCCGAGCTTTGCTTACACACCCACTCATTCATAATTGATAAAACCCTTAATATTTTACATAAAACCCACCCCAGCCCTTACGTAACCCATTGCCACGCGGTCGCCGCACACACTCATTGTCCGTTTTATTAAATGTTACACTTCTTAATATCCGAAAAAATACTTTACTTATTGCTGCATTCTAGATTGATGTCAGTCACAAACTTTTCCACTATTATTTCACTCTTTACTGGTAAAACAAAAAAAAACTTTGGAGAGAGCTTAATCAGCTCATTGCCGTCCGGCAACTCTAGTGGAACTGGGCTGCAAACTTTTTGTTTGTACACTGTTACTTTTTAATGACTGTTTCACACTTTCTAAGATAGGCCAAATTTGTTTTAACGGCCTATCTTGTAAACCCGAGGCCACTGTTTTAAATTCACAACTTTATTGTCTGGTGCTGCTCACTCTCTGATACCAAGCTGCAGACTGGAGACTGTGTCACAAGGCTGCTGCTATGTGATTACGCAATGCGTCTGGCAATTGTTTTGACTGACTGTGTGTATGTTGCATTGCTGTACTGGAGGCTCCTTACAGGTGAAGTCTGGCAATTTAAAAGTGATTGAATGGGTGATCTATGTTAATATAAAATTAAACTGTGGTAGCTCCCATGTATGAAGTGAATTGTACCCTTTTAACAAAATCAAAACCAAGATTAATAAAAAATAAAAAACCTTCCAATTTGACCCATTACAATACCCCCTCGATGAGAATTCTGCTGTTCACGACAGAAGAAATCTCATCGACAAACCCCGAAGAGGACCGGTGAGGAACTGGTGCCACCAACCCCCTGATTCTTACTCTCATGGGTACATGACCCCCCTGGCTCAGCGACCATGGACTTATCTGAACGAGATCACTGGACTTCTCCGTTAGAGATCCCAACACCGAGAAATCGAACAGACTCGCACCACGGTGCACCTCGCCTTTTAACATGCTACCCCCAAAAATCCTCAACCCCTGGCTAAAATTACTCCAGCTCCTCCGCCGATATGGATCCCCTTTTTGCAAGCTGGGCTGCCTTTAGCAAATACTGGGCTCACACATACTAACATTACATGTTACCATAACACATAAAAAAAATAAAAATTTCTTTTAAAATTTACTAAAAATTTAAAAAATTCAAAATTCAAAAAAAATAATCTTTTATCAAAAAATTCTCTTCCTCTTTTTTCTAATTTTTGTTTCAAATGACTTGATTGAAAGTCAGAGATTGAACTTTGAGAGAGAAATCAGAAAGTCTTGATTGAAAGAGAGAGAGAGAGAGAGAGAGAGAGAGAGAGAGAGAGAGAGATCAGTATTTGTAAGTTAGAGAGAGAGTATGAAGAGAATGATTTTGTGAATATAGGGCAGAGGGTAGATTTTCCCCAGTTTTATGGTAAACCAAGCTGGTTACAAATGATTTTGAAGGGCAAGAGTCCCTTACAGGAAAACAATGTGTTTTTAAGTAGTTTTTTTAATTTTTAGTAGGAGTTTTTAGGATTTAATACCCTCTGTACGGAATGATAGCAAAAGTATGAATTGGTGTTATGGTGAAAGGTATGTTGATGAGAAAATAGAGTTATTTAAGGTTAGTAGAGGTTATGACGAATTAGTAAAGAGATTAGATATGGAAAGAGTTAGTGATAGTAAGTACTTACCTTGTGAAATAGTTAGTACAGCAATTGATGATATTGATTACTTACTTTATGACAAAGCTAATACAGCAGTAGATAATAATGATAATGAAACTATAATTGACATGACTATGACAGATCATACTAAGGGTGACTGGACTATACTCGATGATAATAAATTATATGATTTAATAACATGGAATAATCCTGTTGGTATTGTGGAAGAATATAAACATTTGGATAATCTTTATATTAATAAAAATGATATAATGATTTTAATAAAAAATGAATGGTGTCGATGTAAGACCAGGTTTTTGTACGATGATGGGGGTAAAAACAATAAATGTTTATGAACGTTTAATTATGTAATTAATGGTTTTGGATCGGACTCCTTTCCAAAATGAGGTATGGTAAACAATAAAATAATGATGAAAAAATTGTAAATAAATTTATAGTGAAATTAATTTTGGTTGTGTTGTAAGATGTATTTTACGTAAACAATGTATGTATGCAGTAGTAATTTGATTTTAATAATAATATTTAATCAAACTAAACGAATAACAAAAGTAATTAGGAAGTTTATAAAACAACTGAATTGTAATTGTTTTGGAGTAATGCAATTAAAATAACTGGTATTTCCAATAACTGATTGAATTAAAAGAATTTGAGGTTAATTAATTAATTAATGTATAGATAAATTTTGATAATGAAATTAAATGATTTTAGGAGTTTGAAACTAAACCTAAAATTGAAATGTTTGTAATTTTATTCAGATGCAGATTAAATGTTTATTTTAATGTAGTGAGAGAGAGTGAATCCTTTTTATTTAAGTGGTCAATTAAGTTGTAATTAAAGATGCAATCATTAGTTGATGATGGCCTATGTAAGTAGGTATAAACTAGTTCCGATGAATAAGTAAATATTTTGTTGTAATCACTATTTTATGTAAATGAAGGCCACAAGTAGGAAAGATAAGAAAGCAAATGAGTAGTGCTCGAACACGTAATCAATATTAAGAATTTCATGCAATATAAATTGTGAATTTTAAATGTAACTATGTTATAAACAAACATATCTTTTACTTTTCGGGCGGTCACGGCCTCACCGAACCCTGACCGTGGAATTGGTTTAGCTTTGACAGCTATGGTTGGGGCTCATTGCGTCACGTTCTGCCTTAACTGACCATAGCTGTTATCGTTGTAAAGGTGAATTTAGAAATTGACAGGGGGGTAATTCAAGGGAATCACCAAATTATGGAACAGCGGCTATCACTCTGTTCGCGTAGGAACAGTAAAAAAGGTGATAGACCCGTTTTAAGGTTTTAAATATGTAACTTCCAGATATTATGATATCTGATAATTTTAATATGTAAGGCCGAAGCAAGGACAGGAGATGCCAAAATTCCTCCTCAATTTCAGTCCTTGTGGAAGCAACTGAACGCAACAGTTCAGGGGGGGCCATAGTGTGTTTGGTAAGGGGGGTTACTCAGGGGAGTAACGAACTAAAATTTGAAACTTAATGATGCTGACTAGCTGATAAGCTAACTAAATGATTTTATTTTGATTCAAGAAATACCATTGTAATAGATGGGCTGTTTAGAAGTAAGTGATTTCAATGTGTTGTGCTCTGTGTAATGATTTCATAAAGGACTCTAACTGATTCTGAAAAGACCATGTCAAGTATAGAAGATGTATATCAGATTTTGTTTATTATGTTTTATTGTGTCATTAGTTTTACTATGTTAGAGTGTAAGGAGTATGAACAGATGTTGTGTAATTTTCATGGTATAGTTTTGTATGGTGTATATAGGGCAAGGTCAGTCACCTGACCCAGAGAGATTATCTGATAACTGATGTTAGAATCAGGATAGGTTTATAGTGATTAACTCATGAATTTTGTTACTTCAATTAAATTAAATAATTTTATTGTTTCTTGAAATTAATAAAACAAATATTTTGCGAAATTTAAATTTTTTTGTGGAAAAAAAAAATTTTGTTCTATTCGTTGTATCAAAGAACGTTACCGTAAATGATAATGTTCATTGTAAGTAGGGAAGGTGTTAGCTGATTTATGATATGCCTTTTATGTTCTTTTTTGTATACAAGTGCATTTATTTTGAATTTTGACTTTATAGTAGAAGTAAGTTGTGTATTTTTATTGGTTCATTATGGTTGTTAGTAGGTAATTAAGAAGAGTGGATCCAATTAGAAGATTTTTAAATTTTTGAAAGTAAATGTAATGAAATGATCAAATTAATGGATCTTTGATAACGAACTTAGCTAAATTCCTCTAGGCAAACAAAAATTTAAATGATTTCAATTTGATTTGTTTAGTTTATTTTGGATTTGAACTTGATTGGATTTAAGCAAATTGAGAAAAGAAATGAAATGTGAACGATACCTTTTATGAATTTTAAATAAGGAGTTTGTTTTTAATACAATAATGAGTATGTGTACGCACCCAGTAGGCCTACTTGCTAAAGGCAGCCCAGTATGCATGTAAGGGGGAGCATATCGGTTGAGGATCTGGTATGGTATAAGGCCAGTTTTGATTGATAGAATGATGGAATGATAGAAGGTTGGGTGGTACTATGGTGAGTATCTGTCTGATTTTATGGTGTTGGGATCTCGAACAGAGAAGTCCAGTAATCTCGTTCAGGTGCAGCCATAGTCACCTAGCTAGGGGGGTAGTGTACCCATGAGGTGTTAAGAATTAAAGGAGGGTTGTTGGCACCATATCCTCGCCGATCCTCTTAGGGGTAGCAATGAGAGTTCTTCTGTTTCGGCAGAAGACCTCTCATTGGGAGGGTATTGTAATGGGGCAAAAAGGGGATTTTATTTTTTTAATAAATGTATTTAAATGTGTACGTGACCAACGGGGCTAGTTCAATACGAAATACGGTTTTATGCAAACAACGAACGCAGTGACATAACTTGTGAGCGGGTGTGGCAAACAACGCAATATTATTCTGAGAAATCAAGTGTTGTGGTATGCACTCATACGCGCAACATGAACACGCGCACAGAGGCGACGCTTACAGCCTCAACCCACGCCAAGTAAAATGGCTAAGATGTAAAATTATTTCAGCAATGTGCTTTTGAGATGCCGGATATCAATTTGAGGCTCCGCCTATCACGGCCTCTATGTCGTAGTCGCTTGATATCGTCAACACCTTGTGAACATTGAAAAATCCATGCTACAGGTACGGTGACTAACAATCTATCACATGAGGGCTGTGCATTCCCGTCTGCTACATAGCGTTGGAGTAGGAAACGGTGTGCGTAGTTACCGCCAGTCGACTTCGCCTCTAGACCGCATGCGGTCATCTAAATCTTTACTCGAGTTTAATTAAGGTCGGCCGACCACCAAATTTTGTGTGTAAATTACAAGTAAAATGTAATATAGTGTTTTAAAAAAGAAATCAGTGCAACTTTAAACTACAATCAGAACAAAAAACCGGTAATGACAGCAACACGGATTTGAGGCGCTGGCAGGAAAGTAAATTTATATTTTCAATTTAAATACAAATTAATGCTTCAAAAAGTGCTAAATTAAACTCAAATGGGGAAAAGTTGTGAATGAGTGTGTGAGCAAACTGGGTCGTCTGATTACAATTAGGAGTATGATTATAATTTATGATTGTTAGCAATAAGTAATTCAGAAAGTTTTATTTCATGTATAATAGATAAATAACAATGTTTTCTGAGAAAAAGGAAAAATAACAAAGAAGTAACGTAAAATCAAATATTTAGATAAATAGTAGTTTTTTGAAGACAATGAGTAATACATAAATTAAAGTTATTATCCAGCAGTTATTATCGATGTAACATAAAAGAAATGGTTGAGGTGGGAGTTTTGATAGCATTTGACGATAAAATCAGATAAAATAAAGAGGTGTTAATTAACAATATAAACATGTATTTGTCATTGCATTCACCTGTTTTTTCTCTGCCAATACACCAGACGAGACCTTGGTAGGTAGGTAACATTTCAAATTTCAATAATTTAAGAATTAATTAACGTGTAATATTTCAGATCACGTCCGCACCAGGGACGATTTAAATAATTCAATCTTTAATTAACCTGAACTGCTTCAGTTGACGCCCTAAACAGGGACGAATTTACAGATTTTAATAACTTAATAAACTCATACAGCTTCAGTTGGTGCCCGAACAGTGACGTTGTAAATTAATTTTTAATTTAATATAAATTGAATTAATTTACAACCTGGTCAAAATGGTAGAGAAAGGCAAAGGTGCAAATTTATGTGAAAGTGTAGAGGAATCTATTTTAAACGTTATGCAAGACAATTTAATTTCAACAAACGAAAATATCGATGAGAGTGTACAATTAGAAATACCGAATGTAAACGAAACGGTCGAAGTTGAATGTAGCAATAAGAGCCGTAATATAAATATATTTAACCAATTAGCGTTGATGATGGAAATGATGTCAGGAATGAAAACTGAGATCAAATCAGAAATAAACATAGTAAATAATAAACTTGACAAACAAGACAAGAAAATGAAAACAGAAAATAATAATTTAAACGCGTGTTTAAATGAATTTAAAACTGAAATGAAATCAGAAAATGATAATTTAAAAAGAGTTTGAATGAATTTAAGATTGAAATTAAGTAAGAAATAAATACTAGTAACATAGAACTGAAAACGGAAATAACCAAACAAGACAAAAAATTAAGAGAAATAGATATTAAATTAGAGGAAAGAAATAGAACTATTGCGGGCATGAAAGGTGGGATAATTATAAATATAAATAAAATACAAGACGAAGTAAACGAAAGTAGAACGCTGAAGGAGGAGGTAGAAAATGACACATTTACGGGTGAATGTGACGAAATAACAGACGACCAGGTTAATAGTAAAATAACAAATAATTACGAAGGGATCATCAACAAGGTAGGTGTTAGTTACAAAAATGAATTAACAGCTAATAGTAGTAAGATAGTTGAAAACGAGATATATAAAAATAATACTGTGAAAATAATTAGCGATCATAATAATATAGAAACAGTGAGAGAGAGAGAGAGAGAGAGAGAGAGAGAGAGAGAGAGAGAGAGAGAGAGAGAGAGAGAGAGAGAGAGAGAGAGAGTGAGAGAGAGAGATCATCAGTTTTGTAAGTTAGAGAGAGAGTATGAAGAGAATGATTTTGTGAATATAGGGCAGAGGGTAGATTTTCCCCAGTTTTATGGTAAACCAAGCTGGTTACAAATGTTTTGAAGGGCAAGAGTCCCTTACAGGAAAACAATGTGTTTTTAAGTAGTTTTTTTAATTTTTAGTAGGAGTTTTTAGGATTTAATACCCTCTGTACGGAATGATAGCAAAAGTATGAATTGGTGTTATGGTGAAAGGTATGTTGATGAGAAAACAGAGTTATTTAAGGTTAGTAGAGGTTATGACGAATTAGTAAAGAGATTAGATATGGAAAGAGTTAGTGATAGTAAGTACTTACCTTGTGAAATAGTTAGTACAGCAATTGATGATATTGATTACTTACTTTATGACAAAGCTAATACAGCAGTAGATAATAATGATAATGAAACTATAATTGACATGACTATGACAGATCATACTAAGGGTGACTGGACTATACTCGATGATAATAAATTATATGATTTAATAACATGGAATAATCCTGTTGGTATTGTGGAAGAATATAAACATTTGGATAATCTTTATATTAATAAAAATGATATGAGTTTAATAAAAAATGAATGGTGTCGATGTAAGACCAGGTTTTTGTACGATGATGGGGGTAAAAACAATAAATGTTTATGAACGTTTAATTATGTAATTAATGGTTTTGGATCGGACTCCTTTCCAAAATGAGGTATGGTAAACAATAAAATAATGATGAAAAAATTGTAAATAAATTTATAGTGAAATTAATTTTGGTTGTGTTGTAAGATGTA
>JAWRYS010001968.1:0-208358 GCA_034769895.1 Magicicada septendecula | reverse complement strand
AAAGTTTAAATGTCAAAGTATAATAAAAAATTAAAATAATACTATATGAGGGAAATGGCAGCAGGAAGTAGTGCAGTGTAGGAATACTATGAAAAACTAATAAATAATATATAAATTTATTTAAAGATAATAAAAATATCAAATACTTATATACAAGGTCATAAGAAAATGAACAAAAACCTATTATGTAAACCAAATTGGTAAAGAAACCGGAATGGAAAAGAATTATTTTTCGGTAAATAAAATATAAAATTATAATAATTACAAACTGCCTGTATAATAAAAATATTATGGGTTACTAAGAGTGACGGAAATAACAAGTATTGTTAATAATAAAATTTGGAAATTAAACCTGGCGAGTTGACAAAATGATGCTACTACAATTCTAATAAAATATCCTTTCTGAAACTGTGGAGAAGTGAAAATTGGTACAAAATTAAAAAGCAATATGAATACTATATAATCATACCTTATTTATCAAAATTAAATGGTTATACTCCCTAATAAACAGTGAAAGAAAACCTTCTGATGATTCGGCCTAGTTTTGCCATGTTTCCAGTTAACGATAGAATATGAGCCAGACGGTAATGAAATTATAACTCAAGACGGACCTCACCAGAGAAAAGGCTTCATTCCAGTAAGAGCTATAAGAAGAGAGGTAATATAAACATTTTGTCTAATAGTTAACGAAGAAAACGCATTCCGAATGGTGATATAGAACACAAAACTAGTCAAATTTAATCACATTTGTTCAAGTAAACAAACGCACGCTGCTCTCTTACGGACATTTCTGGAACTACATACTAAAATAAAAAAATAAACAAATTTTATTTAATATTTTTTCGGTATTTGTAAAGCTTAGTAATTATCCATTTCTGACCATCTCATAACAAAAAGAACTTACCCTTAACCCTGGGGAATTATAAAGAATTATATATTAATTGATGTTTTAAAAAATAGTGTAAAGTTTGGTAAACAAAACCATGTTTTTTTTTTTCTTTAGACAGTTCCATGTTTACTCGATGAAGTCGATCTTATGTTTTATTTAAAGAAAGATCAATTGTGATACTTGTATTTTGGTGGCAGGAAACAAAAACCAATAATATGAATAAATAATATTATTGAAAAATGATATTGAATAATAAAATGTGTTATAATTTTTGTAGTGGGTAGTTGTAATAGATTTCAACACAAAAACAGAAGAGATCAATCCATCGGGTCATATTTTGCCATAGTGTAGGTTGGTTGAACTAGGCGTGGAAACTCGTCTCACAATCCGCTGATTTAAATCACAGCGAACAATTTGGAAAAATTTCAGAAATCGCCTAAACCGAGTGTAAATAATTGGTACTTACTCTCTCTTCCTCATAAGGCTGAACAACTTCCCTACTTGACCCCAAATCACACACTCTCGATTTCTGCTTAGATTGAGTAACATTACAAAATACTTTATTTTTTAAACTTCAGTTATTATAATTCATAAGTGGCGACTGCGGAGAGGCGGAAACTTTAATATCTCAAAACCAGTACGTTATAGAATTGGTGCTTACAACAGTGGGGCTGAATTAACTATATACCTGTAACTGTAGTACACTAGTACCTCTAAACCGCTACATTACAGATTGGCGTACACAACATTGGGAGTTTAATTAAATAAGACGAACACCCAATAAGCAACATAAAAAGTTTTCGCTAATAACTCTACAAAAACCGCTACGTTACAATATATATATATTGCAACGTCTCTTCCTCGCGGTTTAAAGTTATTGTTTATATTTGCGGGTTTATAGTTAATTCAGCCCCACGTTATGAGCGTCATTTTGTAACTTCCCGTCAATATTTTTAAACAAATATAATTCTCTCAGAGCCTAAATAGTACTTTACTTAATGGTAACTTTTAATGGGTCTTTGAAAATCTCGCTTTCATGAGAGTCACTGTTAATCCTTTATTGATTGTATTTGTTATTGTCCTGTGTCGGATAAATTTTATGTTTACCGAAATAAAAAAACTGAAATCGAGTGTGTGTGATTTGGGAGAATTCAGTGAAGTTGTTTGACCGTAGTTAGGAGAGAGAGGACCAAGGATATTATCCCCGGAGTATACAATTTATTTATTTATTAAATACACTGATTTTTATCTTCTCCCAATACAAAAAAATTATAGTCGATTCTCCCTGTCAACACCACATTGGTTCGATCTTATTTGGTAAACATAGGAATTATAACAAAATATTTTTTTATCCTTGATAAAATATTAAAACAATAAAGAATTAATTTATTAATTTCCCCAGGGTTAAGGGTAAGTTCTTTGTGTTATGAGACAGTCAGAAATGAGTAATAAAATACTACGCTTTACAAAGAAAAAATAGATTATATTTGTTTTTTCTGTAGTATGTAGTTCCGGGTTTATCCGCTAGAGTACAGGTTAAGTTCTTTACTACAAACATGAAATCAGTTAATGAATGCTGAAACTGCACAAAGATTCGTTATGAAGATTTTTTGGTTAACAATTATTAATAAAGTTTGTTTCACCTCTTTTCTTGAAGTGTTTACTTGTATGGTGCTGGTTCTAGTGTCGAAGTTATAGTTGTTTTATAATTTAGTTAAATTTTTCTAAGATACGGTCTCACCAAAAATCTCGAAGTGCAGTCAAACTAGGCCTGACCTGGTAGTTGGATTATTTCAAATTTTCATCGAATAAAGGACGTGAATGTTGATACTTGAAGGAGTTCTAACATAAGGTGGACAACACTCATTAATTTTTATTAAATTTCGCACTATTTCCAAAAGTATTCATTAGGTTTTTTTTTCAAATTTTAAGAGGCATTACACTTTTTTCCAAACGTACGTTTTCCAATCGTTTTAACAATTAACAATTATCTTATTAGTTGGTTACTGTTAGTAACCAAGAATTTTTATATCATTTTTTATTGGTGCATCGATATACTTTTGAGTATATAGGCTGTTTTTAATTATTATAAATTTATTTCTTATTTATAGAAAAATAATCCTTTTTATCTTTTGTTTATTATCCAATTTAATTTATATATGGGTTTTCCTTCTATTTCCTCTTAACTTTATACATATGTCTTTAATATTTTTATTTCCTTTAATTGTATTTATTTATTATTTGCTTATAGTATCCTTACACTAAATTATTTTCCTCTGCCATTTTACTCATACAGTATTATTTTATTTTATTATTATTTTATATCTAACCCTGGGTTATCTTATATTCAAACACAATTATTATATTAAACATAAAATTATACCTAGGTTGTGCAGTTATTTAATCACTTACATAAATATAAATACATAAATTTAATCCCACCTACCTGCAAAGTTATCTGGGTCCAGGATTCTCGTACGAACGTAAGATGCCAGCGTGTTTTATAGGTTTTTATAATAATTTACTCATTATTTGAAGAGAATTCACATTTTAATAAGCAATTATTTCAAGGTTGTACGATTAGTTTTCCAATAAAAATTTATCAAATTAAATTAAATTTTTCGTACATTTTGGTAATACGTCGTATATTGTTATAATTAAATTATACTACTTACAACTATGAAGACTGCCCAGTCTGCTCTCTCTCTCTCTCTCTCTCTCTCTCTCTCTCTCTCTCTCTCTCTCTCTCTCTCTCTCTCACACACACATTCTTATTAAAAGACCCCCTTTACCATTATTAATCAATTTCGCCCATTACATAAAACCCCAGCCGGCAACGTGATCATCTGTTGAACTCGTGGCCACTCCGTTGTAAGTTCGTAGTCATCCAAAACAAAAAATATGTGTTGATGTTCTTTTGTTGGTCTCACATCACTGTCACATTGTTTTAAACTGTTAATTCACTTTTTGACTGGTACATTATAAAATTTTGAAAAGAGCCCACTTGGCTCTGTACCTGTGCAGGCACACTGTATCGGACTGCTAAGTGTGGCTTTGCGTTCACTGCTAACTCGATTGCGTCTTCTTTAGGTGGAAAACAAGGCCTTGTGGTTCGTCGTCGCTTGGTATGTTCCATTCAACCCATGCAGTTGATTGAGTGTGGGTCGTAGAAGATATTTGTTCAGCACTGGCTGACGTCACGAAAAGGGTTGGACTTAGGACTCACATCCGTCAACCTGGACCATGTGCTCGTAAATTTTGTCTCTTAGCCATCTTTGAGTTTCACAAAACCGGCGTCGGTCCGCGCACCTGCTTGTCGGGTGCGATCGGGCACACTGCCACACACTCGCAAAGTTCTTAGAAATGACGCTTTGTACATTCCTCCATACAGATTGCACAATTGTTGAGACGTATCGTTCCTTTGTTAGAACACTGTTTCAATAGAACACGTGGTCTGGTCACAAATGGAAATTAAGTTTATGAATAATTTTAATAAACCCCAAAGATTTTAATAAAATAAAATATCCCTCAAAATCGGCACGTTACAAGGTACAAAATCTTTGTGGCCTACACAATACAAATTATACAAAATTCAAACAAAATACAGAATTGGTCAGTAGCAATATAGTCTACTGCTACAATTAATTGTTTCTCCATCTACAGCATAATTCTGTGAGATGCTCCTTTTAAAACTACTTACTTTCTCACTGTGTACACTATAACTCACTTTGTACCCTTTATATCACTTATAGTTTATAGTGTTTTGTAATACAAAGTAATCTATAGCTATGTATATTATACCCATTTCTGACCTTTATAGTGGGGTGATTATGTTATCATTTTTGGGCAAGGGTTATGTAACGTTACAATATATATATATATATATATACAAAAAAAACTTAATATAACATACATTATTATTACATTTCAAAATATTTTATATTTCCATTCTCCATGTCATGAGCTTACAATCAATTATGTCTGTCAAGTTAATATATTATACATCAAGAGTATACATCAGAGTACTACAGAACAGCAATTGCAGTGATAATCGGAATGTCAACACCACCTGGGACTACAATGATACTGGCCTTATTATCAGTATCCGATGATCACCAATATGACCACAATAATCATTTAATGACTAACCTCATATGGCGAGTTCAACTCTCCTCCCTCAACTCCTTTTTTTCCCCAAATCCCTTAACCCCTGATACCCGTTACAATTTACTGTGTTCTGCACTAGGTGTCTTGGCCATCGCCGGCCTCATCCTAGCCGTTCACCCCCCATCCACACTCACTATGACCCCCCCTTCATGGACTGTAGCGCCCAGTTGCTTCCACAAGGACTGATGCGGAAGGGGTGGACATTTTTTTATTTTATTCCACCCCCATCCTTGCTTCGCCGTTACAACAAAATTCGGTATACATACCTACTAATCCTGATGAACACACCCCTAATGGACTACCACCCCTATATGGGTGAAAATAGCCCTGTTCCAAAAATTGGTAGATTCCCCTAAAAATAACCCCCCAACTAAATTTAACAAACCACCGCGTTAACAAAACTAAAACAAACCATAAGCCGGTTATAACAATTAAAATTTATGATTTGCTATAATTAACTACTTTCACGGTCATGATCCGGTGAGGTCATGACCGCACTTAGGTGGGGAATCTACTGTTACACATTTAATACAGGTAGTGTATATCTCATACGCAATAAACAACTATGAAACATGTCATATTATCTTTTAGACCCATCTTTCATTTCTGGATCTGAACAAACTCTATAAACACATCAATTGTAATTTCAATTTAAAAAAAAAAACTTCCTTAATCGTTACATTATATAATCAATTATGATTCCATCTTATTACTGATCACTTTCTAGAATGGAATGTACATCATACCAACTTACATTTCCTACTAAGTTCCACTTTATTGTTTCTATTTACCAGGTCCATAAACCAGAATTTTGTTAAGTTAAACTGAAAAACAACGTTACTTTATATAATGCTAGTTAATTATTTGAATATTACCTTATGTAGGTTTTAATTTAGAAAATAATGCAACTGTTAGTTCGTGGATGGGCCAATTAATGCCCTTCTTTATGGGCACCTATCCACGAACCTTTGGGGTTCCCCTCCCCGTTATATGGACAATGTTAAATTTCTATTTTTTCACCAATTTGTGGAGCAGAACCATCGTTGGTTTTTCCCTATGTTTAGAGCTACCGTCAACCATGGTCCGCCTCCAGTGTCAAAATCCACGGCCAGAGGTGGTGTATCTGTGACCACCCGAAAATGGGGGAGCCCCAAGTTTATACTTTTATGTACCTAACAATTCATTATAAAATAATTGTATTTATTTATTAATGACTAATGAATTCAAAGAATAATTAACATTACTCAGATAAATATCTTTTTAATTGTGTTACATTATAAGTTCCTTTTATTTCTCGGGTTTGCAGGTCTATTAATACATAAGCATTTTCCATTTTTACTTCACTAACCTCATATGGACCCGCGTACAACAAGAAGAATTTTTTAATCTCTTTATCCAGAGCTGACGATTGATCCTGGTTTTTTACTAATACCAGTTGCCCTACCTCATACTTGACGGGTGTTAAATTTCTATCATGCCTTCGTTTTCGTTGTTCTGCTTTACTTAAGAGCCGCTCCTTGGCAAGCACCAGCTTCCTCCTATGTGGCACCTCAGTTCGCGTCGGAAGTTTACTAGTTCATCTAATATGCGTGATGGTCTCCTCTGAAACATTAACTCATGGGGACTATAGCTTGTGGACTCGTGCAAACTACAGTTAATGTACCCTTCTATTTTATTCACAAATGTGGCCCACAATGAATGTTTTTGGTGGCAAAATGTTCTAAATATTTACCCTAATTCCCGCATAACATGCTCACTAGGGTTTGATTGGGGATGATATACTGATGTATGCTCAACTAAAATATTTTCCCAACCTAACGTTTCCCTCCACGTGTTGCTGGTAAACTGAGAACCATGATCCGATAATACTATTTTAGGTTTACCCACTTCAGCAATGTATTCATTTACTATATTTCTTGCTAATACCAGAGATGTAGCCTTTTTTACAGGGTACAGCTTTACAAATTTAGTAAAAACATCTAATGCTACGAACAAATACGTCACTCCGCCTCGACTCTTGTGTAGTGGACCATATAAATCAACGGCAACTATCACCAAAGGACTGTCTGGTATTACATGTTGCATTAAACCCTCCTGTTTACGATTATTTACTTTGGCTTTTTGACAAATTTCACATGTTTTTAACATTTTACGTATGGTTCTTTCCATATTATTAAATTTACATGATTCTTTTAATTGTCACTGCATTTCTTAGGACCTACGTGACCATATCTCACGCATAACTTCCAATCATCACCTTGTTCATTTGTTCGGTGAAATAAATGTTTATCATACAAGCTAAAATGTTTTTCCCATTTGTTAGGTGTATTTAGCATCTTATTTAATGCTGTTATTATTTTACCAAGTTCTGGATCTTTTTCTTGTTCTGCCGCTAGGTTGTGCATTAATTTTTTCATATCTAACCCGTCTACTTCTTTGATTAGAAATATTTTATAGGTGTTTGCTGTATCTACATCAGTATTATTATTAAAATCAGTTCTAGAAAGGACATCAGCTACTAAGTTCTCTTTATCCCTACAATATTCTATGGTTAAGTCATACTCTTGTAATATTAACATCCAACGCACCAATCTACCATGTGTTAGTTTACAGTTTTTTAAAAATGTTAAAGCTGGATGGTCTGATCTTATGATTATTTTATTTCCCAATAAATATGTTCTGAATTTTTTACAGGCGAAAACTATCGATAGTGCTTCCTTTTCCGTTATAGTATAGTTCTTTTCACTAGCTACCAAGGATCTACTGGCAAAAGCTATCACATTATGATTACCTTCCCTATCCAATTGAAATAGTTCTACCCCCAAAGCTGTCGGATGCATCGGTGTGTATGTAAAATAGTTCTACAAAGTTAGGATGGGCTAATATGACAGTGGTTAAAAATTTATTTTTTATTTGTTCAAAGGCAGTTTGCTCTGGTAAACCCCATTGCCACTGATTACCCTTATTTAATAAATGCCCCAGTTGTACAGTTAAATAGGAATACTTTTCTACGAATTTCCTATAATAATTACACAGGCCTAAAAAACTTTGCAGCTGTTTAATATTCTTGGGTGCTGAAAAATGTTGTATTATCTCTACCTTTTTAGGATCTGTACCGATACCCTTAGCTGAAATTATGTGTCCTAAAAAATTGACCTGTTCCCTTAAAAACTCTGATTTTTTAAATTTAACAGTTCATGTAAGATGTAATATGTACTCCATATTCATGTAATTTGCTCAATACTCTATCTAGTCTTTCACAATGTGTACTAATGTCTGGTGAAGTTATTACTATATCGTCCACGTACACAGTGGTAAACTCTAAAATTTCTCTCCCTAACACGTGTAACATTAAAAAAGATGCCGAAATATATAAATACATAAAATACCCTACCAGGACTTACCTGTACTCAGCCGCAACTACTTACCATATTAAAATTTCACCAGAAGACCAAGGTCGCCACGATTATTTTTTATAGGTAAAATATCGAAAACCTTTACACTCCACCTTAAATAAAAAGGACAATTTTGCTATCTGACCACACCCAGTTAATAATTCAGAAAGATTCCGGAACGTTTAGACGAATTTTGCAACACAGAAATGAGAACGTGGTAATGACGAAATAACTTAGTCTAACACATGTTTATGCCATAAACTAAATCGCTTTAATGAATTAAGGCAATTTCCATTATTATTATTATTACAAGAGAATTAGTTATAAGTAATTATTATAATTACAAGAATTAGAGTACTACAAAACCAAATTTGAATTACATTTAACTATTCTTATATCTAAGGCAGCCCAATCTGCTCACGCACGCTTCCATACATTTTTATACATTACCCTTTATTTATTAAAGTTTATACATTCCGTTATTGTTATACGAGATACCCGTCCACGAACGCCAAACACGTGCTTAGTCCCGCAACTTCAATGTCCGTACTTGATCACTTTAATTCCCCCACATCACTGTACCGATTTATGACTGCGATATGTTTATTAATTTCTGGGGTCCCGGTCGGTCTTATTGAATTAATTACATTTTACGAAAACTCGACCAACCGGGCCCGAAACAAAACTGTAGGTGACTGTAGCGGTACTCTGTTTCTCCCAGACTGTCTAGCGTCTCTGCCTAATGTAGACTGTGTTGAGGCGGGAGGAAGCTTATAACCAGTGCCCGTTTGATTTCGTTGTCGTTCAAGATGAATTTGTTGTGGCATATGAGCTCTATGCATGAAATATATCAGTTATATCAGCCCAGTGTGTAGACGATATTTTGCGCTGCTAGACTGATGTCACTAGCAGTAGGCGGGGCTTAACTCCATTTCCTGTAGGTCGGCCAAGGAGACGGTGAATAGATTTGTTCTCCCGGCATCTTGGTTTCTTGTACGACGGCGTCACCCGAGCGCGGACTTGTACTGCGCGTGAGTGCGTGGTCACATTTATGCAAAGTTCTGAGAAATTTAGGGTGGTGCAAATTCCTTGCCTGGTTACACAACAGAAACTGCGTCTCACTGCTTTGTTCTCAACACAGTTCTACTTGCCACGTGGTCTGTGGTCTGTTATAATGGAAATAACATTGTCGGAAAATAAAACTTTCACAAAATTTTTATAAAATCCCAAAAAATGAAATGAATGAAATACAAATACCCCATAACCGTAATAAATGAAATGACCCAATTTTGACGCGTTACACACGTAGTCCATACATTTCATAAAAATTGATACACTTACGTTCAGTCCAAAAGGAAATCTACAAAACTGAGAGTTTCTTCCATTATACAGAAAGGCCACATACTTTCGAGACCCCTCCTCTAATTCAATCTGCCAGTACCCAGCCGTCAAGTCCAAAGTCGTGATGTATTTGGTACCACCAAAACGTTGCAAAATTTCTCCCACTGGTTCTGGTGATTCTCTATCTGGAATAATTATTTTATTTACTTGTCTAGCGTCTAAACATAATCTTATTGATAAGTCTTTCTTAGTCACCACTACTAAAGGGTTGGAGTATGGGGAGGTGGATTTTTCTATTATTCCTTCGGCTAACTTTTGTTTATTTCTTCTTGTACCAACCCCCTTTTAGAGTACGGTACCGGATATGCTTTAGACACGAAAGGTGTCTTTTCTTTAACAATTAATCTACCCCTAAAACCTTTTACTAGATAAACTCCCCAGTTTGATATAGAATTTTATTCATTCTTTCAACCCAACTATCTTCAGTTTTAGTTAATTAATGCTTATTTACCTTTAAATTACAATAATTGATCATCAAGGGTCTGCATTCATTTATTTCACTAATTATTCTTAACATTTTCATTTCCACATCTCTTCTTCGTATAAATGGTACTTCAATTATATTGTTTTTATTTTTTAATTTCATAGGTTGTGTATTTAATTCAGCTTTAAAATTGTTTAAAAAAATCATTTCCCATTATCGCCCCCATATTCAAACCTGGAATTACTAAAAAAGGTACATTTATTTTGTGTTTATTTATTGTTAGCTGTAACATTATCTGTCTAGTCACCCTCTAACTCCGAACACCTGTTACACCTATAACGCTGATTCCCAATACTGGTAGTTGTGGAATGGTTTCAGTGGTCTGATTTTTTATTTTTTCAAAAATTCTATCATCCATAGCGGTAATCTCACTCCCTGAATCTACTAGAAAAGTGTACTTGGAATTGAATACTTCGGCTTCGAATTCAGCCATGCTAAAGTTACTACCGTTTTCATCTACTTCTTCTTCCGATAATTCGTTATGTATATTTGTAATAAGTGACCCTAATGTTATGTTACTCCTAGACGGCTGGGGACTTTCCTTTTCCAACCGTCCTCATTAGTTTAACTGTGCTGGAGGTGGTGGTTCGTTGTATGCCCCCCTATGATCTACTCTACTATCATGATTATTAGAAAATACTTCTGTACTCCTAGTCTCATTCATATTACTAACATATCCCCCTCTCCCTCTGTGGTTCATACCTCCCGGCATTCCCCTACTACTGGCAAAACCTCTCCCTCTATTATTACCCCTAAACTCATTACTCCCATAATTTTCCCTTCTATTATACTCACTACTATCAAACCTCTATTATAATTATCTTCTCTCCCTTGGGCACCACCCCTAGGACCCTGACACCTATAACACTGATTTTGAGAACTGTTATAGTTGCTAGCTCTACAATTTGGGTGTGGACATAACCACGCACCCCCTCTGACCTACTCATATTATTAACAAAACGGTCTGGTTGTCTTACTTCGGTATTTATTTGCCTCGACTCATTATCTCTAAACTGATACTTATTGTCTTCTTCTTCTTTCATACTCTGGTAAGCTTCTAATATTTTTTCTAACTCCGCTATATTAGCAAACTCCCAGGTTCTGATTGTGGACCATATACCCTTAGGTAAATGTTTACTAATGTATCTTATAAACGATGGCAGAGGCATCGGTGGTTCTAAATATTTAACCTGGCTATGTAGTCACGTTACATACGCAGTAATGCTCATATGTTTAATATTAAAATTACCCCATCCCATTATGGTGCTATGTAAACCCTCTTGTTTTTCTTCTGACCAGTATTTATTTTTAAATGCTCGTTCGAATTCACCAAAATCTGCCCAGTTATCATTATGAGCGTCCGCCCAAATTTTAGCATCCCCTTTAAAATATTTCAAAATTCGTACCAACTTTATTTCCCAACTTTCTTTATTATATTTATTGAAACTATTGAGTTTAAAAATTGTATGGGGTTCACCCCTTTACTCTCATTACTGAAATAACCTAACTCAACTTCAACATTCACTCTCTCACACATATTGGTTAGTTTTTGACTAATTGCTAGGCTTAGATCTTCTCTAACTTTAATTATTTCTTGTTCATGTTCTGTGTGTTTACTTTTCAAATTAGTTACACTAGTTTTAATTGTATCAAGTTGTTCAATATTACTTTTGAATTCATTATTTATTTTTTCTTGTATCTTATTTGCTTTTTTAATTCACTCACACTCGTCAATTACCCCATGAACATTCCTATCAAATTTGTCATTTTGTTTTTTAAATTTATCGTTAAATTTATTTGTTAATGCATCGTATTTTTTGCTTGTCTCTAGCAGTTTCTCATTCTGCCTTTCGTTAATTGTTTTTATATCATCTTTCATTTCGATTTGTATTTTGTTTATATCTATAGTCATTTCATTTTTCACTCCCGCAATAGTCTCATTCTGTTTCTCTAATTTATAATTTATTTCAACAAACTTCTCACTCACTCCACTAAAACTCTCATTTATACTTTCAAATTGGCTGTTCATATTTAAACTACTCATTTTTAGTTCGCTTCTTATGTTCGCAAATTCGTTATTTATGTCGACTAACCTTTCGTCTTGTTTGTTAAATTTACTATTTATTTCATTTATCTCTGACTTTAACTCTGCGCTACTTGCATTTATCTCACGCATCATTTTTATATTTTCTGACTTCATTTCAGTTTTAAATTCACTTAAACTCGTGTTCTAATTATCATTATTTTTAGTTTGCTGGTCAAATTTGTTATTTATCATCTCCATCATCAATGCTAATTGACTAAGTATATCTACATTATTGCTTTTATTATTCTTAGCGTCTACCATTTCAATTTCATTTGTTATTTCGTCTACGCTCTCGTTAACATTTTCGTACGTTGATACTAAATCGTCTTGTGTAAGGTCTAATATTGACCCCCCAGCTACATTCTCACATAAATTTGCATTCGTATTTTTCTCTGCCACTTTCGACTAGGTTGTAAATTATTTAATTTTAATTTACAATGTCGCTGTACGGGCGCCAATTGAAGTATGTTCAGTAATTAAGTTATTAAATTTGTTCCTTAGTTCGGATTCCAACTAAAACTGTATTGGATTTATTACGTAATGATAGACTTTACGTGTTGCAAAGTTTAACCAAGATATCGTCTAGTGTACTTTGGCAGAGAATAATAGGCAAACACAAATAACAAAATGCGTATTTATCAAGTTAAAATAAAATATTACTTTATTTTCTTCAGCATGACATTTTCTTTTTCTGAATCTACTGTTATAACCCCATTCTTGTTATCGAATTACTTGATACATAGTAACGGCTTCTGCGCCACGCAACTCCCACTAATACAGACAATACATTTTACATCTTACAAAATCTTAATTACTAAATTATATATTCTATAATTTAAGATGAACCAATTCTTTGTTATCGCACACACCCACACATTCCAATTACCCCATTTTTTAGATTTTGTTAAACAATGAATTTAGTTTTGAAAGTTATTTTCTTTAGTGATAATTATAGTAGGCAGTAATGCTGTGTACTTATCCTGGCTTAGATTCCACATTGTTATGCAACACGTGTCACGCACTGTTTCACTATAGTCTGTTCATTTTATAAATTTAACCTTTTGCCACTCATTACGATTAGTTCTTGGTCACACCGAATTACACATTTAGTTTTTTGTTTAGTTTCCACACCTTTTCTTTATAATTTGGTCCGAATTACTTCGGTGACTTACACGCACGCACACACACACACACACACACACACACACGACCGGCCGGTCTTATCACTCGGTGTAAAGTGACGCTTCGCCACACTCGATGCTGGCGGAAATACGATGATGTCGAAGTTTCTTACTGTGACGTTTCGATGGTTCATTGGTTCTTTCTGGCCAACGTTATGCTGGGGCGATACCACAGGCAGTGGCTCACCATTTCCTTCGTCTTCACAGACTCGCGGTGCAAATTTTTTGTCTCACGCCATTTTTTGTTACGCGTCCTTTTCGCTTGTGCAACGCAGGTGAGGCGCTCATGCGTGTGGACTCATTTTGTACGTGACAATTCTCGAATTTTGTACCGCGCACACTGTTCCAGACTAGTGTATGCTTAAAAAGCTCTGCTGTAGTTCTTGGTGCAAACTGACATGGGAATTTGCAGTGTTACTTTTAATATAGAAATTAATAAAAGAAACCTCCCCATTTTGTCCTATTACATGCTGCCTTTGAATCTGTCAGTATAACCACATTTTGGTATTTGTGGGGGCAGTTCAGTACTGCCAGAAGAGCCCACAATATGGTCTCGATCTCTGCATCAAAGTTTGTTTTGTACAGGCCCACAAGGAAGTGGTGTGAGAACAGGGATGAGTACTATTATTATAATATTAATTATTATTATTATTGTTGTTGTTTTAATTATTATTGTTGATGAATATTATTTTATAGGTCACCTTGTTATAATTGTGTTTTACCTATTATATAAAGTCTTTGTAAATTATAAATGGTTTAACACAAATTAAGATAGCTGTGTTAGTGGTTATATTACTATTCCTTCCTTGAATACTACATCAGTGCTCTCAACTTGCACACTTTCTCCAATCTAAAGTATAGTTAATTTGAGTTAAATTTTGCAGTGTGATTTGACTAGCGTCTACTTGTACCCTCCTTTTCCATCCAGAATGTGGGAGCAGCATAATGGTGGGGGAGACAATACCATCACTATATCTGTTGACACTAGCACCGTTTTGGCGTGCCTAGATATCAAGTTGGTTGAGCTAAACACTGTTGTTGTAAGCATACCTTGCTGTGTAACGGTACAGAAAGGGGAATTTTATTTTATATAAATCAGTATTTAATTCAGTAATCTAGTAGTTAACTTTCACCTGTGGGGAGCCCCAACCAGCAATGCACATACAGTTAGCCTAAACAATTGCCCAGACGTATTGCGTAACCGCCCAGCAGCAGGCTCTTTGTGAAACACAGTCTGCAGTTTGTCATCAGAGAGAGTAGAAGCAAGCAGCATACAGTGCAGATAAAAATTACATAGTGGCCTCGGGTGTAAGATAGGCCGTAGTTAAGAGTCGGCCTATCTTTTAAAGTACTAAAACTAGTATAAAAACAGTATAACGCGCGACCAGCCTAAAAAACTTCAAGTGACTTTCTAAGTGCGAAAAAGTTACGTCGGCCGACTAAATAAATAATATACGTATAATTTGAACAGTGGTGACTGACGGTCATAGCATTGACGTGAATTAACCAGTGTACCAAAGGAAAAACAACTAAACGCGGAGTGAACCGTAAGGTCGAACAAACAAGCGATTGTACAACTCACAGAGAGACACATGGAACGGTTAAGTACCATCAGTAACTAATTGGCCAAAACTTTTAAATTTCACAGATATAATGGGGAGAATACTAACAAAATTAACGGTATACCAAATTAACTAAATGAAATAGAAGTGTGAGGGTGAGAGAGAGAGAGTGAGTGAGAGCATAAGTTTGGGGTACGTACCTACAAAGTAAAATACTGGTTCATAGATTGAGTAAATTAATTAATTGAAAAGTTTTTTTGCATAATCTTAATGTTGTAAGGGGATGACGCAAAGACAATTGTAGTAACTTTTTAATACCACTTTCATGTAATAAGTAATTAAGCGATTTTTGTGTAAACCGTCGTCCTACAGAGAGCAAAGAGGGAAATTAATTAAAGAAAAATAAATAAGCGCCATTCATTGCATAACATGTGTTAGCGTAATTATTCGTAACTCAAACCCAAGTAACCTTTCTGCAGCCGTTTCGTCTGAATGACTCTTGGAAAAACCCGAAGGTAAGAATTAATCATTAATAAGATTTAAGTGAAGAAGTTACATTGGCCCCGAACGAGGGACCCGAGTTATATAATTTGGCGTAAAAGTGAGTAGTTACAGCTGTTCAAATTTAACTCAATGTAACAAATGTCAAAGCTTTATTTGTTTTCCTTTGTGTAATAAATACGGCTTAGAGAAGTTTTAAATTCTAATTATTCCAAATAAGGTGAGAATAGGTTGCCTTTTTTGTTATATGTTAATTCATTAAATGTGTTTAAAGTGCAATTTGTATTGTACAAAGTAAGAGATATCGAAATGTTCAATCTGTGACGGACGCATAGCCACCTGCGAAAATTTAGAATAGTTTATAAATAGATCCGTTTCAGCTGCCTTAACAAGAGAAATTCCAGTAAATTAACTATTAATAACGTCTAGTTAAGAAATAAATATAAATATACCTAAACAGTTTATAAGGTGGTTTAATAAATTCTATAAAAGATGAATAGCCTGTTTCTATGGGGAGCTGATTGCATCTCATATAACTTCATTGTAAAAAAAACTCTATTATTTATGTTTATTTTGAACTTCATTTCGGTATGTGTTGTAATGTAGTTAATATTATCTGAATCAAATACAAATGACAATTTTAAATAAGCCATATTTCTTTTGGTGGTGATGTCAGAAATGGTAACAGTGTGTACAGTATATAATCTTAATTCCAATTTATAATATTTATATTTGATTTATTAAAATTAAATTGTGTTCCTTACTACTCACAATTACTGTATGTATCCTACTGATGGAAGTACTATGAAAAGCTATGCTAGATACCAAATAACTGTAATGCGATGATTTGCACATTAATGGAAAAATTACTGCTAATAATGTCACGTTAACTAATGCAAGAAAACGAATAAAACAATGAGTAGTTCTAATAAACACTTTCGCTATTTATAATTGTTTTATAGTTCACTTTTAAGTTTTCCACAAAAGCAGAATCAGTTGCTAAATAATTTCGTTTTGTAACAATTATTTTGAATTGCTGTTATGGATGATGCTGGGGCTCACAAAATTCCTAAGATAATTAAGCATGCTGTTACTCAATCTTTTACAATTAAATAAAATTTGTGATAAACACGTGAGGACACTCATAGGAACATTGCTAAACAAACCGAAAATAAGTTATGACCTATAGGTTAAGTTTACAAAATCTCTCACTAATGACTGTTGAAGTATGGTGATGACAAAAAAAATCGTGTTCGAGATTATTGCAGATTCTGATTGTACTACACTCAAAACATGAAAAAAAGTCATTTTTCAAAAAGTGTCTGTGTGCATGTCTGTCCGTGTGTGTAGATTTTTTTCTATGGCAAACGATAACAGCCGCAAATTAAAACAATCAAAAAATGTTCTGCATACAGCCCTTATTTGTAGAGTACTCAAGACCTATTGTTTTTGGTGAAGATCGGTTAAGGGAAAGGGGTAGTTTACCTGCGTTTTATGTTTTAACAAGGGTATTTTCTATGGCAAACGATAACAGCCGCAAATTCAAACAGAATCAAAAGATTATTTGCATACAGCCCTAAATTGTAGAGTTCTCAAGACCTATTGTTTTTGGTGAAGATCGGTTAAGGGAAAGGGGTAGTTTACCTGCAACGTTTTATATTTTAACAAGGGTATTTTCTATGGCAGACGATAGGAGCCGCAAATTCAAACAGAATCAAATAATTTTTTGCATACAGCCCTAAATTGTAGAGTACTCAAGACCTATTGTTTTTGGTAAAGATCGGTTAAGGGAAAGGGGTAGTTTACCTGCAACGTTTTTTTATCAAGTGTAATTTTTTCTATGGCAAACGATAACAGCCGCAAATTCAAACAGAATCAAATAATGTTTTGCATACAGCCCTGTATTGAAGAGTTCTCAAGACCTATTGGTGTTGGTGAAGATCGGTTAAGGGAAAGGGGTAGTTTACCTGAAACATTTATGTTTTAACAAGGGTAATTTTTTATATAACGAACGATAACAGCCGTAAATTCAAACAGAAAGAACTATGTTTTTGCATACCTTTTTGAATTATAGAGAACTCAAGGTCTGTTGATTTTGTTGAAGATCGGTTAAGGGAAAGGGGTAGCTTACCAGCAACATTTTATGTTTTAACAAGGGTAATTTTTTTATGACAAAAGGTAACTGCCGTAAATTCAAAGAGAATCAAATAATTTTTTGCATACATTCCTGATTTGTAGATAACTCAAGGCCTGTTGATTCTGGTAAAGATCGGTTAAGGGAAAGGGGTAGTTTACCTGCAACATTTTATGTTGTAACAAGAGAAATGTTTTCATGACGAACGATAACTGCCGCACATTCAAACAGAATCTAATATTTTTTTTTGCATGCATCCCTGAATTGTAGAGGACTGAAGGTCTGTTGATTTTGGTGAAGATCGGTTAAGAGAAGGGTAGTTTACCAGCAACGTTTTATGTTTTAACAAGAGTAAAGTACTTAATTTTTATAAATAAAGTGTCCTGATAAGATGCTCATAATAATCCACTGTAGAAACGTAGATGAAATATCTATAAATGAAGAGTTTAGGTGAACGGGGTAGGGGTAATTTTCTATTAATGAAAATTATAGTTGAAGGGGGAGAGGAGAATTTTTTATGTGTACTACGTTATCGGCAACAAAGAAATAGTTCTTTTTTAAAATTCCTTCCCGGGCTGTTTAGCCGTAGTCCAATGTTTTCTGCAAAACCAGACTTTTCGGCAGTGCCATTGGCTGCCATCATCAGTGAAAATCGAGTGCGAAAACGTGAGGTGGTATACGTTAGTGACCACAGTACTGTGATTAAGGCTGAAGCAATAAGTAGAAAAAAGTAGTTTGTATGGAAATATTTCATTTCGAATATGATTTTAAATATAAATATTAGAACATGGAAGTCATGTATGGTTCTCCATACCGATATTTCTCTGACAAAGCACAGTTTGTAATAATACTTAAAATATATTTGTATAACTTTCATTCTGCAGCTAGGTATATGAGGTCTGTAAATTAAGTAATAAACCATTTATTTACAATCAAACTACATCTAGACTCTATTGCCTTCAAAATAGTTCCCTTTGAAAGCCACACAGCGCTTTAGACGGCGGTTTTCCACTCTTCATAGCAGTCCTGGAACTCATAAACTGGAATCAGCTTCAACTGATAGGTTAATTTTTTTTTAATGTTGTGTGTCATGCAAAATGGTGTCATTTGAGACATATTTAAATCTCGGGAAGAGAAAGTAGTCACAGGGATTCACATCAGGCAAATAAGGAGGCTCAGGAACAACAGGAATTTTTTCTTTGCCAAAAACTCATTAATTGAGAGTGCTGTGTGACAAGGTTTCATGATGGCTGGTTTCACATGGGCAGCTCTTTTCCGCAGCCTTTCAAGAATTGCCCAGTAAACGTGTTGACTGAAAGTCTGTTCTGTAGGCAAAAACTCCTTACAGATAATGCCATTACTATCAAAGAAACAAATGAACATGGGCTTGATTTTGGATTTGCTCATTTTTGCTATTTTGGGGCATGGTGAGTTTGGTGTGTGCCACTCCTCGCTCTGGCGTTTTGTCTCTGGATCATACTCAAAAATCCATAATTCGTCACCAGTAATAACATTTTTCAGAAAATCAGGTAACATTTTTAATTCGTCCTAGAAGATCACATGGCACACCTTCCATCATGTTGTCTTTCTGTTCAAGAGTGAGGTTTTTTGGACCAATTTCCCACAAACTTTTCTCATTTTCAATTTGTTTGTCAGAGTTTGGTAAACTGTAGTGTGGTTCAAATTTAATTTTTCTGCAATGATTCTAACGGTTAATCGACGGTCAGACCACACCAAGTCCCTGATTCGATCAACATTGTTGTCAGTTCTTGACGTTGATGGTCTTCCAGAGCGTGGATCATCCTTAATTCATTCCCGGCCATCTGAAAATGCTTTAAACCATCTGAAAACCTGTACTCTTGAAAAAGCTCCATCTCCATATGCCTTTGTCAATTTAGTAAGTCTCAGTAGCATTGTGCCCGAGTTTAACACAAAACTTGATTGCACAACGTTGCTCGTAATTGATCTCACTCACTTTTATAACGCACAACAAAAACTCAGTTCATGAAAAGCTTGTTTATATTTCACATGACAACGATAGACAATAAATATTGATATTCAATATCAATCAGCTGTTTATCTAACCATCTGTGTTAATGGAACCTTACAGTGCTGCCATTTGACTGCTACATGACTAGTCTCATTACTTAATTTACAGACCTCGTATATCTCCTTTCTGAGTTCATAAACTCTTAGCAATGAATTGCCCAGAGACAACCTTTGAACACTACTGTAAAACAGAAGACATGAATGTTCAGTACACTTGTGATCACACATTTTAGCAAAAAGCATGCTTCCTTTAGTCATGCTTGTAATGAAGTTTACTATGTCAATTGTGGATTTCAAAGTATAATCTTCACTAAATTTTTCTGCTGCCAAAAGTCTCCCTAGAGTCAAGACAGCATGAGGCGCTTCAGACAGAATGCAAGCTTGAAGCTTTTGGTAACTTCCTACTATCAATCGATTTCCATTTACAAATTCCAACACATTTTTTCCAGTTTATATTCTTATCTGTCAAAAAATAATCTACAGTCTTAAACAGATTTCCCCCTTAATTCCACTTTCAATTCCTTTATATAACAAATGTTCGGTCAACTGTTTGCATTTATGTGTATGGGTGAAATGTGCCTATTGTCTGTAGAAGGGATACACCATATATTAAACACACAAAATGGAAGTGTTTTTGTTATGACAAAATAAATAATTAACACAGCATGAATTATGACTTTCACCATATATTTATAACATTAAACAATTGAATTGTATGAGATGTGATAATTTTTATCCACAGAATCTTTGTCGTTTGGCAAGAAGTACACAACTAGAAGAAAATAACATTTTGTCTGCACGTGTTAGACTTTTGCCTGTTGTGATGCTTGAGAGGTGTGACAGACTAGTACTGAACAGCTCTGTCAAACAGGTATGGCACTAAATATTCATTTCATAAAATAATGAGGAATTTATTTTTTTAATCATAATTTTTAATTTTCTAAAGTACATTTTAAATTGAATAAATACTCCTAATGGTAGTTTCAAAAAATTATCCACAATCTACAGGAGTTATCTTAGAAGTACTCAGCAAAAGGTTATATGTACAACTATCAATTCAGAATGTTAGCTGTACACAGATCAATGCTGCATATTAAAACATATTCAAGTTGCATTTAAATGAGTGTTCAAGTAGCTTAATTAGATTATTATAATATTTAATAATATTATTAATAAGAAGAATATAAATAATATGAATTAGGTATACAAGGGCTATTCAGAAAGTAACCTTCATTGCCGCATAGCACAAGAAGTAGTAGGAGAAGTGGGGTTATTCCTGTGCTGACTTGTATAGTAGCTGAGTACACCTCCAGCCATATTACTGGGAAGGTCGTGCTGCCATTCTTTCACTCATCACAGCCTTTCAAAATGAGCACTGCAATAGAAAACCCTGCCAAATGTGAAGTGCATGCTGTGGGTAGATTTGTGATGGAAAAAACTTTTCAGGGGCAGACATTCATTGTGAACTGTGTACTGTTATACGACCAAAATGTTATGACTGAAGGTGTTGTGTGTCAGTGAGTTGTTTGTTAAAAGTGCAAGTACAAACATTCATGAAGAGGACAGGAGTGGCAGGCCTTCCATAGTCAGTGATGAGCTCGTTCAGAAAATCGATGAAAAAGTCTGTGAAAACTGGCGGTTCACAATCTCTGAACAATTTGCACAAATTTCTCGGACCTTTTTTGTATGAGGTAGTCACAGAAAAGTTAGGCTGCCAGAAGTTCTGTGCTTGGTGCATACCGAAAATGCTTTCCGAGAACCACAAAACACAACAAATTGGCTCTGCCTTAGACTTTCTTTCACATTATGATGCACAAGGAGAAATGTTTGTCAACAAAATTGTGATAGGTAATGAGATTGGATGTTGTACATAAACATCTACACAAAATAACAGCCAATGTTAGGGGATCACAACAGCTCACCAAAGAAAGCCCAGCAAACTTTGTCTACCAGGAAGGTTATGGCAACCATTATTTTGTATGTGAAAGGAATATTGCTTATGGAGTTCATGGAACGTGGAGCAACCCTCAATTCTGGACTTTAAAAAACTAAAAAGAGCAATCCAAAACAAATGCTGAGGTTTGCCATTTCTGGTGTCATGTTTTTATATGACAATGGTCGCCTTCACACTGTTTGGTGAACACAAGATCTGTTGTATCAATACAAATGGGACGTTTTTGATCATCTGTCATATTTAGCCTAAATTTGGCTTCAAGAGATTTTCACCTGTTTATGAACATAAAGAAGTTGCTTGGATCCCAGAGCTTTGATGACGACAAAGAACTCCATGATGCTGTGACAGTTAGCTGTGATCCCAGGTGGCAGACTTTTGTGAAGAAGGGATTTCCAAACTGGTCAAACGGTATGATAAATGCTCAAATTGAAATGGTGATATGTAGAAAAATATTGGAAAGCTATAATTTTAAGAGTATATAATAAAATTTATGTATCTACATCCATGTTTTATTTATATCAAACAGAGGTTACTTTCTGGATAGCCCTTGTACCACCATAACTTCTAAAACTGAAGTATACAATTTCATGATAACATGGAGTTAATTATTGAATACAATACTGATTTTATTGCGTTTAAAATTTTAATTTATTTTCTGTTTTGAAATGTTATTTATTTTCAAAAACAATTATTGTTACATGTTTCAGAGTTTTTGTTCCAACAGAAATACTCATATAAATGTGTATACTCATACAAATGTGGACTGTGTTGAAGAGGGAACGAATAATGATGAAGACTCATTTGGAGATACAGATGATCAATCCAGTGCATCAGAAAATACGACTGTGTCACAATTTCAGGCTCAACAATGTGTGAATCACAAAAGTAGTAAAATATCTCTGGTTGATGTAAATTTTAGACAGTTAAAGAATTTGCCAAAAGGTAAATTAATTCACATAGACAATAACACATACAAGTGTGACACATGTAACAAAATTCTTGCTTCAAAAAGAAATTTAAAAGCACATATTTTAACACATAGTGATGTTAAAAATTATAAGTGCCACGTATGTAATAAGTATGTTTCAACTAGCAAGTCTTTAAAACAACATATGTGGATACATAACAATGGTAAAAAGCATAATTGTGATATGTGTAATAAAACATTTTCAAGGAGAAGTCAATTGAGAGTACATGAAAAAGTTCATAGTGGTGTTAGAGACCATAAATGTGAATTGTGTAATAAAGCTTACTTTCAATATAGTCATTTGTTAAAACATAGGAAAACTCACAGTAAGATTAGAGAACATCACTGTACTGTGTGCAATAAAATTTTCAAGACACCAAGGAAATTGTCACTGCACATATTACTCCACAGTGGTATTAAAAATTACAAGTGCGATGTATGTGATGGAACTTTCACTTCACAAGGTGGCTTATCGAAACATAAATTAATACACACTGGTGTCAAGAAATATAAGTGTGATTTATGCTTTCAAGTATTTCGTAGACCATTTCATTTACAAATGCACAAATTAACCCACAGTAACGTGAAAAGTAAGTGCGATATATGTAACAAGTTTTTGTCATCAAGCTATATAAAAACGCATAAATTACTTCACACTGATGTAAAGAATTATAAGTGCGATATATGTAATAAGTCTTACTGTAGGAAAGGTGCTCTAAGATCCCATTTAATATATCATGGTAGCACTAAACAATATCAATGTGACGTTTGTAAAAAATCCTTCTGGCAATCAACCCAGTTAAAAACTCATGAACTAACTCATAAGGGAATCAGGAATTATAAGTGTGACATATGTAGTAAAGCTTTCTTTAGAAAAAGTAACTTGAGAATACATCTGTTAACCCATAGTGATGTTAGACAATATCGCTGTAATATATGTTATAAAACTTTTAAGACATCAAGTCACTTCGCACATCACAAGAAAACTCATACTGGAATTAAAAAGGGTGCTAAGAAGCATAAATGTGATGAATGTAATAAAGCGTACAAAATCCCATCTCTTCTAGCAACACATAAACTAAGCCACGGTGATAATAGACAGTTCCAGTGCGATGTGTGTAGTAAAGCTTTCCTCACAAAAACCACTTTGATAAATCATCTCTTAATCCACAATGATAGTCAGCAGTATCATTGTGATATATGTAATAAATCTTTCAAGACTCCGAGATATTTATCATCTCATAAACAAATAGTGCATATTGGTGTAAAGAAGTATAATTGCGATATATGCAGTAAACCTTTTAGGGCCCCAAGTATTTTATTACGTCATAAGCTAAGTCACAGTGGTGCTAAGGAATATAAATATAAGTGTGGGGTTTGTAGTAAAGTTTTTGTAACAAAATTTAACCTAAAGTTACATACTTATCTTCATACTGGTATTAAAAAATATCAGTGTGGTATATGTAATATACCATTCCGTACACCAAATGAAGTGACAAAACATAAACGTGTCCACAGTAGCATTAAGAAGTATAAATGTGATTTGTGCTGGAAAGTTTACTTGACTCCAGAGGTTTTGTCAACACACAAACTCAGCCACAATGATATATAGTAGTATACTATGTTTTTGTCAAAACATTTTGACACTTTAGGTGCAAGACATTTCAGCACAAAACTTCTACAAAGTGCCTGCTGTTTTTAATGTTTTTCAAAAAGTTCTTGTGAAACTGTAACATGACCTAGAAAAATGGTACTTACCTTGTTTTAAACATTGTACCTTCTGCTTCATAATGAAATATAAAATTTTCTTGTTTTGTATAAATATTATCAATGAACTTTACTTTTTTATACAATTTTTATATAAAACAACTGTTATAGCACACTAAAAATATTATGTCACTTAGATTAGATACAAGTAGTACATTTCACTGTAGAAACACAAAACATAAGAAAGTGTATCACTAATATTAGTTTATCTTTTTTTTTAATGAAAAACTTTGAAGCATGGGTCTTTCTACATAGTAATTTAACTGGTAATTTTCTTGTAAAATTTCTTGGTAGTATCAGTTTGGTTCAGTTGAGCTACCATCTGTTGGCAGTTAACTAAAAACACTAAAGAAGATTACACAACATGAAAAACGACGTCATTAGACGTGATCCTGTATTTAAAGAAACATAAAACTATATCACGTCAAATGATGTTATTGGCACTCTATAGAAGTTTTGTCACCACGTCAATTGACGTGATTGGCACCCCCTAAGTGTTAACCCTTTGGTGGTATCAAAAAGGTATGGATGTTCAAATGGCATTAGAAATATGTAATAACTAATTGGTGACTATTATGATTAACAAATAGGTATACATCTAATAGGTAATAAAAATCTATTACTCCTGTCCCAAGTTATTTGCTTTACCATTAACTATAAAACTTCTTGGAGAAGTGCAATGGATACACTTAAACTTGAAACAACATAACAATATATAAAGACATTACACATTGACTGTAAGAGGCAGTACACTATGTATTTTATAGGTTTCACTTGATAAATTATGTATTTAGACACACATCACTTATCAAATAGTAGTTGTACTTGTAAACATTTGGTGTTTTCATTAGTAATATCATTCTTTGTCAGTTGACCATATCTTTTTATTAGTTTTAATGCTTTTTTACTTTTAAGTAGACACCTGTTGAACTGAAAAAGAAAGTTGTTATTATCAAATAGGAGTGTTAACACTTTCAGTGGTGATCTGTTACAAGACTATTAATACCAGGAAATTGGGAATTTTTAAGGTTTTCTGAAAATTGATAAACACTTATTCTTTGAGCAATTGTGTTTTAAACATCAACGTGATGAACAGAGTTGATGCTTTGAAACTGTATGAAACATGTACAAGTATCAGTAATAAATAATTACTATCACTTAAACAAAACCATGTTTTTATTTTTCAAAAGACAGTTATTACATTTTTGTAACTACAAAACAGTCACATTTAGTAACAAATTAGTTTTTATGAGAAGATGAAATATATATCTAAAACAGTACTGGTGATAAATATAACCTATCAACATATTAAGCCTAATTAAAACATTTATAAAAGAATTAAGTTTGTGACTTGCATTAATATTTATAACTTGCACATGGATTTGTTAGGAAATTTATAGACTTTATGAATTTAGAGTTTGCTACTATTATATCTACTGACTTCTTGCATATTTTCTGTGTAAAAATTACAAATTTGTAATTTGCCTGAAGTAAATTTATAAAAAAATAAGTTTTAATAAATTTATTAGAGACAAATAAAGAAATAACTTCAGTAGATTATATATTTGTGTTTTAGGTAAGTTAACAATTTCATTCATACATTTTTAATAATAAATTTTTTATTTAATTTTACATAAACACATGTTATATAGTCAGAAATCAGCTGTACACTTTAGGGCTACCCTATAGAGAAGCTGTTAGCACTGAAGTGGTTAATATAAACATTTTGTGCAGTGTAAGTTTTGTAATGTATTGTTATTTTATCATCAAGCCTGTGTGATAAAAGGAAACGTATGTATCATCTACTTAATGAAAACTGGACAAGCTAAGTGAAGAATCCACAGTGAAACAGTTTTTATTAAATTATAATGTTCCCTCAATTAGTAACTATTTCCTAAGCCAACAAGATATGTTACAGAAAGTATTATAATTTCTAATTAATGTTTGAAATAAATAAAATTTCTTAATTATTTTATAACATACAAGGGGGACCCAAAAGTAACGAGAATTTTTCTCTGGCAGTTGGTAAAACGCTAGTTCCGAGTTCTCCCGCTAGGTGCCTTTACTAGACACCATTTTGTATCAGTTGCCCTACTGGTATTGTTGTGGAAACATTAGCGCGGTCAGTGTGACTATTTTTTGTAAGCGCTGTTTCACGTTTTCGGCGATTTGTCAATGGCAGACATTAAATACCAACGTGCTAACATCAGGTTCTGTTTCCTGTTAGGGAAATCAGTAGCATAAACTGTCGCAATGCTTCGGACGGCTTATGGGGAGGAAGCTTTGAGACAGGCAAGGATTTTGAGCCGACAAGAAAGCACACGCGGAACGAATTTTGCTGCAACACGTTTCATCTTCAGATCTTCAGTCAAAACTCGTTGGCATGAACTCCAGGATATTCCAGTAATTTCCTCCAATTCATCGATTGTTCTACGATGATCAAACATGATCGCAACACGGATTTTTTCAATGTTTTCGTCCGTTTTGGAAGTCGATGGACGTCCCGGTCGTGGTTCGTCTTCAATTGACATTTGACCACTTCTAAAACGAGAAAACCATTCGTAAATCCTTGCCTGGCTCAAAGCTTCCTTCCCATAAGCCGTCCGAAGCATTGCGACAGTTTCTGCTGCTGATTTCCCTAACAGGAAACAGAACCTGATGTTAGCACGTTGGTATTTAATGTCTGCCATTGACAAATCGCCAAAAACGTGAAACAGCGCTGACAAAAAATAGTCACACTGGCCGCGCTAATGTTTCCACAACAATGCCGCTAGGGCAACTGATACAAAATGTTGTCTAGTGAAGGCACCTAGCAGGAGACATCGGAACTAGCATTCTACCAACTGCCAGAGAAAAATTCTCACTACTTTTGGGTCCCCCCTCGTATAACTTCAATAAAATGCAGTACAATTTATAGTAACAAGTGTCTGTGAAATAATAAGTGTACACCTCATCATAGTGACATTATTCCTGACATCACAGATAAGATACCTAACGACATGAAAACAAACATGGAATAATCCCAGTCTACAGTCACTTTTAGTGAACAACAAAGATATCCACCAAATATCCTACAACATTGTGGTATACATGAGATTGACTATAACTGATGCCATCTACAAATAGTAGACCACTTCCTTACCACTTTGATGCCGATGGATGTCAATTGACATCCTGAAGTTTCAGTGTGTTTTGCATGATTACATTTGTATAAAGATGTCCTTGGAGCTGGTTTGAAATGATGTCAGGCCTTGTAGTACCGAAATCATCCGCTAGATCGCATATGCGTTCACTTTCGTAGGTACGTTGACATGAAACAGCGCACAGCAAACTGTTATCTTAATTGGCTAAACACCACTTTTGTGTCAAAATGTCAGTCAAGCGTTTCTTGTAAAAAAATTACAGAAGTACACCTTTAGAAACCTATATATATTATAAACATTATGTAATGTATTGTTTAATCCATTTCTAACAATAAAAAATAAAATTGTGAGTTTCTAGTAACATGTTTTGGCCAATTTTTTTTCTTCCAAAAACATCAATTTCAGGGAAAATAACCAAGACAATGACATACAGTATACACCATTTTAAAGAAGACACTTAGATCTTCATAAAAACATAGGTAGCATATTTTTTTACCATATAGTTTAGAAGATCTTTTTAAATGGATGTAAAAATGGCCCGGCAGGGGTAAAGGACCACTATGTTAAGGGCACGACGTCAAAGTGTAAGAAACGCCCAAGAACAAAAAGTGTAACAAGTTTTGGTGAACACTGAATAAATGGGAAACATGTACGAGACCTGGACAATATAAAATTATTATACCGAAGCAATTAAGATAAAGTTCTGAGTCTGTTAGAGATAGTAGAGATTAAATACTTCTGTGTATATGTTACATTATATTATGAATTACACATCGTTTGATATGGAAAAAATTTTACTGTATATTATGTATAATTATTTAGTAACTACTTTGTGTGATATTATTTTTCTTTATATTTAATTTTATTATAGTTTACCTTACGTACTAGCAAATAGGCATGTTTACTTTTGAATTGCAGACGCCATTTTTACGTACTGCCAACTGCAAAATTTCCAACTTTCCAAGGTTCGGATCAGCGAACTAGGAGAACAGGTTATGGTTATTCGAAATAAAGAATCTAGCCCAGTTTTAGTTTAATATTGTCATACTTTTATTAATTAATGACGACATCAGAAATCAAATTAATTTCATTTGTTCCCAAAACATTACCTTTCGTTTAATTGCCCTCCTAAAAGAAACAAATATTTTTCTCTTTCCCTTATACATGTGCTTTAATAATACTACCTTATGTTGGTTAATAGACAGATATTGAAATATAAACTTAAATTTAACTATTGCAAACCAGCGCTTACTTATATAACATAATTTTTTACTCACACACACACGCACACGTCTGCTACCCATGCCCTTAGAGATAGAGATCTCGGTTTAATGATAAAATCAAAAGCATCATATTAATTTGTCAACCCTGGTTAATTTAGCTTTACCCTCCCCAATGCTACTTAGCTGTTTAGATGTCGGAAAGAGTTCCACATCCTGGCGTAGTTTGCATCACTCCGCACATTTTCTTTTACTTTCACTTTTATTCTGAAACTGTTAGTTCATTTAAACTATCTTTTAAAAAACCGATTTCTTCATATTTACATTTTATTTACGGTATAGTTACATTATTTATACGGGCACCCTTAAATTTGTTTTATAACATTTCCTTTCGTGACGGCCGGCACACAGTAATTTTATACTGGGGCAAGGCGAACTGGACTATTTTCTGAAGTGGTCGTGGGTTACATGACCAAATCTTATTGTTCTGGTTCGTATTCCTCCGCCAGTGTGAGGTTGGTCAGAACACTCCCTAACATTCCAGCGTGACATATGAACTGACGTAATATCGTATGATTTCATGTTACATAACTTGTAAATTCCGTATCTCAAAATAACTTCTACTAGCGTCTGGAGCTGACCTTGACACAATTTCGCACGTTTGTCTATTGCGTTGTATAATTTATGAAATAAAATTTGTTTACTTTCCCCAAAATCATTATTTATGTTATTTTTTGTTTCCCCATAATTAGCATTACATTATAAAACATTAGTTTTTCATTTAAAACATAATATTTTTTTTATTACCCAGGTAGGCCTAAATGTCCCGTTACAATACCCCCTCAATGAGAGGTTTTATGCCGAAGCATAAAAACTCTCATTGACACATTCATACTGCCTAAAGGGATCAGCTAGGATATGTTGCCACAACCCCCTTTATGGTTTACATAAAAAAATATCTAACTTACCCTTGGTCCAGTGACCGTGATCGCACCTGAATGACCTTACTGGACTTTTCTCTTGAGATCCCAACACCGCAAGGCCAGTCAGGCTCTTGACGTTCCTGCTCTGACGCGTTGGCCAGCTCAGGACCGCCGCCACAGCATCACCAGACACTGAAACAACAAATCAAAATATCAAATAGTGGCCTGGTATAATACCATATCTCTAACTGATCTGTCTCCCCTTAGCTGTGCTGGTTTGCGTTAAGAAGCATTGGTTTTTCTTAAATCTTAACTTCTAACACATGTATCTATGAACCCTTAAAATAACATGATACATTTATAAATTTCATTAACATCATTCTGTGTACCCTTCTCTTGTTACTCTTATCCCAAAATCCAAATTATTGCCCTGATTCCCATCAGAATTTAAATAAACATTTCCCATTACAATATTACAAATATCTCTCATCCCCAGTTTACATATAAAATATTTAAATTCATTATTAAAATTCTCTTAAACACATTTAAATCAACTACATAATAACAAATTATTTACTTATATCCTTCTCAAACTTTGTTAATCATCTCCATTAAAACATCTCAATCAACACAAAATCATTTAAGTACATTATAAGATCAACTACATATTCTACATCATTGACATAATTCAATCTAATATTCAATAACTCATTACTAACAGTTTAGTAACCTCCTTCTACATCAAAATCTAATATCCCCCTATATCCCAGTTACAATTAAGTAAATCACCTCACAGGTAAATCATGCAAGGCATTTACCTGGTTGCATAAACACTCTATTGTTTATGCCCCTGGCTTGTAACTGCCAGCTCCCTTTCCACACACTATTGTTTACTTATGTTGGACTGTAGCGCCCATTTGCATCCACAAGAACTGCAATTTTAACTAGGGTATAGATGCTGCCTACCCCATTCTTGCTTCAGCGTTATATAAAAATTCGGCATTACTGATGTCCGAGGACACCAGTAATCCTACTATAATGATTCACACACCCTTAATACGGCACTACCACCACCTGCGATGATAGCCACTGTTCCATAGTTAAGTAGATTCCCCTGAGTTTCCCTCCGGTTAATTTCTAAGTTCACCAATTTAGAATATATTTACATTATAAATCCACGGTCAGGGTTCGGTGAAGCCGTGACTGCCCGAAAAGTAGGGGAAACTACTAAAAAGACATATAAGGTTTACACTTACACTGCTACTGCAGTTCACAGATGGCAAACTCTTATATGTTTGGTTATTTTATTATTTAATTTACAAACATTATCATATAATTCTCACTGTCCATTAAGCAGTTTTAAAGCATCACCATATTTTCACTATGTTCTTCAATTCACAACCACTGAAGGTTGTCACTTTAATATAATTTTTTTAATTTTCTCTAAGAAATGGTTGATTTTTTATGAATTTCACATAATCAAATTTTAATATAGACATTTTTTGCAAGTTCCAGCTTTCACTTTTCAACAATACCTTCTCACTACAAGATAATAAGTACAACAATGAGTAGAGGGAAAATGCCGGTTCTGGCTCACAAAGGAATGCCGCCTTTCTTAAAAAACACTAAAAAAACACTAAAAAACATGATCTCAGAGATGACGCCGCCACCGCTGGACCCGCAGCATCCCGATGGACCACAGCACCGCGAATTTCCGCGAATAAATTTTTTTATTTTTTTAATTTGGTTTTTTTTTTTATTTTTTAATTAAATTGATTTGGTGGGATGAGGTTCAATGGACCACCAGCATCCGTGAATATAATTTTTTATTTTTTTAAGAAAGCTGATTTGCATATCAGTGGGTGGTGTTGGGTGGGAGGTTTTTTTATTTCATATCAAAGGGTGGGGGGGTGGTTCCAACTCGAAGCATTATAGTGTATACTAAAATATATGATCAGGTGTACCAACCTTTGCATGAGTTCAAATTTGTCGTGTATTATAATGTATATTAAATCTATATGATCAGGTGTACCAACCTCTGTAGTATTATTATAGTGTATAGATATTTTATATGAGCAGGTTTGTCAACATTTTCTGTGGCGGGGGGAGGGAAATTCAAATATGTGTTATATGTGGGTGGTGTTGGGTGGGAGGTTTTTTTATTTCATATCAAAGGGGGGGTGGTTCCAACTCGAAGCATTATAGTGTATACTAAAATATATGATCAGGTGTACCAACCTTTGCATGAGTTCAAATTTGTTGTGTGTTATAATGTATATTAAATCTATATGATCAGGTGTACCAACCTCTGTAGTATTATTATAGTGTATAGATATTTTATATGAGCAGGGTTGTCAACATTTTCTGTGGCGGGGGGAGGGAAATTCAAATATGTGTTATATTGTGTATGTATAGAGCAGATCTGCCAACATTTCTTTCTCTTCTGTGGTGGGAAATTCAAACTATATATGATCATAATTGTTACTCTCTCTCTCTCTCTCTCTCTCTCTCACACGGTGTGTATCTCTCTCTCTCTCTCTCTCTCTCTCTCTCTCTCGTTGTCAAACGTTATACTCACCGGCATTATAGTGTATATTAAAATATATGATTAGGTGTACCAACCTTTACATGAGTTCAAATTTGTCGCGTGTTATAATGTATATTAAATCTATATGATCAGATGTACCAACCTCTGTATTATTCGTCCTCTCTCTCTCCCTCTCTCTCTCTCTCACACGTTGTGTATGTCTCTCTCGTTGTCAAACGTTATGCTCAAACTGTGGTCAGTACCGAGCGCATGTATATGAAATTAGAAAGTTTATATTTATTCGACATATATTAACGTCCTCTCTCTCTCTCTCTCTCACACTCTCACTTGTTTCAACTGTGTCAACAAATAGTAACGTCCTCTCTCTCTCTCTCTCTCTCTCTCTCTCTCTCTCTCTCTCTCTCTCTCTCTCACTCTCACACGTTTCAACTATGCAAGGTTTCATACCCTTTCTCCTGTCTCCCTCTCGTACATTGAGTAGTCGGTGTGATGAATAAATAATTTTAGCACTATCTCTCTTTCGTTGTCAAAACGTCGTCTTCATGTTCAATGTATTAAATAATTAATTAATTAATAGTTTTATAATGCAGTCAGTGTGATTGATCCTTGTTAGAAATATATATATTTGGCGTCAATGAACTACTTACCTGTTATGTTGTTACAGATGACAAATCCATACGTTAACGGCTTAGCAATCTGGTACAATACTTCTGTTTTAAGGTTGCAGTTTACACACATAGGTTCAGTAGTGTATAGCGAAATAAATTAAAATTATACACACACATGAAAACGGCGGCTGAAATTCATACAAATCTTCTGATGTAACAGTTCACAAAAAATAAATTAATTGTACACATGTTCAGAGGTGTAGAGTGAAATAAAATAAAGTCATAATTTGTTTAATGATTAAATATATTTTAACATTCACAATATAAAATTCACAATTAAATAAATACATTAGAAATTGATATTTTTCGAAAGTTTATATATAATTGTGTGTCGTACTTGTAGAAGAAGCAACCTGCAACATAATAATACAACAACAACATTAAAATCATGTTAAATATCACACACACACACACACACACACACACACACATACGCACACGCATACGTAACGTAATCACACACATAACAGATAACAGATTTAAATATGCTATAGTCATTGTAAGACGTTACAATCATTGAAGTGTTTAATAAGTAAATTGTATGTATGTATATATCACTGAATAATAATAATATAATCGTTCTAGTGTTAACGTTTGCTGCAACAGGTAAAGCAGTTTACAAATAATTACATATAGGTTCAGAGGCGTATAGTGAAATAAATTAATGTGTCGTACTTGTAGAAGAAGCAACAACAACATTAAAATCATGTTAAATATCATACACACACACACACACGCGCGCGCGCGCGCATACGTAACGTAATCACACACATACATACATACAACGTACACACGTTTGGGTTACACCACACGCGCACGCACACACACACATATGCACACGCACACACATACGCATACGCAACGTAATCACACCCATACATACATACAACGTACACACGTTTGGGTTACACCACACGTGCACGCACACACACACACGTACACGCACACATACGCAACACGTGCACACACACGCACACGCACACACATACAGACAACGTGCATACGAATCATGTACATGTAGGTCCAATAAAACAGATAACAGATAACAGATTTAAATATGCTATAGTCATTGTATGTATGTATATATCACTGAATAATAATAATATAATCGTTCTAGTGTTATCGTTTGCTGCAACAGGTAACGCAGTTTACAAATAATTACATATAGGTTCAGAGGCGTATAGTGAAATAAATTAAAAAATTGTTTATTAAAAGTAGTTTGTCACCTTAACGAGATACAATTTCCACATGCGCTGTCTGGTTCTTCATCCCTCGAAACACAAGATGTAGGTCGCTGGGATTTATATGACGGAGTTCTTCATCTGTAAAGACGTCAGCATACCTCTTAGGTAGATATACACGATAGCGGCGCTCACAATCTTCCAACGTTACAAGCACAGACTTCCCATATCGCGTGTCCACATGCAACATGTTAACGATCGGATACTGTTTGTCCACTGTTAATTCTGCACAACGTTTGTACTCAATAGCAGAAACTGCGTTGAATTTTGTGATACACGACATTATTATTAGAAGTGAAGACGACGTCTGTATCAAGCGAGGTGGAACCATACAATGTCAGAATATTCGCTACAAAGAAGACTAGTGAAAGGAATGGTGTGGCCATCAGGAAAGTTCACTTTCATCGCCTGAAGCTTTGCATGTACATACACACAGGCAGAATTAGCGCTGTTACAAAATATATATATTAGGAAAGTCCACAGAAATAGTTATCGCCAGATCCGTTCTAAATAAGTTAATGTCTTTTCAAATAGTATTCTCTGCACTACAGTCAAACATACGCACACACAGTGATAAAAAAATTGTGTATTAAAAGTAGTTTGTTACCTTAACAAGTACTGTTATCCTACGCCGTTTTTCCTCATGCCACGAAACACGAGATGTAGATCGCTGGGGTTTTATAAATTGTTTATTAAGTCTTTTAGAAATGGTCTTATACTTGAGCTTGGCCTGTTGACTATTGCTTTTAATTTTGTAATTTCTACAGGTGTTAACCGTTTCGGAGAAAAAAACCATTTATGGAGAAGATCCTCCTCCTCTTGTTTTGATATGGTATTTATTCTATGATCCATCCTTCTTGTTCCTATAATAATAACAGTACCTGCTTCATTATCATATACATTATGTGCTATATATAAATATATACATAAGGCTTTCAACACACACATCATAAATCCAGAACAGGAAAGGTATTATAACAAATATTACTAAAACAAGTACGTATGGTCACGTACATAGATCAACGTTTAAACAAACAGATTAATACCTGAATAAATTTTTTTTTTTAAAAACAGGACAGCGTATTATCTATATAACGTTCTGTTTCAGATAAGAATAGTTTGAATATAAAATGAAAGGGTACGTTGTATTTTGTTATGAGAAAATGCATTTCTAAATTTCGTTACATTTGACAAAAGATCTTATTGATCAGACGTATGAGTAATTATATTAATCCTTATGTAGAAAATACGCACGCATTCGTAAAATATAGCACTCAGGTGTAGGGCAATTAATCCTTTTTTGTATTGAACGTATTTAAGTAGGTCTACTCGTGATATCAGTAAATTCTGTCTAAATGTATAGTACATAAACGTACCCAGTAATCGCTTCTTGAGTTACTCGATTGATGTTCATGTTAAACGATTGATGACTCATGTAATAATACAGATTAACCTCATATAATAATAATGACAGGACAGTGTATTTAGAACACTTAAAATTGGAAATCTACAAACACATCAAAAATATCTGTCAAACAAAAACACCGTTCTTGACAACAGTAACTGACCTAAGCACATGTGCTTCATTAGGCAACAGACCAAAAAATCAAATAGACGACTATAAGCACAATTTAAATAAAATCTGAATATTCAATAAAATTATGTTTTTTTTTTACTTAGTAACATATGCAAATCTTTTACTTACCTCTTAAATGTTGTTGTTGTTGTTATACACAATAGTCGATTGTACGATGAGTGTCTCATACAAATGAGAAATAGTGACATGTCGTCTTGTGTGTATATATATATATATATCATACGGCGGTAGCGTACACGTTTGAAAGTTGATACACATTAAATTCTCTCTCTCTCTCACACACATTACAGAGATTGATATTAATTGCATGTATGTTCAGAGGTTTGGTGTCTAAATCGATGCATTTTACTTTCACTTTCTAATTTGACACATGGCTTACTTCCATACATAAATAGCTATCGTCTACGAGTGTTGCTAAACGAAATTAAAAAATGTTGTAATACATAACGTCCTATGAAATAAATATGGTATGTTTTTAGGACAGCCAAAAGCATGAAAGTATTATTTAAATCTGTATGGAAGTCATATATAAATATCGAGTCAGCGCGACACAACGTAACATGATTCATGTCAACGTCGTATGTATGTGTGTGCGTGTGCGTCTATGTGTTCGTGTGTGTACGTGTTTGGTTACGTTGCGTATGCGTCTGTGTGCGTGCACGTCGGATGTGTGATTACGTATGCGTCTGCATTATCGTTATTTTGACTGAGCTATGTTAACTTCACACATGGAAATGTAAAAGCGTCTGAGGGCAAAGTTATGCAAGAGGTTGTTGACGAGAACCAAACACACTTGGATCAGCCAGTAGTGTTTAGGTCATCAGTACATGACGCAACGGTAGTGATAGGTCCAACAAGAATCAGATGTTTTGTATACGTTCTAGGTGAAAAACTACTGGGGATGTCTCTGACTTTAGTTGGAAATAAATAACATTACAGATATTGATATGGTACTATGAGGAGCCTATACGTGAATACTATACATCAGACTGATTGTATCCGTCATTAGCAATCTAACGTTACGACGGCAGTGTGTACGTATGCGTCTGTGTGTGTTCGCGTGTGCGTGTTTGGTTACGTTGTGTACGTGTGCGCTCGTTGCGTGTGTACGTGTGTGCGTGTTTGGTTACGTTGCGTATGTATGTGTGTGTGTGTGATTACGTTACGTATGCGTGTGCGTCTTAATGTGAACAATTTTACGTTTAAATAAAATCTGTACATACAATAAAATTATGTTTCAGTATTAATGATATAAATATTACTGTTTTATTAATTTAAAATACTGTATATATATATATATATATATAACCTAGGAACTTCGCAGGTGAAGAAATTAATTTCTATTTTTCATCTGTAACGACATGCGTGTATAATTTTAATTTTTTTCACTATACACCTTCGCCACCGCTGCTACCACAGTCGTCAGTAATAAAAAAAGAAGAAGAAGAAAGATCAGTTAGGAAACGCATCAGTACTCGTTCGAAACGATTAACATCAGTCCCAATGGACCACAGCATCCGTGAATTTCCGCGAATAAAAAAAAAAAAAAATGGCTGATCCAAGTGTGTTTTGTTCTCGTCAACAACCTCTTGCATAACTTTGCCCTCAGACGCTTTTACATTTCCATGTGTGAAGTTAACATAGCTCAGTCAAAATAACGATAATGCAGACGCATACGTAATCACACATCCGACGTGCACGCACACAGACGCATACGCAACGTAACCAAACACGTACACACACGAACACATAGACGCACACGCACACACATACATACGACGTTGACATGAATCATGTTACGTTGTGTCGCGCTGACTCGATATTTATATATGACTTCCATACAGATTTAAATAATACTTTCATGCTTTTGGCTGTCCTAAAAACATACCATATTTATTTCATAGGACGTTATGTATTACAACATTTTTTAATTTCGTTTAGCAACACTCGTAGACGATAGCTATTTATGTATGGAAGTAAGCCATGTGTCAAATTAGAAAGTGAAAGTAAAATGCATCGATTTAGACACCAAACCTCTGAACATACATGCAATTAATATCAATCTCTGTAATGTGTGTGAGAGAGAGAGAGAATTTAATGTGTATCAACTTTCAAACGTGTACGCTACCGCCGTATGATATATATATATATACACACAAGACGACATGTCACTATTTCTCATTTGTATGAGACACTCATCGTACAATCGACTATTGTGTATAACAACAACAACAACATTTAAGAGGTAAGTAAAAGATTTGCATATGTTACTAAGTAAAAAAAAACATAATTTTATTGAATATTCAGATTTTATTTAAATTGTGCTTATAGTCGTCTATTTGATTTTTTGGTCTGTTGCCTAATGAAGCACATGTGCTTAGGTCAGTTACTGTTGTCAAGAACGGTGTTTTTGTTTGACAGATATTTTTGATGTGTTTGTAGATTTCCAATTTTAAGTGTTCTAAATACACTGTCCTGTCATTATTATTATATGAGGTTAATCTGTATTATTACATGAGTCATCAATCGTTTAACATGAACATCAATCGAGTAACTCAAGAAGCGATTACTGGGTACGTTTATGTACTATACATTTAGACAGAATTTACTGATATCACGAGTAGACCTACTTAAATACGTTCAATACAAAAAAGGATTAATTGCCCTACACCTGAGTGCTATATTTTACGAATGCGTGCGTATTTTCTACATAAGGATTAATATAATTACTCATACGTCTGATCAATAAGATCTTTTGTCAAATGTAACGAAATTTAGAAATGCATTTTCTCATAACAAAATACAACGTACCCTTTCATTTTATATTCAAACTATTCTTATCTGAAACAGAACGTTATATAGATAATACGCTGTCCTGTTTAAAAAAAAAAAAAATTTATTCAGGTATTAATCTGTTTGTTTAAACGTTGATCTATGTACGTGACCATACGTACTTGTTTTAGTAATATTTGTTATAATACCTTTCCTGTTCTGGATTTATGATGTGTGTGTTGAAAGCCTTATGTATATATTTATATATAGCACATAATGTATATGATAATGAAGCAGGTACTGTTATTATTATAGGAACAAGAAGGATGGATCATAGAATAAATACCATATCAAAACAAGAGGAGGAGGATCTTCTCCATAAATGGTTTTTTTCTCCGAAACGGTTAACACCTGTAGAAATTACAAAATTAAAAGCAATAGTCAACAGGCCAAGCTCAAGTATAAGACCATTTCTAAAAGACTTAATAAACAATTTATAAAACCCCAGCGATCTACATCTCGTGTTTCGTGGCATGAGGAAAAACGGCGTAGGATAACAGTACTTGTTAAGGTAACAAACTACTTTTAATACACAATTTTTTTATCACTGTGTGTGCGTATGTTTGACTGTAGTGCAGAGAATACTATTTGAAAAGACATTAACTTATTTAGAACGGATCTGGCGATAACTATTTCTGTGGACTTTCCTAATATATATATTTTGTAACAGCGCTAATTCTGCCTGTGTGTATGTACATGCAAAGCTTCAGGCGATGAAAGTGAACTTTCCTGATGGCCACACCATTCCTTTCACTAGTCTTCTTTGTAGCGAATATTCTGACATTGTATGGTTCCACCTCGCTTGATACAGACGTCGTCTTCACTTCTAATAATAATGTCGTGTATCACAAAATTCAACGCAGTTTCTGCTATTGAGTACAAACGTTGTGCAGAATTAACAGTGGACAAACAGTATCCGATCGTTAACATGTTGCATGTGGACACGCGATATGGGAAGTCTGTGCTTGTAACGTTGGAAGATTGTGAGCGCCGCTATCGTGTATATCTACCTAAGAGGTATGCTGACGTCTTTACAGATGAAGAACTCCGTCATATAAATCCCAGCGACCTACATCTTGTGTTTCGAGGGATGAAGAACCAGACAGCGCATGTGGAAATTGTATCTCGTTAAGGTGACAAACTACTTTTAATAAACAATTTTTTAATTTATTTCACTATACGCCTCTGAACCTATATGTAATTATTTGTAAACTGCGTTACCTGTTGCAGCAAACGAGAACACTAGAACGATTATATTATTATTATTCAGTGATATATACATACATACAATGACTATAGCATATTTAAATCTGTTATCTGTTATCTGTTTTATTGGACCTACATGTACATGATTCGTATGCACGTTGTCTGTATGTGTGTGCGTGTGCGTGTGTGTGTGTGTGCACGTGTTGCGTATGTGTGCGTGTACGTGTGTGTGTGTGCGTGCACGTGTGGTGTAACCCAAACGTGTGTACGTTGTATGTATGTATGGGTGTGATTACGTTGCGTATGCGTATGTGTGTGCGTGTGAATATGTGTGTGTGTGCGTGCGCGTGTGGTGTAACCCAAACGTGTGTACGTTGTATGTATGTATGTGTGTGATTACGTTACGTATGCGCGCGCGCGCGCGCGTGTGTGTGTGTGTGATATTTAACATGATTTTAATGTTGTTGTTGCTTCTTCTACAAGTACGACACATTAATTTATTTCACTATACGCCTCTGAACCTATATGTAATTATTTGTAAACTGCTTTACCTGTTGCAGCAAACGTTAACACTAGAACGATTATATTATTATTATTCAGTGATATATACATACATACAATTTACTTATTAAACACTTCAATGATTGTAACGTCTTACAATGACTATAGCATATTTAAATCTGTTATCTGTTATGTGTGTGATTACGTTACGTATGCGTGTGCGTATGTGTGTGTGTGTGTGTGTCTGTGTGTGTGATATTTAACATGATTTTAATGTTGTTGTTGTATTATTATGTTGCAGGTTGCTTCTTCTACAAGTACGACACACAATTATATATAAACTTTCGAAAAATATCAATTTCTAATGTATTTATTTAATTGTGAATTTTATATTGTGAATGTTAAAATATATTTAATCATTAAACAAATTATGACTTTATTTTATTTCACTCTACACCTCTGAACATGTGTACAATTAATTTATTTTTTGTGAACTGTTACATCAGAAGATTTGTATGAATTTCAGCCGCCGTTTTCATGTGTGTGTATAATTTTAATTTATTTCGCTATACACTACTGAACCTATGTGTGTAAACTGCAACCTTAAAACAGAAGTATTGTACCAGATTGCTAAGCCGTTAACGTATGGATTTGTCATCTGTAACAACATAACAGGTAAGTAGTTCATTGACGCCAAATATATATATTTCTAACAAGGATCAATCACACTGACTGCATTATAAAACTATTAATTAATTAATTATTTAATACATTGAACATGAAGACGACGTTTTGACAACGAAAGAGAGATAGTGCTAAAATTATTTATTCATCACACCGACTACTCAATGTACGAGAGGGAGACAGGAGAAAGGGTATGAAACCTTGCATAGTTGAAACGTGTGAGAGTGAGAGAGAGAGAGAGAGAGAGAGAAAGAGAGAGAGAGAGAGAGAGAGAGAGAGAGAGAGAGAGAGAGAGAGAGGACGTTACTATTTGTTGACACAGTTGAAACAAGTGAGAGTGTGAGAGAGAGAGAGAGAGGACGTTAATATATGTCGAATAAATATAAACTTTCTAATTTCATATACATGCGCTCGGTACTGACCACAGTTTGAGCATAACGTTTGACAACGAGAGAGACATACACAACGTGTGAGAGAGAGAGAGAGGGAGAGAGAGAGGACGAATAATACAGAGGTTGGTACATCTGATCATATAGATTTAATATACATTATAACACGCGACAAATTTGAACTCATGTAAAGGTTGGTACACCTAATCATATATTTTAATATACACTATAATGCCGGTGAGTATAACGTTTGACAACGAGAGAGAGAGAGAGAGAGAGAGACATACACACCGTGTGAGAGAGATAGAGAGAGAGAGAGTAACAATTATGATCATATATAGTTTGAATTTCCCACCACAGAAGAGAAAGAAATGTTGGCAGATCTGCTCTATACATACACAATATAACACATATTTGAATTTCCCTCCCCCCGCCACAGAAAATGTTGACAACCCTGCTCATATAAAATATCTATACACTATAATAAGACTACAGAGGTTGGTACACCTGATCATATAGATTTAATATACATTATAACACACAACAAATTTGAACTCATGCAAAGGTTGGTGCACCTGATCATATATTTTAGTATACACTATAATGCTTCGAGTTGGAACCACCCCCCCCTTTGATATGAAATAAAAAAAACCTCCCACCCAACACCACCCACATATAACACATATTTGAATTTCCCTCCCCCCGCCACAGAAAATGTTGACAAACCTGCTCATATAAAATATCTATACACTATAATAATACTACAGAGGTTGGTACACCTGATCATATAGATTTAATATACATTATAATACACGACAAATTTGAACTCATGCAAAGGTTGGTACACCTGATCATATATTTTAGTATACACTATAATGCTTCGAGTTGGAACCACCCCCCCACCCTTTGATATGAAATAAAAAAACCTCCCACCCAACACCACCCACTGATATGCAAATCAGCTTTCTTAAAAAAATAAAAAATTATATTCACGGATGCTGGTGGTCCATTGAACCTCATCCCACCAAATCAATTTAATTAAAAAATAAAAAAAAAACCAAATTAAAAAAATAAAAAAATTTATTCGCGGAAATTCGCGGTGCTGTGGTCCATCGGGATGCTGCGGGTCCAGCGGTGGCGGCGTCATCTCTGAGATCATGTTTTTTAGTGTTTTTTTAGTGTTTTTTAAGAAAGGCGGCATTCCTTTGTGAGCCAGAACCGGCATTTTCCCTCTACTACAATGGATCATCTTACATTTCTAAATTACATAAATTACATTTCTGTTTTCTGAAGGAAAACAACTCCTTGAAAAGTTAATTACGAGGGGTAACCCAAAAATAAGGTCTCCATATTTTTTAAAAATAGAAAAAAAAATGTATTATCAAAACTTTTTACATGATTGTGAAGCATAAGAACACACTATTTTTCAACGTAATCGCTGTTACGTTCAATGCATTTTTCGAGCCGCTGTGGCAGTTTTAGTATGCCAGTATCATAGAAACTCGCCGCCATGTCATTGAGATAGCGTTTGACCTCGTCATCGTCGTCGAATCGCATTCCACCCAAATGTTCTTTCAAATGTGTAAACAAATGATAGTCACAAGGTGCCAAGTCCGGACTATAGGGGGGGTGGGTGATTATGTCCCATCCAAATTGGTTCAGATCGGAGGTTGCGCGGGCGACATCAGGGCGAGCATTGTCGTGAAGAATGGACACGCCCTTGGTGAGCATTCCTCTTCTCCGGTTCTGAATCGCCCGTTTGAGTTTTTTGAGTGTCTCACAATATGCGTCTGCGTTTATTGTGGTCCCAGTAGGCATGAAATCGATCAACAATACACCTTTCCAATCCCAAAACACAGTTGCCATGATCTTGCCGGCAGACTGTGTTTGTTTGAATTTTCGCCGCCTTGGCGAAGTTGGATGCCGTTTGGATTCAGGTGTGAAGTGATTGTCGTTTGGATTCAGGTGTGAAGTGGTGAACCCACGTTTCGTCACCTGTTACAATGGAATTCAAAAAGTCGTCTCTTTCGTCTGCATAGCGCTCAAGAAATTCACGGGCAGCTTCGACGCGTTGCCGTTTGTGGTCTTCTGTGAGCATTCACGGAACCCACCTTGCGCACACCTTCCGATATTTCAACTTTTCAGTCGCAATCCTCTGAATGGTGGATTTCGAAACTTCAGGAAGGAAACAAGAGAGCTCGTGGATAGTGATCCTCCGATCTTCACGCACGACTTCGTCAAGTTTCCTGATCGTCTCGTCTGACACTGACGGTCTCCCGCTTCTTTAATCATCATGAATTTCTGTACGACCAGCTTTAAACTCTCTACACCACTTGCGGATGTTTTTGACATCCATACACCCCGCACCAATCAACTGTCTATGGATTTCAATAGGCTGAACACCTTTTGCGTTAAGAAATCGAATGACTTCGCGATGTCCGCACTTGGCGGGAACAGCGATTGGGAGCTCCATTCTTAACGGCTGCCAAGCCAAGACTAATCGACCAAGCGAGCTCAGCGACCGCTTGTTTGAAAGAAGGGAGATGGCCACACACAGCAGTGCTGCCAACTGCCGCCCAAAATATTTCCCTGGGGCTCTAGTCCTTTGGAGACCTTACTTTTGGGTTACCCCTCGTATTTAAGTTACAAATTTTGGGTCGTTTTATCTCACAAACAAAACTATTGTAGTTCGTGGAAAAATACTACCACCACGTAATTTTTTTTTTTTTTTTTTTTTTTTACCTTTCCACGAAACTAGGGGTCCCCCTCCCCATTCTTGTAAGCAAAGGATTTCTACTAACATCTTTTTGTGGAGTAAGACCATCGTTGCTTTCACCCCGTTGCTGAGGCTACCGCCAACCATGGTCCGCCTCCAGATTGCCAAAATCCACGATCAGAGGTGGTGAGTCTGTGATCGCCCGAAATTGGGGGAGAGTCCCTTTGTAACTTTACGTTTATTGCTGACAATAAATAAATAATAAATATACGATATACGACATAGGTTAAACGTATAGTCACTGTTTTCAAAAGTCGGGCGCCATCTTGATTACATATGTTGTCATTGTTAAACACTATAGGGCAGGAATTCGTTACGCGAACTTTTGAGAAACGGAAGTTATTTGAAATAATAAAATAACTGGTTAAAATTGTTACCAATGATATACCCTGTTTATTTTATAGACATCTTACATAATGCTTTTGTAAACATTAAACGAACTTTTAAACCCTCCAAAATCATGATACATGTAATGTGTTATTCTGTACTATTAGATAATTACGTAAATATAGACATACATATCTTTATATATTGGTGCGCACAACCCAGCACTTAGAAATTACTCACTCGCACACACTCTCTCTCTCTCTCATCCTGGTACAATTCATTATTATTTTTATGAGCTCATTTTTAAAATTGAAAATGTTACAGACTTGAATTTACTTTTGTGTTGGTCATTTCAAATTACGTTTTATGTAGAAATAAAATATGTATATGTGTGTTGATGGAACGTTCTCACCAAAGTCGTAGATGTTGCAGTTTCCTTGCGGTAAAACTTTGCGAACCGCGAGTTTACCGATTACACTTTCCTGTCACATTTTGAAGTAGAAACACTGTATTTATATGGTTTATTAAACCACCTCTAGTGGTTAATAAGTTAAAATTCACTTATTAGTGAACGAGTTGCCGTTCGTAAACGTAGGCCGGCCGGCTACGATCACTGTTGCTGATGAAATGACCCCGAGTCTTTGTTACATATTTCCGAAGTGGGGTGAATCTACGTCATTCGCTCTTTGTTAAGTTGTTTACAGCATAATGTTGTTGACAAAAACACATTCTTGGCCGCTGACGTCATTAAGGATCGTCACTTTTATCGCAACAAATGACATACTGGTTTTGTGATGCTTCACAGTTTTTTGCTATGAATCGGTCCAAATCCTGGCAAATATTATACAGTCCACTCACGATATATTCATACAGGTTATTTAATGTTTGTTTAATTATGACCAAACTAAGGAATACAATATTTATGGTTTTATATACCATATTTAGGGTAATTATAAAATGTACCATAATTGTACCATTACAAAACCCCCTCAATGAAAGATTGTGTGTCGAAGCACAAAAACCTTCATTGACCCTTTCATACTTCCTAAAGGGATCAGCCAGGATAAGTCGCCACAACCCCCTTACAATTTTATATAAAAGAAAATAACAACTTACCCTTGGTCTGATGATGATGACTGTACCTACATGACCTTACTGGACTTCTCCTTCCAGATCCCAACACCATAAGGCCACTTAGGCTCTTAACGCCCCTGCTCTGACGCGCTGGCCAGCTCAGGACCGCTGTCATATCACCAAACACTGAAACAATAAACGACAAATATTAAAATAGAGGCTTGGTAAATTACTCTATCCTCAACTGATCTGGTTCCCCTTAGCTAGGTGCTGGTTTGTGCTACTAAGCACTGGGTTGGCTTGATATATGATTAAAATTTAGTTATAAAAATTATCCTACTAAAAACGTAACTCCCATGAATGATAAAGAATTTCCTTTCTCCATATTGACAACCCTAAATTTATAAATTGTTTCGATTTCTATCGATAATATTTATCTCTTTCCATTATATAATTATTGTAATTATAAAATATACATTGATATAAAAAGAATTAAAGTCTAATTGAAAATATGAAAATTACACTATAAATCTCCCAAACATGGAGACAAACAAATTATCTTGATATAAAAGAATTAATAAATCTGTATATTTATTTATTTATAAATCTTATTGAATGGTTAAAATAAAAAAATAAAATATCATTATCATTATTATTATTATTATTATTATTACTATTATTAACAGGTAAAATTCCTTTGTCATTAACAGCGCCAATTACATTTATCCCTTCATACACATTATTTCCATACTATAAAAGCATGTTAAAAATTTTATAACATAAATACATAATACATTTTACATAATACATTGATAATTAACACTGATATATTTAATACATTGACATGATTGATTCATTGTTAATCTTGATTTGCATATTCTATCTAAGTTTGCATTAAAAAAATTAATTGCAATTAATTCATTAATTAGACATCAATTATTTATTATAATATTATTAAAATTTATTTCAACTTTATTATTAATATTCAGATTATTATTATTATTTCATTATTCATTTCTTATTACCTCTCTATTCTGAATTTTCTACCTACCTAACTACCTAACCTTTCACCTTCTACTCATTGTTTAGTCTGGGTGACTCCTATATTCACTATACTTTTACTTATTGTAATCTTACTCACCTTCTTCTTTTATATTCGATAATCAAATTTACCTATCCCGACACCAATATCTCAATTATAAACACCATTACTATTTTCATTTAAATCCTATGGCACCGCTCGTCTTTGCAATGGGTTGGCTGTTCCCTAACTGGCTATATACATCCATAATATTTTGCCCTTCCAAAATAATTCGGCAAACACTCCCTTAAACTACGCTATTACCTGCCACAACACTATTGGTTGGCTACTCCTTATCACCTCACCCCCACTACAGAATTCATCAATAACAAATATATGTTTATACCTTTACTTAACTCACCTTCTCTACAAATAATCACTAACTACTGTGTCCCTAAATATCTAATAATTCTCTTTGTATTATTTACTTCACAATTCTTAACTATCTAACTCCATTTTCATTAATTAATTAACTCACCTGCATTTTATCTATCCCCAGGCTCTATCCCTGTTTAATCACTTACTGTAATCACTGACTATTGTCTTATAAAATTCATCTCTCACCTACTCATAACAATACTTTTCAAAATTCAAATCTATATATTCTTATTTAAATATTATTATTCATTAGTAATTACCTTCATTACAGATTAATTAATAATTGAACTTCATTAATAACTTTCTATTAATTAATAATTTACTTCTGTTATAAAGTACAACTTTCTTTTGTACCATGATTTTTTAATCATAAAGAATGATTACTCTTTAATGGTTATTCAATTGTAAAAAAAAATATTATTATTAAACATGTTAATTAGTAAAATACATAATAATACATATTGGTGTACACAGAATATACCTGTAAAATACATAAATACATTGTTACATAAATACATTTAATACAATGAAAAATATACACTCCACCTCATTATTTTGTTGTTTATCAAACTCAGTTCATAGCAGTCCAATTCAATACCACGGTTCACATATATATTTAATGTTCATTACACAATTGAAACACTCTATCCTCCATCGTTGAACAACATTCTTATCTTAGGTCTATTTAATTTATTACTTAATAAATAAATTTTATGAATAGTAACATTATATTCATGTTCATCTATAAAACTGTTATCAAACAAATATTTCAAGTCACGATCGAGTAGGGTTCCGTTTATCTCAGTAATATTATATGTCATTAATTGGTTATTTATTTTATAATTACCCTCATAATTTTCTACTACAGGTAAGTACTTAATACCTTTATTCTCATTTATTGTTATTTCAAATTCATGGTTATTGTAAGGTACGTATTCCTTATTTTCATCCACCTTATCTAACCCTAACCTTTCTAACAATTGTCTGTAATTTCTGTTTACTTTAAATATTTCTATTACTTTCTTTTTCTCACAATATCTCTCTACACTTTCTCTCTTAATACATTTCTCTTCATAACACCAAATTATACTCTCTCTCTCCAAATATGCAGGGGTCCCTATCATAAAATTATTGCACCATTTATTAGGTACACAAAAACACAAAGAAACTTTATTTGTAGACCTTTCGTCTCCCAAATATAAATTGAAGGAACTCTTATCCTTATAAAAAATACGTGAAGACTTGTCTTCACCCCCTAACACAACATCAAAAGAAAATTCTACCCCCTGCACTCCTTGTACAAAAATACTTTCTCTCAACTTTCTTTCTGACTCAATAAATTCAAACATTTCATTTTCATTCATAATACTTTCATTATCATTTTCTAACACCACATTCTTACTACTTGTAATATTCTTACTATCAGTAAATTCATTATTTGCATTATCATTTTTAATTAAGTTATTATTCAGTACTGCATTTTTCTGGGTACTACTATTTACTTTCTGGCTTTCTAATTGACTTACTAATTGACTTAAATTCTCATCTAGTTTTGTGATTACCTTGTCAACCTTCTTAACCAGATTATCATGACTTATTTTTATTTCATTTTTAAGTTCATTGAATTTGATATCAAAACTATCAAACTTGTCACCTTGTTTATCAAATTTGTTATTCAAATTTGTGAATTTAATATTAGAATCGCTTTTCTGCTCATCTAGTTTTTTGTCTAATTTTAATAGTAATTGCATCATTGCACTAGTTTCATCTGGTTTACTACCTAACATAGCTGACATGGATGTATCGACCTTCTCTGTCTCTACAGATACAGGCGTATTTGCTTCGTCAGTCCGACTAGTTTGAGTTAGTTGGACATCCATCTCACTATTCAAATTTACATCAGTTGTACTGATTTCTATTGTAATATTATCATTTGTACTCATGTTTGCAATTTTACAATACACACATGCATACAATTGTATAACCTAACTATTGGGTTATGTTTACGTATTAAATTTTGGCGTTTATTACCTCAAACAACTTTTCCGCTCTCTTTATAGGCGTACTCTATATAAAATAATATTATATAGAGTCCCTGTTCCAGAAGCCATCTGTAACTTTCCTTTTATTGCTGACAATAAATAAATAATAAATATACGATATACGACATAGGTTAAACGTATAGTCACTGTTTTCAAAAGTCGGGCGCCATCTTGATTACATATGTTGTCATTGTTAAACACTATAGGACAGGAATTCGTTACGCGAACTTTTGAGAAACGGAAGTTATTTGAAATAATAAAATAACTGGTTAAAATTGTTACCAATGATATACCCTGTTTATTTTATAGACATCTTACATAATGCTTTTGTAAACATTAAACGAACTTTTAAACCCTCCAAAATCATGATACATGTAATGTGTTATTCTGTACTATTAGATAATTACGTAAATATAGACATACATATCTTTATATATTGGTGCGCACAACCCAGCACTTAGAAATTACTCACTCGCACACACTCTCTCTCTCTCTCATCCTGGTACAATTCATTATTATTTTTATGAGCTCATTTTTAAAATTGAAAATGTTACAGACTTGAATTTACTTTTGTGTTGGTCATTTCAAATTACGTTTTATGTAGAAATAAAATATGTATATGTGTGTTGATGGAACGTTCTCACCAAAGTCGTAGATGTTGCAGTTTCCTTGCGGTAAAACTTTGCGAACCGCGAGTTTACCGATTACACTTTCCTGTCACATTTTGAAGTAGAAACACTGTATTTATATGGTTTATTAAACCACCTCTAGTGGTTAATAAGTTAAAATTCACTTATTAGTGAACGAGTTGCCGTTCGTAAACGTAGGCCGGCCGGCTACGATCACTGTTGCTGATGAAATGACCCCGAGTCTTTGTTACATATTTCCGAAGTGGGGTGAATCTACGTCATTCGCTCTTTGTTAAGTTGTTTACAGCATAATGTTGTTGACAAAAACACATTCTTGGCCGCTGACGTCATTAAGGATCGTCACTTTTATCGCAACAAATGACATACTGGTTTTGTGATGCTTCACAGTTTTTTGCTATGAATCGGTCCAAATCCTGGCAAATATTATACAGTCCACTCACGATATATTCATACAGGTTATTTAATGTTTGTTTAATTATGACCAAACTAAGGAATACAATATTTATGGTTTTATATACCATATTTAGGGTAATTATAAAATGTACCATAATTGTACCATTACAAAACCCCCTCAATGAAAGATTGTGTGTCGAAGCACAAAAACCTTCATTGACCCTTTCATACTTCCTAAAGGGATCAGCCAGGATAAGTCGCCACAACCCCCTTACAATTTTATATAAAAGAAAATAACAACTTACCCTTGGTCTGATGATGATGACTGTACCTACATGACCTTACTGGACTTCTCCTTCCAGATCCCAACACCATAAGGCCACTTAGGCTCTTAACGCCCCTGCTCTGACGCGCTGGCCAGCTCAGGACCGCTGTCATATCACCAAACACTGAAACAATAAACGACAAATATTAAAATAGTGGCTTGGTAAATTACTCTATCCTCAACTGATCTGGTTCCCCTTAGCTAGGTGCTGGTTTGTGCTACTAAGCACTGGGTTGGCTTGATATATGATTAAAATTTAGTTATAAAAATTACCCTACTAAAAACGTAACTCCCATGAATGATAAAGAATTTCCTTTCTCCATATTGACAACCCTAAATTTATAAATTGTTTCGATTTCTATCGATAATATTTATCTCTTTCCATTATATAATTATTGTAATTATAAAATATACATTGATATAAAAAGAATTAAAGTCTAATTGAAAATATGAAAATTACACTATAAATCTCCCAAACATGGAGACAAACAAATTATCTTGATATAAAAGAATTAATAAATCTGTATATTTATTTATTTATAAATCTTATTGAATGGTTAAAATAAAAAAATAAAATATCATTATCATTATTATTATTATTATTATTATTAACAGGTAAAATTCCTTTGTCATTAACAGCGCCAATTACATTTATCCCTTCATACACATTATTTCCATACTATAAAAGCATGTTAAAAATTTTATAACATAAATACATAATACATTTTACATAATACATTGATAATTAACACTGATATATTTAATACATTGACATGATTGATTCATTGTTAATCTTGATTTGCATATTCTATCTAAGTTTGCATTAAAAAAATTAATTGCAATTAATTCATTAATTAGACATCAATTATTTATTATAATATTATTAAAATTTATTTCAACTTTATTATTAATATTCAGATTATTATTATTATTTCATTATTCATTTCTTATTACCTCTCTATTCTGAATTTTCTACCTACCTAACTACCTAACCTTTCACCTTCTACTCATTGTTTAGTCTGGGTGACTCCTATATTCACTATACTTTTACTTATTGTAATCTTACTCACCTTCTTCTTTTATATTCGATAATCAAATTTACCTATCCCGACACCAATATCTCAATTATAAACACCATTACTATTTTCATTTAAATCCTATGGCACCGCTCGTCTTTGCAATGGGTTGGCTGTTCCCTAACTGGCTATATACATCCATAATATTTTGCCCTTCCAAAATAATTCGGCAAACACTCCCTTAAACTACGCTATTACCTGCCACAACACTATTGGTTGGCTACTCCTTATCACCTCACCCCCACTACAGAATTCATCAATAACAAATATATGTTTATACCTTTACTTAACTCACCTTCTCTACAAATAATCACTAACTACTGTGTCCCTAAATATCTAATAATTCTCTTTGTATTATTTACTTCACAATTCTTAACTATCTAACTCCATTTTCATTAATTAATTAACTCACCTGCATTTTATCTATCCCCAGGCTCTATCCCTGTTTAATCACTTACTGTAATCACTGACTATTGTCTTATAAAATTCATCTCTCACCTACTCATAACAATACTTTTCAAAATTCAAATCTATATATTCTTATTTAAATATTATTATTCATTAGTAATTACCTTCATTACAGATTAATTAATAATTGAACTTCATTAATAACTTTCTATTAATTAATAATTTACTTCTGTTATAAAGTACAACTTTCTTTTGTACCATGATTTTTTAATCATAAAGAATGATTACTCTTTAATGGTTATTCAATTGTAAAAAAAAATATTATTATTAAACATGTTAATTAGTAAAATACATAATAATACATATTGGTATACACAGAATATACCTGTAAAATACATAAATACATTGTTACATAAATACATTTAATACAATGAAAAATATACACTCCACCTCATTATTTTGTTGTTTATCAAACTCAGTTCATAGCAGTCCAATTCAATACCACGGTTCACATATATATTTAATGTTCATTACACAATTGAAACACTCTATCCTCCATCGTTGAACAACATTCTTATCTTAGGTCTATTTAATTTATTACTTAATAAATAAATTTTATGAATAGTAACATTATATTCATGTTCATCTATAAAACTGTTATCAAACAAATATTTCAAGTCACGATCGAGTAGGGTTCCGTTTATCTCAGTAATATTATATGTCATTAATTGGTTATTTATTTTATAATTACCCTCATAATTTTCTACTACAGGTAAGTACTTAATACCTTTATTCTCATTTATTGTTATTTCAAATTCATGGTTATTGTAAGGTACGTATTCCTTATTTTCATCCACCTTATCTAACCCTAACCTTTCTAACAATTGTCTGTAATTTCTGTTTACTTTAAATATTTCCATTACTTTCTTTTTCTCACAATATCTCTCTACACTTTCTCTCTTAATACATTTCTCTTCATAACACCAAATTATACTCTCTCTCTCCAAATATGCAGGGGTCCCTATCATAAAATTATTGCACCATTTATTAGGTACACAAAAACACAAAGAAACTTTATTTGTAGACCTTTCGTCTCCCAAATATAAATTGAAGGAACTCTTATCCTTATAAACAATACGTGAAGACTTGTCTTCACCCCCTAACACAACATCAAAAGAAAATTCTACCCCCTGCACTCCTTGTACAAAAATACTTTCTCTCAACTTTCTTTCTGACTCAATAAATTCAAACATTTCATTTTCATTCATAATACTTTCATTATCATTTTCTAACACCACATTCTTACTACTTGTAATATTCTTACTATCAGTAAATTCATTATTTGCATTATCATTTTTAATTAAGTTATTATTCAGTACTGCATTTTTCTGGGTACTACTATTTACTTTCTGGCTTTCTAATTGACTTACTAATTGACTTAAATTCTCATCTAGTTTTGTGATTACCTTGTCAACCTTCTTAACCAGATTATCATGACTTATTTTTATTTCATTTTTAAGTTCATTGAATTTGATATCAAAACTATCAAACTTGTCACCTTGTTTATCAAATTTGTTATTCAAATTTGTGAATTTAATATTAGAATCGCTTTTCTGCTCATCTAGTTTTTTGTCTAATTTTAATAGTAATTGCATCATTGCACTAGTTTCATCTGGTTTACTACCTAACATAGCTGACATGGATGTATCGACCTTCTCTGTCTCTACAGATACAGGCGTATTTGCTTCGTCAGTCCGACTAGTTTGAGTTAGTTGGACATCCATCTCACTATTCAAATTTACATCAGTTGTACTGATTTCTATTGTAATATTATCATTTGTACTCATGTTTGCAATTTTACAATACACACATGCATACAATTGTATAACCTAACTATTGGGTTATGTTTACGTATTAAATTTTGGCGTTTATTACCTCAAACAACTTTTCCGCTCTCTTTATAGGCGTACTCTATATAAAATAATATTATATAGAGTCCCTGTTCCAGAAGCCATCTGTAACTTTACTTTTATTGCTGACAATAAATAAATAATAAATATACGATATACGACATAGGTTAAACGTATAGTCACTGTTTTCAAAAGTCGGGCGCCATCTTGATTACATATGTTGTCATTGTTAAACACTATAGGACAGGAATTCGTTACGCGAACTTTTGAGAAACGGAAGTTATTTGAAATAATAAAATAACTGGTTAAAATTGTTACCAATGATATACCCTGTTTATTTTATAGACATCTTACATAATGCTTTTGTAAACATTAAACGAACTTTTAAACCCTCCAAAATCATGATACATGTAATGTGTTATTCTGTACTATTAGATAATTACGTAAATATAGACATACATATCTTTATATATTGGTGCGCACAACCCAGCACTTAGAAATTACTCACTCGCACACACTCTCTCTCTCTCTCATCCTGGTACAATTCATTATTATTTTTATGAGCTCATTTTTAAAATTGAAAATGTTACAGACTTGAATTTACTTTTGTGTTGGTCATTTCAAATTACGTTTTATGTAGAAATAAAATATGTATATGTGTGTTGATGGAACGTTCTCACCAAAGTCGTAGATGTTGCAGTTTCCTTGCGGTAAAACTTTGCGAACCGCGAGTTTACCGATTACACTTTCCTGTCACATTTTGAAGTAGAAACACTGTATTTATATGGTTTATTAAACCACCTCTAGTGGTTAATAAGTTAAAATTCACTTATTAGTGAACGAGTTGCCGTTCGTAAACGTAGGCCGGCCGGCTACGATCACTGTTGCTGATGAAATGACCCCGAGTCTTTGTTACATATTTCCGAAGTGGGGTGAATCTACGTCACTCGCTCTTTGTTAAGTTGTTTACAGCATAATGTTGTTGACAAAAACACATTCTTGGCCGCTGACGTCATTAAGGATCGTCACTTTTATCGCAACAAATGACATACTGTTTTTGTGATGCTTCACGGTTTTTTGCTATGAATCGGTCCAAATCCTGGCAAATATTATACAGTCCACTCACGATATATTCATACAGGTTATTTAATGTTTGTTTAATTATGACCAAACTAAGGAATACAATATTTATGGTTTTATATACCATATTTAGGGTAATTATAAAATGTACCATAATTGTACCATTACAAAACCCCCTCAATGAAAGATTGTGTGTCGAAGCACAAAAACCTTCATTGACCCTTTCATACTTCCTAAAGGGATCAGCCAGGATAAGTCGCCACAACCCCCTTACAATTTTATATAAAAGAAAATAACAACTTACCCTTGGTCTGATGATGATGACTGTACCTACATGACCTTACTGGACTTCTCCTTCCAGATCCCAACACCATAAGGCCACTTAGGCTCTTAACGCCCCTGCTCTGACGCGCTGGCCAGCTCAGGACCGCTGTCATATCACCAAACACTGAAACAATAAACGACAAATATTAAAATAGTGGCTTGGTAAATTACTCTATCCTCAACTGATCTGGTTCCCCTTAGCTAGGTGCTGGTTTGTGCTACTAAGCACTGGGTTGGCTTGATATATGATTAAAATTTAGTTATAAAAATTATCCTACTAAAAACGTAACTCCCATGAATGATAAAGAATTTCCTTTCTCCATATTGACAACCCTAAATTTATAAATTGTTTCGATTTCTATCGATAGTATTTATCTCTTTCCATTATATAATTATTGTAATTATAAAATATACATTGATATAAAAAGAATTAAAGTCTAATTGAAAATATGAAAATTACACTATAAATCTCCCAAACATGGAGACAAAGAAATTATCTTGATATAAAAGAATTAATAAATCTGTATATTTATTTATTTATAAATCTTATTGAATGGTTAAAATAAAAAAATAAAATATCATTATCATTATTATTATTATTATTATTATTATTATTAACAGGTAAAATTCCTTTGTCATTAACAGCGCCAATTACATTTATCCCTTCATACACATTATTTCCATACTATAAAAGCATGTTAAAAATTTTATAACATAAATACATAATACATTTTACATAATACATTGATAATTAACACTGATATATTTAATACATTGACATGATTGATTCATTGTTAATCTTGATTTGCATATTCTATCTAAGTTTGCATTAAAAAAATTAATTGCAATTAATTCATTAATTAGACATCAATTATTTATTATAATATTATTAAAATTTATTTCAACTTTATTATTAATATTCAGATTATTATTATTATTTCATTATTCATTTCTTATTACCTCTCTATTCTGAATTTTCTACCTACCTAACTACCTAACCTTTCACCTTCTACTCATTGTTTAGTCTGGGTGACTCCTATATTCACTATACTTTTACTTATTGTAATCTTACTCACCTTCTTCTTTTATATTCGATAATCAAATTTACCTATCCCGACACCAATATCTCAATTATAAACACCATTACTATTTTCATTTAAATCCTATGGCACCGCTCGTCTTTGCAATGGGTTGGCTGTTCCCTAACTGGCTATATACATCCATAATATTTTGCCCTTCCAAAATAATTCGGCAAACACTCCCTTAAACTACGCTATTACCTGCCACAACACTATTGGTTGGCTACTCCTTATCACCTCACCCCCACTACAGAATTCATCAATAACAAATATATGTTTATACCTTTACTTAACTCACCTTCTCTACAAATAATCACTAACTACTGTGTCCCTAAATATCTAATAATTCTCTTTGTATTATTTACTTCACAATTCTTAACTATCTAACTCCATTTTCATTAATTAATTAACTCACCTGCATTTTATCTATCCCCAGGCTCTATCCCTGTTTAATCACTTACTGTAATCACTGACTATTGTCTTATAAAATTCATCTCTCACCTACTCATAACAATACTTTTCAAAATTCAAATCTATATATTCTTATTTAAATATTATTATTCATTAGTAATTACCTTCATTACAGATTAATTAATAATTGAACTTCATTAATAACTTTCTATTAATTAATAATTTACTTCTGTTATAAAGTACAACTTTCTTTTGTACCATGATTTTTTAATCATAAAGAATGATTACTCTTTAATGGTTATTCAATTGTAAAAAAAAATATTATTATTAAACATGTTAATTAGTAAAATACATAATAATACATATTGGTATACACAGAATATACCTGTAAAATACATAAATACATTGTTACATAAATACATTTAATACAATGAAAAATATACACTCCACCTCATTATTTTGTTGTTTATCAAACTCAGTTCATAGCAGTCCAATTCAATACCACGGTTCACATATATATTTAATGTTCATTACACAATTGAAACACTCTATCCTCCATCGTTGAACAACATTCTTATCTTAGGTCTATTTAATTTATTACTTAATAAATAAATTTTATGAATAGTAACATTATATTCATGTTCATCTATAAAACTGTTATCAAACAAATATTTCAAGTCACGATCGAGTAGGGTTCCGTTTATCTCAGTAATATTATATGTCATTAATTGGTTATTTATTTTATAATTACCCTCATAATTTTCTACTACAGGTAAGTACTTAATACCTTTATTCTCATTTATTGTTATTTCAAATTCATGGTTATTGTAAGGTACGTATTCCTTATTTTCATCCACCTTATCTAACCCTAACCTTTCTAACAATTGTCTGTAATTTCTGTTTACTTTAAATATTTCCATTACTTTCTTTTTCTCACAATATCTCTCTACACTTTCTCTCTTAATACATTTCTCTTCATAACACCAAATTATACTCTCTCTCTCCAAATATGCAGGGGTCCCTATCATAAAATTATTGCACCATTTATTAGGTACACAAAAACACAAAGAAACTTTATTTGTAGACCTTTCGTCTCCCAAATATAAATTGAAGGAACTCTTATCCTTATAAACAATACGTGAAGACTTGTCTTCACCCCCTAACACAACATCAAAAGAAAATTCTACCCCCTGCACTCCTTGTACAAAAATACTTTCTCTCAACTTTCTTTCTGACTCAATAAATTCAAACATTTCATTTTCATTCATAATACTTTCATTATCATTTTCTAACACCACATTCTTACTACTTGTAATATTCTTACTATCAGTAAATTCATTATTTGCATTATCATTTTTAATTAAGTTATTATTCAGTACTGCATTTTTCTGGGTACTACTATTTACTTTCTGGCTTTCTAATTGACTTACTAATTGACTTAAATTCTCATCTAGTTTTGTGATTACCTTGTCAACCTTCTTAACCAGATTATCATGACTTATTTTTATTTCATTTTTAAGTTCATTGAATTTGATATCAAAACTATCAAACTTGTCACCTTGTTTATCAAATTTGTTATTCAAATTTGTGAATTTAATATTAGAATCGCTTTTCTGCTCATCTAGTTTTTTGTCTAATTTTAATAGTAATTGCATCATTGCACTAGTTTCATCTGGTTTACTACCTAACATAGCTGACATGGATGTATCGACCTTCTCTGTCTCTACAGATACAGGCGTATTTGCTTCGTCAGTCCGACTAGTTTGAGTTAGTTGGACATCCATCTCACTATTCAAATTTACATCAGTTGTACTGATTTCTATTGTAATATTATCATTTGTACTCATGTTTGCAATTTTACAATACACACATGCATACAATTGTATAACCTAACTATTGGGTTATGTTTACGTATTAAATTTTGGCGTTTATTACCTCAAAAAACTTTTCCGCTCTCTTTATAGGCGTACTCTATATAAAATAATATTATATAGAGTCCCTGTTCCAGAAGCCATCTGTAACTTTACTTTTATTGCTGACAATAAATAAATAATAAATATACGATATACGACATAGGTTAAACGTATAGTCACTGTTTTCAAAAGTCGGGCGCCATCTTGATTACATATGTTGTCATTGTTAAACACTATAGGACAGGAATTCGTTACGCGAACTTTTGAGAAACGGAAGTTATTTGAAATAATAAAATAACTGGTTAAAATTGTTACCAATGATATACCCTGTTTATTTTATAGACATCTTACATAATGCTTTTGTAAACATTAAACGAACTTTTAAACCCTCCAAAATCATGATACATGTAATGTGTTATTCTGTACTATTAGATAATTACGTAAATATAGACATACATATCTTTATATATTGGTGCGCACAACCCAGCACTTAGAAATTACTCACTCGCACACACTCTCTCTCTCTCTCATCCTGGTACAATTCATTATTATTTTTATGAGCTCATTTTTAAAATTGAAAATGTTACAGACTTGAATTTACTTTTGTGTTGGTCATTTCAAATTACGTTTTATGTAGAAATAAAATATGTATATGTGTGTTGATGGAACGTTCTCACCAAAGTCGTAGATGTTGCAGTTTCCTTGCGGTAAAACTTTGCGAACCGCGAGTTTACCGATTACACTTTCCTGTCACATTTTGAAGTAGAAACACTGTATTTATATGGTTTATTAAACCACCTCTAGTGGTTAATAAGTTAAAATTCACTTATTAGTGAACGAGTTGCCGTTCGTAAACGTAGGCCGGCCGGCTACGATCACTGTTGCTGATGAAATGACCCCGAGTCTTTGTTACATATTTCCGAAGTGGGGTGAATCTACGTCACTCGCTCTTTGTTAAGTTGTTTACAGCATAATGTTGTTGACAAAAACACATTCTTGGCCGCTGACGTCATTAAGGATCGTCACTTTTATCGCAACAAATGACATACTGTTTTTGTGATGCTTCACGGTTTTTTGCTATGAATCGGTCCAAATCCTGGCAAATATTATACAGTCCACTCACGATATATTCATACAGGTTATTTAATGTTTGTTTAATTATGACCAAACTAAGGAATACAATATTTATGGTTTTATATACCATATTTAGGGTAATTATAAAATGTACCATAATTGTACCATTACAAAACCCCCTCAATGAAAGATTGTGTGTCGAAGCACAAAAACCTTCATTGACCCTTTCATACTTCCTAAAGGGATCAGCCAGGATAAGTCGCCACAACCCCCTTACAATTTTATATAAAAGAAAATAACAACTTACCCTTGGTCTGATGATGATGACTGTACCTACATGACCTTACTGGACTTCTCCTTCCAGATCCCAACACCATAAGGCCACTTAGGCTCTTAACGCCCCTGCTCTGACGCGCTGGCCAGCTCAGGACCGCTGTCATATCACCAAACACTGAAACAATAAACGACAAATATTAAAATAGTGGCTTGGTAAATTACTCTATCCTCAACTGATCTGGTTCCCCTTAGCTAGGTGCTGGTTTGTGCTACTAAGCACTGGGTTGGCTTGATATATGATTAAAATTTAGTTATAAAAATTATCCTACTAAAAACGTAACTCCCATGAATGATAAAGAATTTCCTTTCTCCATATTGACAACCCTAAATTTATAAATTGTTTCGATTTCTATCGATAGTATTTATCTCTTTCCATTATATAATTATTGTAATTATAAAATATACATTGATATAAAAAGAATTAAAGTCTAATTGAAAATATGAAAATTACACTATAAATCTCCCAAACATGGAGACAAAGAAATTATCTTGATATAAAAGAATTAATAAATCTGTATATTTATTTATTTATAAATCTTATTGAATGGTTAAAATAAAAAAATAAAATATCATTATCATTATTATTATTATTATTATTATTATTATTAACAGGTAAAATTCCTTTGTCATTAACAGCGCCAATTACATTTATCCCTTCATACACATTATTTCCATACTATAAAAGCATGTTAAAAATTTTATAACATAAATACATAATACATTTTACATAATACATTGATAATTAACACTGATATATTTAATACATTGACATGATTGATTCATTGTTAATCTTGATTTGCATATTCTATCTAAGTTTGCATTAAAAAAATTAATTGCAATTAATTCATTAATTAGACATCAATTATTTATTATAATATTATTAAAATTTATTTCAACTTTATTATTAATATTCAGATTATTATTATTATTTCATTATTCATTTCTTATTACCTCTCTATTCTGAATTTTCTACCTACCTAACTACCTAACCTTTCACCTTCTACTCATTGTTTAGTCTGGGTGACTCCTATATTCACTATACTTTTACTTATTGTAATCTTACTCACCTTCTTCTTTTATATTCGATAATCAAATTTACCTATCCCGACACCAATATCTCAATTATAAACACCATTACTATTTTCATTTAAATCCTATGGCACCGCTCGTCTTTGCAATGGGTTGGGTGTTCCCTAACTGGCTATATACATCCATAATATTTTGCCCTTCCAAAATAATTCGGCAAACACTCCCTTAAACTACGCTATTACCTGCCACAACACTATTGGTTGGCTACTCCTTATCACCTCACCCCCACTACAGAATTCATCAATAACAAATATATGTTTATACCTTTACTTAACTCACCTTCTCTACAAATAATCACTAACTACTGTGTCCCTAAATATCTAATAATTCTCTTTGTATTATTTACTTCACAATTCTTAACTATCTAACTCCATTTTCATTAATTAATTAACTCACCTGCATTTTATCTATCCCCAGGCTCTATCCCTGTTTAATCACTTACTGTAATCACTGACTATTGTCTTATAAAATTCATCTCTCACCTACTCATAACAATACTTTTCAAAATTCAAATCTATATATTCTTATTTAAATATTATTATTCATTAGTAATTACCTTCATTACAGATTAATTAATAATTGAACTTCATTAATAACTTTCTATTAATTAATAATTTACTTCTGTTATAAAGTACAACTTTCTTTTGTACCATGATTTTTTAATCATAAAGAATGATTACTCTTTAATGGTTATTCAATTGTAAAAAAAAATATTATTATTAAACATGTTAATTAGTAAAATACATAATAATACATATTGGTATACACAGAATATACCTGTAAAATACATAAATACATTGTTACATAAATACATTTAATACAATGAAAAATATACACTCCACCTCATTATTTTGTTGTTTATCAAACTCAGTTCATAGCAGTCCAATTCAATACCACGGTTCACATATATATTTAATGTTCATTACACAATTGAAACACTCTATCCTCCATCGTTGAACAACATTCTTATCTTAGGTCTATTTAATTTATTACTTAATAAATAAATTTTATGAATAGTAACATTATATTCATGTTCATCTATAAAACTGTTATCAAACAAATATTTCAAGTCACGATCGAGTAGGGTTCCGTTTATCTCAGTAATATTATATGTCATTAATTGGTTATTTATTTTATAATTACCCTCATAATTTTCTACTACAGGTAAGTACTTAATACCTTTATTCTCATTTATTGTTATTTCAAATTCATGGTTATTGTAAGGTACGTATTCCTTATTTTCATCCACCTTATCTAACCCTAACCTTTCTAACAATTGTCTGTAATTTCTGTTTACTTTAAATATTTCTATTACTTTCTTTTTCTCACAATATCTCTCTACACTTTCTCTCTTAATACATTTCTCTTCATAACACCAAATTATACTCTCTCTCTCCAAATATGCAGGGGTCCCTATCATAAAATTATTGCACCATTTATTAGGTACACAAAAACACAAAGAAACTTTATTTGTAGACCTTTCGTCTCCCAAATATAAATTGAAGGAACTCTTATCCTTATAAAAAATACGTGAAGACTTGTCTTCACCCCCTAACACAACATCAAAAGAAAATTCTACCCCCTGCACTCCTTGTACAAAAATACTTTCTCTCAACTTTCTTTCTGACTCAATAAATTCAAACATTTCATTTTCATTCATAATACTTTCATTATCATTTTCTAACACCACATTCTTACTACTTGTAATATTCTTACTATCAGTAAATTCATTATTTGCATTATCATTTTTAATTAAGTTATTATTCAGTACTGCATTTTTCTGGGTACTACTATTTACTTTCTGGCTTTCTAATTGACTTACTAATTGACTTAAATTCTCATCTAGTTTTGTGATTACCTTGTCAACCTTCTTAACCAGATTATCATGACTTATTTTTATTTCATTTTTAAGTTCATTGAATTTGATATCAAAACTATCAAACTTGTCACTTTGTTTATCAAATTTGTTATTCAAACTTGTGAATTTAATATTAGAATCGCTTTTCTGCTCATCTAGTTTTTTGTCTAATTTTAATAGTAATTGCATCATTGCACTAGTTTCATCTGGTTTACTACCTAACATAGCTGACATGGATGTATCGACCTTCTCTGTCTCTACAGATACAGGCGTATTTGCTTCGTCAGTCCGACTAGTTTGAGTTGGTTGGACATCCATCTCACTATTCAAATTTACATCAGTTGTACTGATTTCTATTGTAATATTATCATTTGTACTCATGTTTGCAATTTTACAATACACACATGCATACAATTGTATAACCTAACTATTGGGTTATGTTTACGTATTAAATTTTGGCGTTTATTACCTCAAACAACTTTTCCGCTCTCTTTATAGGCGTACTCTATATAAAATAATATTATATAGAGTCCCTGTTCCAGAAGCCATCTGTAACTTTACTTTTATTGCTGACAATAAATATATAATAAATATAGTCACTGTTTTCAAAAGTCGGGCGCCATCTTGATTACATATGTTGTCATTGTTAAACACTATAGGACAGGAATTCGTTACGCGAACTTTTGAGAAACGGAAGTTATTTGAAATAATAAAATAACTGGTTAAAATTGTTACCAATGATATACCCTGTTTATTTTATAGACATCTTACATAATGCTTTTGTAAACATTAAACGAACTTTTAAACCCTCCAAAATCATGATACATGTAATGTGTTATTCTGTACTATTAGATAATTACGTAAATATAGACATACATATCTTTATATATTGGTGCGCACAACCCAGCACTTAGAAATTACTCACTCGCACACACTCTCTCTCTCTCTCATCCTGGTACAATTCATTATTATTTTTATGAGCTCATTTTTAAAATTGAAAATGTTACAGACTTGAATTTACTTTTGTGTTGGTCATTTCAAATTACGTTTTATGTAGAAATAAAATATGTATATGTGTGTTGATGGAACGTTCTCACCAAAGTCGTAGATGTTGCAGTTTCCTTGCGGTAAAACTTTGCGAACCGCGAGTTTACCGATTACACTTTCCTGTCACATTTTGAAGTAGAAACACTGTATTTATATGGTTTATTAAACCACCTCTAGTGGTTAATAAGTTAAAATTCACTTATTAGTGAACGAGTTGCCGTTCGTAAACGTAGGCCGGCCGGCTACGATCACTGTTGCTGATGAAATGACCCCGAGTCTTTGTTACATATTTCCGAAGTGGGGTGAATCTACGTCACTCGCTCTTTGTTAAGTTGTTTACAGCATAATGTTGTTGACAAAAACACATTCTTGGCCGCTGACGTCATTAAGGATCGTCACTTTTATCGCAACAAATGACATACTGTTTTTGTGATGCTTCACGGTTTTTTGCTATGAATCGGTCCAAATCCTGGCAAATATTATACAGTCCACTCACGATATATTCATACAGGTTATTTAATGTTTGTTTAATTATGACCAAACTAAGGAATACAATATTTATGGTTTTATATACCATATTTAGGGTAATTATAAAATGTACCATAATTGTACCATTACAAAACCCCCTCAATGAAAGATTGTGTGTCGAAGCACAAAAACCTTCATTGACCCTTTCATACTTCCTAAAGGGATCAGCCAGGATAAGTCGCCACAACCCCCTTACAATTTTATATAAAAGAAAATAACAACTTACCCTTGGTCTGATGATGATGACTGTACCTACATGACCTTACTGGACTTCTCCTTCCAGATCCCAACACCATAAGGCCACTTAGGCTCTTAACGCCCCTGCTCTGACGCGCTGGCCAGCTCAGGACCGCTGTCATATCACCAAACACTGAAACAATAAACGACAAATATTAAAATAGTGGCTTGGTAAATTACTCTATCCTCAACTGATCTGGTTCCCCTTAGCTAGGTGCTGGTTTGTGCTACTAAGCACTGGGTTGGCTTGATATATGATTAAAATTTAGTTATAAAAATTATCCTACTAAAAACGTAACTCCCATGAATGATAAAGAATTTCCTTTCTCCATATTGACAACCCTAAATTTATAAATTGTTTCGATTTCTATCGATAGTATTTATCTCTTTCCATTATATAATTATTGTAATTATAAAATATACATTGATATAAAAAGAATTAAAGTCTAATTGAAAATATGAAAATTACACTATAAATCTCCCAAACATGGAGACAAAGAAATTATCTTGATATAAAAGAATTAATAAATCTGTATATTTATTTATTTATAAATCTTATTGAATGGTTAAAATAAAAAAATAAAATATCATTATCATTATTATTATTATTATTATTATTATTATTAACAGGTAAAATTCCTTTGTCATTAACAGCGCCAATTACATTTATCCCTTCATACACATTATTTCCATACTATAAAAGCATGTTAAAAATTTTATAACATAAATACATAATACATTTTACATAATACATTGATAATTAACACTGATATATTTAATACATTGACATGATTGATTCATTGTTAATCTTGATTTGCATATTCTATCTAAGTTTGCATTAAAAAAATTAATTGCAATTAATTCATTAATTAGACATCAATTATTTATTATAATATTATTAAAATTTATTTCAACTTTATTATTAATATTCAGATTATTATTATTATTTCATTATTCATTTCTTATTACCTCTCTATTCTGAATTTTCTACCTACCTAACTACCTAACCTTTCACCTTCTACTCATTGTTTAGTCTGGGTGACTCCTATATTCACTATACTTTTACTTATTGTAATCTTACTCACCTTCTTCTTTTATATTCGATAATCAAATTTACCTATCCCGACACCAATATCTCAATTATAAACACCATTACTATTTTCATTTAAATCCTATGGCACCGCTCGTCTTTGCAATGGGTTGGGTGTTCCCTAACTGGCTATATACATCCATAATATTTTGCCCTTCCAAAATAATTCGGCAAACACTCCCTTAAACTACGCTATTACCTGCCACAACACTATTGGTTGGCTACTCCTTATCACCTCACCCCCACTACAGAATTCATCAATAACAAATATATGTTTATACCTTTACTTAACTCACCTTCTCTACAAATAATCACTAACTACTGTGTCCCTAAATATCTAATAATTCTCTTTGTATTATTTACTTCACAATTCTTAACTATCTAACTCCATTTTCATTAATTAATTAACTCACCTGCATTTTATCTATCCCCAGGCTCTATCCCTGTTTAATCACTTACTGTAATCACTGACTATTGTCTTATAAAATTCATCTCTCACCTACTCATAACAATACTTTTCAAAATTCAAATCTATATATTCTTATTTAAATATTATTATTCATTAGTAATTACCTTCATTACAGATTAATTAATAATTGAACTTCATTAATAACTTTCTATTAATTAATAATTTACTTCTGTTATAAAGTACAACTTTCTTTTGTACCATGATTTTTTAATCATAAAGAATGATTACTCTTTAATGGTTATTCAATTGTAAAAAAAAATATTATTATTAAACATGTTAATTAGTAAAATACATAATAATACATATTGGTATACACAGAATATACCTGTAAAATACATAAATACATTGTTACATAAATACATTTAATACAATGAAAAATATACACTCCACCTCATTATTTTGTTGTTTATCAAACTCAGTTCATAGCAGTCCAATTCAATACCACGGTTCACATATATATTTAATGTTCATTACACAATTGAAACACTCTATCCTCCATCGTTGAACAACATTCTTATCTTAGGTCTATTTAATTTATTACTTAATAAATAAATTTTATGAATAGTAACATTATATTCATGTTCATCTATAAAACTGTTATCAAACAAATATTTCAAGTCACGATCGAGTAGGGTTCCGTTTATCTCAGTAATATTATATGTCATTAATTGGTTATTTATTTTATAATTACCCTCATAATTTTCTACTACAGGTAAGTACTTAATACCTTTATTCTCATTTATTGTTATTTCAAATTCATGGTTATTGTAAGGTACGTATTCCTTATTTTCATCCACCTTATCTAACCCTAACCTTTCTAACAATTGTCTGTAATTTCTGTTTACTTTAAATATTTCTATTACTTTCTTTTTCTCACAATATCTCTCTACACTTTCTCTCTTAATACATTTCTCTTCATAACACCAAATTATACTCTCTCTCTCCAAATATGCAGGGGTCCCTATCATAAAATTATTGCACCATTTATTAGGTACACAAAAACACAAAGAAACTTTATTTGTAGACCTTTCGTCTCCCAAATATAAATTGAAGGAACTCTTATCCTTATAAAAAATACGTGAAGACTTGTCTTCACCCCCTAACACAACATCAAAAGAAAATTCTACCCCCTGCACTCCTTGTACAAAAATACTTTCTCTCAACTTTCTTTCTGACTCAATAAATTCAAACATTTCATTTTCATTCATAATACTTTCATTATCATTTTCTAACACCACATTCTTACTACTTGTAATATTCTTACTATCAGTAAATTCATTATTTGCATTATCATTTTTAATTAAGTTATTATTCAGTACTGCATTTTTCTGGGTACTACTATTTACTTTCTGGCTTTCTAATTGACTTACTAATTGACTTAAATTCTCATCTAGTTTTGTGATTACCTTGTCAACCTTCTTAACCAGATTATCATGACTTATTTTTATTTCATTTTTAAGTTCATTGAATTTGATATCAAAACTATCAAACTTGTCACTTTGTTTATCAAATTTGTTATTCAAACTTGTGAATTTAATATTAGAATCGCTTTTCTGCTCATCTAGTTTTTTGTCTAATTTTAATAGTAATTGCATCATTGCACTAGTTTCATCTGGTTTACTACCTAACATAGCTGACATGGATGTATCGACCTTCTCTGTCTCTACAGATACAGGCGTATTTGCTTCGTCAGTCCGACTAGTTTGAGTTGGTTGGACATCCATCTCACTATTCAAATTTACATCAGTTGTACTGATTTCTATTGTAATATTATCATTTGTACTCATGTTTGCAATTTTACAATACACACATGCATACAATTGTATAACCTAACTATTGGGTTATGTTTACGTATTAAATTTTGGCGTTTATTACCTCAAACAACTTTTCCGCTCTCTTTATAGGCGTACTCTATATAAAATAATATTATATAGAGTCCCTGTTCCAGAAGCCATCTGTAACTTTACTTTTATTGCTGACAATAAATATATAATAAATATAGTCACTGTTTTCAAAAGTCGGGCGCCATCTTGATTACATATGTTGTCATTGTTAAACACTATAGGACAGGAATTCGTTACGCGAACTTTTGAGAAACGGAAGTTATTTGAAATAATAAAATAACTGGTTAAAATTGTTACCAATGATATACCCTGTTTATTTTATAGACATCTTACATAATGCTTTTGTAAACATTAAACGAACTTTTAAACCCTCCAAAATCATGATACATGTAATGTGTTATTCTGTACTATTAGATAATTACGTAAATATAATCATACATATCTTTATATATTGGTGCGCACAACCCAGCACTTAGAAATTACTCACTCGCACACACTCTCTCTCTCTCTCTCATCCTGGTACAATTCATTATTATTTTTATGAGCTCATTTTTAAAATTGAAAATGTTACAGACTTGAATTTACTTTTGTGTTGGTCATTTCAAATTACGTTTTATGTAGAAATAAAATATGTATATGTGTGTTGATGGAACGTTCTCACCAAAGTCGTAGATGTTGCAGTTTCCTTGCGGTAAAACTTCGCGAACCGCGAGTTTACCGATTACACTTTCCTGTCACATTTTGAAGTAGAAACACTGTATTTATATGGTTTATTAAACCACCTCTAGTGGTTAATAAGTTAAAATTCACTTATTAGTGAACGAGTTGCCGTTCGTAAACGGTAGGCCGGCCGGCTACGATCACTGTTGCTGATGAAATGACCCCGAGTCTTTGTTACATATTTCCGAAGTGGGGTGAATCTACGTCACTCGCTCTTTGTTAAGTTGTTTACAGCATAATGTTGTTGACAAAAACACATTCTTGGCCGCTGACGTCATTAAGGATCGTCACTTTTATCGCAACAAATGACATACTGTTTTTGTGATGCTTCACGGTTTTTTGCTATGAATCGGTCCAAATCCTGGCAAATATTATACAGTCCACTCACGATATATTCATACAGGTTATTTAATGTTTGTTTAATTATGACCAAACTAAGGAATACAATATTTATGGTTTTATATACCATATTTAGCGTAATTATAAAATGTACCATAATTGTACCATTACACCTTCTGGAAACATATAACATCAAATTAAATTCTATACATACATTAATATAAAACAAACATAAAACTCTTACGATGACCAATACAACTTCAAATTTGTAGCATTGTGTGTCCCTACTATCTCCCTTGTCTCCCTGTTCTGCAATACATAATATGAATTATTCATCTTAACTTCTATTACCTCATAAGGACCTTCATAGAGTAAGAAAAACTTCTTTATCTCCTTGTCCTGAGCACTCGACATTGTCTCCTCACCAATACCAACTGTCCTATTTCATACTTCATCCACTTACCTTTTGCGTCGTGTCTACGTTTTCGTCGTCCACCCTTGCTTAATAAATTTTCATTTGCCAACCTGATTTTAATACTCACATCCGTTTGCTCCCTCTCAGGTGGGTAATCAAATAACTGTTCTAAAATCCTCGGGGGGCGTGTTCCCTTAATTAATTCGTGAGGTGTATATCCTGTGGACTCGTGGGTGGTACTACTGTTCAGCCAATTTTCTACCCTTTTGACGTATAATGGCCACTCACTGTGTTTGGCGTGACAATAGGCTCTAAAAATCCTGCCTATCTCTCTCATGACACGCTCCGCCTGGTTGGACTCAGGATGGTAGACTGCCGTGTGCTTCGGGATGATTCCTTCCCATCCTAGGGTCTGGCGCCATCTTCCACTGATGAATTGTGGCCCATGGTCTGATAAAATTACCTTTGGCTTACCCTCATGGATCATGTAGTCCTTCGTCACCTTCTCACTCAGCACATGACTGGTAGCTCTCTTCACACTATATAATTTCACATACTTAGAAAAAGTGTAACATTACAAAAATATACATAACTCCGCCTCTACCCTTCGGCAATGGTCCATACAAATCTACCGCAACTAAATCAAAAGGCCTTTCTACTTTTATAAAATTCATCTCCCCTTCAACCCTATAGTTCACTACTTTATACTTCTGACACAAATCACAACCCCTTAACAACTTTCTAACCCGTCTTTCCATATTCTTAAAAACACATGACTCTTTCAAAACATTAACACACTTTTTCGCCCCAAAATGACCATATCTCAAATGACAATCCCAAATGATCTTATCAGCTAACCCATCTGGCACAACTAGCCTCCAATCACGCTCACCCCCTTCTACTTTCTTAAATAGCAACCCTTTATAAATTTGAAAATGTTGATTATACACTGACCCAGTTAATTCAGTTTCTAAACTATCTATGACCTTACCTGACTTACCATCTGCTCTTTGCATGGTTCTAATGTCTTTTAGCTCTTCCCCAAAAATTCTATCCTCCCGGCTTATCTGAAAAATCTCAATCTCTTTTAAATCCCTACCAGTCTTATTGTTTAACATGTCTACCCTGGAAAGAGTGTCAGGTATTTTATTATCTGTTCCCTTGATGTACTCCCATGCAAAACTGTATTCCTGTAAAACAAGTACCCACCTGGTTAAACGGCTGTGAGCGAGCTTACACGTGTTCAAGAATGATAACGCCTTGTGGTCTGTGCGGATCACCGTTTTGTTTCCCAGGATGTATGTCCTGAACTTCCCCATGGCGAACACAATGCTTAACAGTCCTTTTTCGGTGGTCGTATAATTTTTCTCCGCAGACAGCAACGATCTACTGGCGAAGGCAATCGTCAGATGTTCCTTTTCAGTCTTCCTGGTAGAGCCCCACCCCCTACGGTTGCTCGCATCCGTCTGTATAAAATGTTTTATTAAAATCAGGGTGGTTCATCATTATCATGTGGCTAAATTTCCTCTTAATTTCATTAAAAGCTTCACGTTCCATTTCTCCCCATCTCCACTGCTTATTCTTCTGGAGTACTGCACTTAATTTAGCTGTTGTGTGCGCATAATTCTTCTGGAACTTACGATAGAAATTACACAGTCCTAGAAAGCTCTGTAGTTGTTTGATGTTCTTCGGCTCAGGAAAGCGCATAATGGAGTCAACCTTATCTGGATTTGCGGAGATTCCCTCTTGTGTAATAATAAACCCCAAGAAATTAATTTTAGTTTGTAAAAATTTTGATTTCTCCCAATTTACGGTGAGTCCTCCTTCTTCTAATTTAGCTAAAACATATTCCAAATGCTCTAGGTGTTCCTGAAAAGTTCTAGATGCAATTAAAATATCATCCACATACACTGTTAAAAAGTCTAAGTCTTTTGGTTTTAAAATGTGGTCTAAACATTTGATAAAGCTAGCGACACTAGTATTCAACCCAAATGGTAAGCGTGTAAGCTGATAATTCTTACCGTTAAACAAGAATGCTGTATATTTTCTACTTACTTCTGCCAATGGTACCTGCCAATACCCTGCTGTTAAATCAAGCGACGTCATGTATCGCACCCCACTAAACTTCTGAAATATCTCATTTATAGACTCTGGTGATTCACGGTCTGGTATTATTATCTGGTTGATCCTCCTCGCATCTAAACATAACCTAACCCTACCATCCTTCTTTATGACAACTACTAACGGATTTGAGTAATGTGACATTGACCTTTCTATAATGCCTCCCTCCATCATTCTGTCCAACTCCTCTTGCACCGCTCGTCTTTTGGAATAAGGCACTGGATAACTTCGCTGCATGAAAGGTGCGTGTTCCCGTACCTGCAATACACATTCATAACCCTTTGCCCTTCCCGGAATATCGGCAAACACTCCTCGAAACTGGTCAATCACCTGCCACAACGACGCACGTTGATCACTCCTTACCACCTCACCTCCACTACAAAATTATTCGCCCTTATCTCCCACATTTCTTCACTAATATTGTCCCTTTCTCTCTCAAAACTCTCAATATACTCTCCCTCTATACATGAATTTACTCTAGCTTCTGTGTCATTCTCGCCTACCCGTTTTTGTAATATTTTTATACCAGTTACTCTAATCTTATCTAACACCTGTTCAAAATTAACCCTGATCGACCGATCACCCCCATCTAACTCTACTACTTTCTCTCTAAAATTTATGACAGCTTTGTTTCTTTGTAGAAAATCATTACCTAATATTATATCTAGACTTAGCCCTTTTACCACTAAAAATGTGTTTTCAAACTCTGCATTATTTATCCGGAAACTTAAATGTATTTGTTTTGTTACTCTCTTACTACGTACACCTGTAACTCCCACTACTGTAACCCCTGCTACTGGTAAAATCGGAATATTTTTTTAGTCTCCCTTAATTCTCCCAAAATGTTCTCAGCAATTACAGAAATCTCACTACCTGTGTCTATAAGTGTTCTGTAGCTCTTACCTGCTATGGTTACCTGTACTTCGGTTAATCCAGTTCTCATCTCGATTGTGGTCTGGTTCTCCTCCTCCAATAAATCTGTCATGATGTCCGTTTTAATTACGTTACTTTGGAAATCCTCCTTTGGTTGGACCTCATTCGCTTCCCTGGACAGTGGTCTGGTCCGTGCTACCACTGTCTTCTCTAGTTTTCTGTCTGGTCCCTATTATTGCTGGTGGTTGGTCCCTGGTGACTCCTTGGTGGTCCATGGTTATTACTGGCTGTTCCCCAGCTGCTTGACATCCCTCTCTGTTGCTGGACGCGCTGTGTTGGTCCTTCTCTCCTTCTTTGATCGTCTCTCGCCTGGCTGCATTTAAAACATTTCTGCCGGCTGGCATAATTTTCACATCTACACCTGGAACATCTCCAATCCCCTGAGTTATTGAAATTATTTGTATGTGTATTTCCCTGCCCGTTATGATTACTTCTCTGGTTACTATACTCATAATTACTATTATTATTATTCTGTTGTTGTGGTCGCCTACCCACTTCTCTGTCTCGAATACTTTGCAACACGTCTAAAATTCTCTCCAGCTCATTCATATCATAATGACTCACAGCTATTTCTTTTGTCATTAGAGTTATTTGCACTTCACGCGGCAGATGTTTGCTTACATGTCTTACAAAAGATTTAAACGGTATAGGTGGCTCTAAATACTTGGCCTCATTGTATAGTTTAGTGACATATATATCGTGATATTGTTGCTTTGTTGTCCTATAAAATTACCCGTTCCCATTATGCGGCTCCGTAGAATCTCTTGGTCGTCTTCCGCCCAATATTTCCCCTTAAATGCCTTCTCAAATTCCTCGTAACAACCCCATTCTGCACGGTGTGCTTCCGCCCATATAATGGAACTACCCTTTGAAGCAGTTCAGGTTAATTAGTGTTTAAATTATTGAAATCTGAAGTGTTACTGGTTATTTCGTTATTAAATTATTGAAATTTGAAATGTTGTTCATTAATTAAAATATTGAAATTTCGTATTACTTACCTTTACCGGTAATTTTCCAGGGAGTCGTCTGGTGTACTTTAGCAGAGAAAAACCAAGTAAATGCAAATAAACAAGTACATATTTATAAGATCATATAAGTCATTACTTTATTCCTCTAATTTGACATTCATTTCTTTTTTTACGTATTTCTGCATAATTATATTACGACATACTGTGATAGCCTATTATAGGATGTTATCACTAAACATATTAAAAGAAAACCAAATATTGAAAATACACATTATAATCGGTATACCTTAAATAATTAACACAACCCAGTGTTTTGTTCATTACATAATTTTCACGCTCCCATACATACATACATACATACATATATATATATATATATATATATATTGTAACACCTATTTACGTGAGGTACTAGCGAAACGTCCGTCTTATTCAAGCCCCACTGTTGTAAGCGCCAATTTGTATCAACTATGCGTTACTAAGATGAGTACTTTTTAATTCAGCCCCACGTTGGAGTCGTCAATTTGTAACAACTAACGTGTTGCTACTTTATTTAGTTATATGAGTATGTGTGAAAACCCGCTGTCGGGTTCGCCAATTTGTTACAATTAAATCCACTAGTTTATTTAGTTGTATGAGACTCCTTTGTATCACGTCAATCAATACGTTGAAGGTGGCAATTTGTAACAAATAAAATGTTGTTACCCGTCTTAATTAATGTGTTATTAATGAATATATTCTTTGGTTGTGACTGATGAAACCTTCGGAAAATAGCTTATTAAGCAAACAAAATTATAATTATGTTCCTTGAATTTATAATCATACTACTCTATAGACTTAACTTAGTTTTCAATGTTTGTGTAATATTAGCGATATGTATGGAGTATTGACTGAATGTAAGGGGTATTTGTGTCAACCCTAGTCACTCGATGGTAGAAAATTCCATTCAAATTTTGTACTAAACACAAGCTAGTTCCGTAATCTCCCGTCCCACCAGCTGCAAACTTTGAGCGCTGTTCCTTGTAATAAGCGTACTTATAGGTTAGTTATTCATTGAGTTTGAATCAATCCTTTTGTAAATTATTCCACCCACTACATATAGTATTTATTCTGCAATAACTTCAAACGTTATCTCATACAATAAAGATGCTTTATTTATTTTCTCTATTAATTCACAGTCTACGTTATCTCAAAAAACAATAATACGATCAAATCGATCACCCAGAAATATATCGATTATCAATTACTCAAATTCTAAAAACATATACACATGAAAATAATAATAAATAATTCTTATCCCAGGGTTCGTAAAGTTCTTAGAACCATTAGTAAGGCCAGGTAAAATGCATAATTAAGGTTGCTCAATTTACAAAAATAAAATTATTTACTTTAAATACAGTGAAATGAAAATAAGTTGTTTTTTTACCAAACCGACGAAAATTTCGTCTGGCGGTGGACGTTGTAAACAGTGGCCAAAATTCAGCTTATCTCGTCTTCATCCAGTGAAACTGCTCTGGTTTTCAATAAAATTGATGGTGGTGTGTACTGGTAAACCCTCAGGAAATCTTCGGGCTTCTATTCTTCTTTTACGATCTTCACAATTCTCAGTCCCAGTGAAATGGAATTAAGATCCCAGCTTCTTCTGCTGCCAATGAAGGTTATTTCTGCCAAACCGAGTCTTCTGGTATTTTCAATAATTCCGTTAGTTCAGGCTTTAATTCTTTTACTGATCTTCGGTTTATAGTATGAATTGGTTTAATACCGAATCCAGCGGAATTATTTAGTGAATGAGGTGAGAGGCTTTCAATTCTTTTTAACTGTATTCATTTACAATTTGGAAGGTTATTTAATTTTTATTACTCATTAGCATTAAAGTATAATTATTTTTCAAAAAGGGTTTTTCAATTTTGATACATATTTCTTTTAGATTTATTCATATTTTTTAAATATATCGGTCCATCTCAACCTAATAACTTGTAACAATCAGAACGAATTAATTCAAATCAACAACTTCTGTACATTTCAGGTGCCTTAACAACCACGTTTTCTATATATCCTTGAGCCGGCATTATAGAATATTACTACTCTTTTCCAATAAAATACTCCATGCTTGGATTAATATTAAATCACCTAAAATTCTCCCCTAACCTTCCTTCCTAAACAGTAAATGTTTTACCAGATTTTCGTTGGACTGGGTTTCTTAAAAAGGTATAAATTTCCTTTCACTAATATGGAATTTAGGCCTATAGATTTTCTTACAACCGTTATAATATTATTTGGTTCTTTAACTTAATTTTCTTTTACCTGACCTACTGTACAATTAATTATTGGTTACATGGTTAATTACATGAATTTTAATTTACTGGTGGTTACTTTTTTATATTAATTAACTGGTTCTGGAACCCTTCATTAATTTATAATATAATTGTCAGAACTACTTGTTAAACATGAAACACTGGTCACCCTCCTGGCCCAGTTTATAAACATTAATTAAAACAACAGTATTATTCCACTTTATACAATACTTAGAACTTAGTATAGTGCCTAACATTGGTAACTATACTTGATTGTATAAAGACAAATCTAATATAAATATAAACATAATTATTGATGAAGTATTACTATTAAGCAACATCAGTTCATTTTTAGCATTTTCAAAATACAACATAAATACTCTGTAGACCTTAACATGTCATAGTACAAAAACAAACATTTTATTACATTCAATCATTCATTTGTCTGGCTCTTTTATATTTAACATTAGTCATTACCTCCTTTTGACTTGAGGTACTTCTCAAGCACATAAACTATTGAACAACCTTAATTCAGGGTATGGTCCTTGACCATATTTCATTCAATTTTTATGTAACGTTGGGGGGCCTCAACTATGTTACGTTACAATATATATATATATATATATTACTTCTTTAAATCCCCATTTAATTAATAGCTTTCTTCTTTGTTTTATCAGAATTTAAACAGCTGTATACTATGTTAAAATTTATTCAAAATATAGGAAAAGTTCAAAAGTTACTCATCCTCGTTGTTAATCCTTTCGCCACCAATTCGAATTTGTTATTGGTCACTCCGATATAATTTTAAACGGTTAACATTGTTATCACTGAATCTCCACTTGTTTCTCACTCTTATTATTTTAAACTGTTAACATTGTTATTACTGAATGCCCACTTGTTTCTCACTTCATTATTATTTGAGATACTTTTAAAACCACATTTTACATTAGTCGGCCGACTGGATATTTTGTTCGTGAGCACTGTTTTCTGACCACGTGGTCTGAGGGATTTCGTCGACTCAAAATTTTCAACATGGCCACAGATCCTCAGTGTGTGGCAACTTGCGTTGGGATTGGTGGAGCGCATCTCGAGGAGCTTACGTCATCTAGCACCTGGTGGGAAAGAATTCTTTAAACGTGCTTTCTATCGTGTGACCGTTGGCTTGAATGCGCATGAATTCGCACCCCTTTTGACCATTCACATTCCCAGACGCTTTTAATTGCTTTTGTACCTCGCTCGGCCTGGTACGAGGGGGACCGCAAGGTGTTCAACAATGTCATGCGTTTGTGATAAAAAACGTTGTTCAGCCTGAGTGGCTACTACTTTTTACAATTATTAAGGAATAAAATAAATCCCAACAGTTTGTACCGTTACAATACCCCCCCCCCCAATGAGAGGTTTTCTGTCAAAACAGAAAAACTCTCAGTGCCTAAAAACCCTAAGAGGACCAGGTAGGATATGGCGCCAACAACCCCCCTTAAATCCTTACTAAAAATCATGGGTAATTTTCCCCCCTTAGTCTGGTGACTGCGGCTGCACCTGCACGACTCTACTGGACTTCTCTGTTCGAGATCCCAACACCGTAAAATCAGACAGGCACCCACCACAGTATCACCAAACTCTGTAACATTCAATCAAAAATATCAATTACGGGCTTTTCAACATACCACATCCTTAACTGACTTGTTTCCTCTTAGTCATACTGGTTTGCGGTAAGAAGCACTGGTTGCATCTATTCATATATTATTACCATACGTATATTACCTTTGTATATTCAAATAAACATTCTTATTTTACAAAAACCTAACCTCATAATAAGCGATACCATTTAGGTTAATATCTGATTACAATTTTTTAGCAGTAAATAACTTTTATTTCCATTTCCATTAATTAAATATTTTACCTGTTTGTCTGGTATTATCATTTCAAATCAAAACTAGATTATTCAGTAAGTAATCCTTTATTATTAAGTTGTGAAATAGTTAAAGTACAGTAATATCTATAATAACATTTCGTTTCAAAATTAATACATTACATCAAGGTATAGCAGCGCCTAAATTATATGAATATTGCAAGCAACACACAAGTGTTTGACACAGTGTATCTCAAAAACTGCAAATTATTAATTGTGAACCCCCTGTAGATGTACTTATAACCTCTTCACTTGAGTTATAACTTAGGGAACCCAAAGTAATTGGTTCTGCCAATTATTTCAGGCTGCCTTCTTCGAGACGAGCTGAAATTTAAATCATAAAACACACAGTAAAATATAAAAGGAATCAAGGAAGGTGAAACTGTTGATTTATGTACTCAGTATATGTGTGTAACAAGAAGAGTTGCTTTATTAAACATTTGAAAAATAACATTTATTCCAAAGAACAGATCCCATGACATTATTAATTAAATTATTAAAATTAATTGAATTGCTTTATATAGACTATGGGATCACAACAAATTTATCTAGCAATACCCCGGATCCGGGTAACCATTGATATTTAGTCTGTAAACTTTTAGTTATATTTAATTCAAAATTTTATCTTGCAAGACTTTTACTTTTTGCTTTATATATATATTCCATTAGAAGAATGGCATTCATAATACTACGTTACGTTAATATCTAAAACGTTACAATTTAATGATGTTGAATCGTTACAATTTAAATTCTCAGATTTAAGTTTTTTTTTGTATAAAGTCAATCGTCTCTGAAAGTCTCTTTAATAGAGTATTGTGTTACAATTACTATTATCATTATTCCTCGATAGACGTGCTATCGAGTCACCTCTATTTTTGGATGTAATAATCTCCTCCATGTGGTTCCGTCTTGGGAGTCCTAAAAGCGGCGTCCTCGTCTTGGTCTGGTCTCAGTCGTTCATGGCTTAAAACGTCTGCAGGATAGGTAGAGTCTTCTACACAGGTACTCGTTGATTCTCAGATGTCTCGAACTCCATCATCGCTAGGGTATACTAGAGTTGTAATTCAGATGGTTCATGTCTCCAGGTGAGATGTTGAAAAGATTCATCCATAGGTGAAGATTGCAGTCATGGTTATTAACACTCGTACTTTTGGTTGTCACATATTTCTTCTTGTTACAAAGTTTTTTTTAATTTTCTTTTTGTTAACGTTACATGTTACACTTGTTGTAGCAGTTAGTAAAATACACACGAATTAATCCTAATTAATAACCAATCACATAATATTTTAACAGAGCATTTTGCTCGTGCGTCTGTACTGCTGGGAGTCGTCACAGCGAGAGAGCGATTTTTCGTCCGCTACCCTTGTACATGACAAGAGATAGTGGGGAGTTTATTCCGCGAGCATATATAGTTCCTGTCTCTCTTTGAATAAACCTTTTTATTTACACAAACTATCGCTAGATAAAAATACATCATTTAAATTAATTGTTTTACTTACTATCTGTGTCTTCAGATACTTTAAATACTAACATTAGTTTTCTACATTATTTTTAATTACAGTAGACTCGGAAAACATGTCGAGTCCGGTATCAACAGGTATGCGCTTGATAGCAAGCAAAGGGTTAACTACGAACATAATAATTATTTACAATATGCCTTTTCTTTACGGTTACTTTGCCCTTATTAATTACTTCTTCCATTTACACTTAGTACCTACATGTTTTTATTATTATCATTGTGAGATTTAAATGATTAATTGTAAGCAACCTTAATTAATTAATTTTTCTTTATATTGTCACAATTTAAATCGTCACATACTCCGCCTCCTTACCAACACAGACTCCTAAAAATTTGGTCAGCTACGTACTGAGAGTATGCTTGGGGAGTATCGTGTGAAATTATTTATTATTATTATTATTTATTATTATTTTCTTTTATTATTATTATTGTACGGTTTATTTGTTTTAAATTCTCTTTCAATGATCTAGTTCTCAATTAAATGTTCCTCCTCCGTGAAATTCCCTTTTTCTCACTTCTCACAGTATTAACTCATAATTCTAATTTCCCTAATTTCAGCAACTCACAATATCGTGGCCCGACTGACATCAGCTTACTCTAACTCTACAGGTTAGCTTTCAGTATTCAAAAATGATCTCTTGGCTCTCTTGGCTCATCATTATCCTTTTCAGTCGGCGCCGTTGTGACTCGTTACTTAACATGTATATAATTCTTAATTGTACTACAAAAATCTAAAGCCAATCCCATACTTGACCTTGGATTCATTCTTATCCTAATTTCTTATGCTACTGAGAGAATCGGAATTTCACGAAGATACTTCTCTTTTAACTCTTTAACAATAACTAGATAAACTATGCGGAAGGGGAGACACTTTACACAATGCACGCGGTGGCATTCTTTGTTTAGGGAGTGCAACCATTTAATACAATAGAGAGGGTGGCTGCCTAGTACAATACTGAACACGCTTCATTTTCTCTAACTTGCCACAACTGGGGTGTTTACACTATGCAACTATACTTTTATTATTATTTATCTTTCTCTTATTTACTGCGATACGATTTACTACTACTTATTTACACGTTACACAAATTTGTTTAACTTAAGATTTATTCAGCCTAATTACTATTTAAGCAATTATTAATCACTTATTATTACTTTGGGGAATTAAAACTTACGTAGAATTATTTCCTACACTCTTTTGTACATGGTAAACCTTTATTAACAGAGATTATTATTAAACCTTTGGCATTAAATTCTATTTAAACGATCAGCTCTTGGTACTCATTTTCTTTTCTTCCGTGAACTTCCCTTTATCTCGTTTCTTAAATCTAACTTAATTTTATTTCTACTACTAATTTACGTAACCTCACAACATCATGGCCCGACTGATTACATCTTGCATACTCTAACTCTAGTAGTTAGTTTTCTGCTCTTTCTTTAACTCTTGTAAAGAATTTTTTTTAATGCGGCGCCATTGTGACTGAGTTACGTTCCTTATATCTATTTCGCTTATGTATACTTAAGATAATCTAAAGTTGATCCCATACTCAACCTTAGATTATTTTTAATTCTAGTTGCTTACTTTACTGAGATAAGCGGAATGTCACGAAGGGGAATCTTTATTCATTTCTAAGCAATTAACTGTAACACGCTAAGCAAGAGGGAACAAACACTTTACTTTCAACGATCAGCTGTTACGCTGGAATGTAGGTCAGACTAGTTTTAAACAAAGGCATCGTTTATGCGTACAAAGGGGAGGTCAACTCGAGGGTGAATATATCTCTATTGTTCCGTTTAACAATAGCTGGCGGCTAGGGACTTATTTTCAAGCAGGACACAATTTATTTATTATTATTCACACATATTATTAATTTCTTTTTACTTATCTCACTAATACATTTTTATAATTATAATTATACTAACGTGTTATAGTAATTTACGATTTTATTAAACCTTTTATTTCAAATGACTTATTATTTATTATTATTACTTTGGTCTGATTTAAGAGACAGTTTCTTTTTGTTTCGAACTAGTTTATTTACTTAGGGAAGCATCATTCCATTAAATTAATTAGTACTTTTGTTTTATTTAATTCGATTTAATTTTCAACAAAGGGGAGATACATGGTTACTAGGCACAAGACGACACACAGGAAAGGACACGCTTCTTATAACAATAGGGCAAGCAAAGAGGGTGAAGTGATTGTTTCATTCCGCGATGGGGGAGGTTCACAATGACCATATACACACTAACAGGAACAGACAAGAATTCAACCGGTCTGGTATTGTTTACAAACAGACGTGTTGTTGAATGAACTTTTGACAAGCACCTACATGGTTCGTTTACAAGGGATTATATGTTAATATTACTTTACACATATCATATTTACTAATAAAGTTATGTATACTGTATTACTACAATATTAATTAATATGTTTATCTTATTCAAATTTCTGACACATATTAAAATACACGAGTAAATAAATCAACAGCTTATGGTATGGGTTAATAGGGACACAATTTCTGTTTAACAACACAAGTCACAAACAATTTCTTTTTTGCTAATTAGTAGCAAAATTTCAACAATTAGCAGAGTGGCGCATCTTATAACCTCTTCACTTGAGTTATAACTTAGGGAACCCAAAGTAATTGGTTCTGCCAATTATTTCAGGCTGCCTTCTTCGAGACGAGCTGAAATTTAAATCATAACAACACACAGTAAAATATAAAAGGAATCAAGGAAGGTGAAACTGTTGATTTATGTACTCAGTATATGTGTGTAACAAGAAGAGTTGCTTTATTAAACATTTGAAAAATAACATTTACTCCAAAGAACAGATCCCATGACATTATTAATTAAATTATTAAAATTAATTGAATTGCTTTATATAGACTATGGGATCACAACAAATTTATCTAGCAATACCCCGGATCCGGGTAACCATTGATATTTAGTCTGTAAACTTTTAGTTGTATTTAATTCAAAATTTTATCTTGCAAGACTTTTACTTTTTGCTTTATATATATATTCCATTAGAAGAATGGCATTCATAATACTACGTTACGTTAATATCTAAAACGTTACAATTTAATGATGTTGAATCGTTACAATTTAAATTCTCAGATTTAAGTTTTTTTTTGTATAAAGTCAATCGTCTCTGAAAGTCTCTTTAATAGAGTATTGTGTTACAATTACTATTATCATTATTCCTCGATAGACGTGCTATCGAGTCACCTCTATTTTTGGATGTAATAATCTCCTCCATGTGGTTCCGTCTTGGGAGTCCTAAAAGCGGCGTCCTCGTCTTGGTCTGGTCTCAGTCGTTCATGGCTTAAAACGTCTGCAGGATAGGTAGAGTCTTCTACACAGGTACTCGTTGATTCTCAGATGTCTCGAACTCCATCATCGCTAGGGTATACTAGAGTTGTAATTCAGATGGTTCATGTCTCCAGGTGAGATGTTGAAAAGATTCGTCCATAGGTGAAGATTGCAGTCATGGTTATTAACACTTGTACTTTTGGTTGTCACATATTTCTTCTTGTTACAAAGTTTTTTTTAATTTTCTTTTTGTTAACGTTACATGTTACACTTGTTGTAGCAGTTAGTAAAATGCACACGAATTAATCCTAATTAATAACCAATCACATAATATTTTAACAGAGCATTTTGCTCGTGCGTCTGCACTGCTGGGAGTCGTCATAGCGAGAGAGCGATTTTTCGTCCGCTACCCTTGTACATGACAAGAGATAGTGGGGAGTTTATTCCGCGAGCATATATAGTTCCTGTCTCTCTTTGAATAAACCTTTTTATTTACACAAACTATCGCTAGATAAAAATACATCATTTAAATTAATTGTTTTACTTACTATCTGTGTCTTCAGATACTTTAAATACTAACATTAGTTTTCTACATTATTTTTAATTACAGTAGACTCGGAAAACATGTCGAGTCCGGTATCAACAGGTATGCGCTTGATAGCAAGCAAAAGGTTAACTACGAACATAATAATTATTTACAATATGCCTTTTCTTTACGGTTACTTTGCCCTTATTAATTACTTCTTCCATTTACACTTAGTACCTACATGTTTTTATTATTATCATTGTGAGATTTAAATGATTAATTGTAAGCAACCTTAATTAATTAATTTTTTTTTTATATTGTCACAATTTAAATCGTCACATACTCACGAGCCGCCACTGTGGTCAGGTGAATGACCTTACCCTAGACCCACTCCAAAAATTATACAATGTAAAAGGCATAACACATATTTATAATTCTTACAATCTAACATAGTACAACATCATAAAATATATTAAACACCTTCTCTCCTAGAATTAATCTTTTCAATCAGTAAAGTCATTTATAAAATATCATATAGAACCACACACATTTAAATCAGTTACTTCTGAACCAATTATCTACTACAATAGTGTCTCTTGAATCAAAATGACATCGTTTAATTAGCTTATCAGCTCATGTAGGTTACATCAGTTTAAGGTTTCAATTCTTTACTCCCCTGAGTAACCTCCTTACCACACACACTATGGCCCCCCCTGGACTGTGGCGTCCAGTTGCTTCCACAAGGACTGAATTTGGGGAGGAATTTTGGCATCTCCTGTCCTTGCTTCGGCCTTACATGTTAAACGGCCAGATATCAAAATATCCGATTTTACATATTTATAACCTTAATGCGGGTCTATCACCTTTTTTTACTGTTCCTACACGAACAGAGTGATAGCCGCTGTTCCATAATTTGGTGATTCCCCTGAGTTACCCCCCTTTAAATTTCTAAATTCACCTTTACAATGACAACAGCTATGGCCAGTTAAGGCAGAACGTGACGTAATGAGCCCCAACCGTAGCTGTCAAAGCTAAACCAATTCCACTGTCAGGGTTCGGTGAGGCCGTGACCGCCCGAAAAGTTGGGGAATCACAAGTAAAATACATGTACGTTTGTGATATAATTACATTCAAAATTTACATTGCATGAAATTCTTAATATTGATTACGTGCTCTAGCACCACTCATTTGTTTCTTAACTTTCCTACTTCTGACCTTCATTAACATAAAATAGTGAGTACAACAAAATATTTACTTTTAATGAAGAAATTTGTGTTAGTGGTTGAAATCACAAGCAGAATGATCACTGTTGCACACCACTATATAAAAAAATATTTATATAAATTTTTTATATAGTGGTGTGCAACAGTGATCATGTTAAGATACTGCTTTTTTACCCTTTTATTAAATCTTATTACCATCAGAAGATTCCAGGTTCGAATCCTGGCAGGGTCGCCACTGTAAAGATACTTCTTTTTTACCATTTAGTTTTTTAATAATACACTCATATAATACTCACCGCTGCCAGAATTTTACTTACCGTCATAGTCCCCATTAAACTTACCTTGTTAAACTGCCCAGGTCGCCAACATATTTTTTAGATGAATATGTAAACTTAAACACTCTTGCCCTTATAAAATTTGTAACATAATCCCGCTATCTGACCACCCTTAAAACTCAGAAAACCCCCTAGAGCGTTAGACGAGGTTGTCAGCACAGAATACTAGGAAGTGGTAATGACGAAATAACTAAACTAACACATGTTTATATTACGTAAAACAGGCCTTATTTATTAAATCTCTTTCATTTATTAATCATTACCTACGTCTTTCTCTACATTCTTTTTTATGAACAAATTAATGTTTAAAATTTTAATAGAAACCCCTACACTTCTGCCTATATGTTAATTAGTCTAATTACATATTTATTAGCAACAACCCAGTATTTGCGTATTCATACTCTCTTGCATACAATTTACAACCCCATTTTTAGAGATCTCTTTAGAATCAATTCAAGTTTATATGAAACGTTTGGCCCACGACTAAATTTGTCACTGTACTTAACTGCACGTGCTATTCCCCGGGTTCCGCCATTACTCGTAGTTCACTTTCACTTTTCCGTCTCCCCACGAACTTTCCTTCTTGGTATTAGATTAACTCATTCGCCCGCCGTATCTATCTCTTCCTTCGTTTTAATTTTCTTTCGTACACATCAGTAAGTTTCGGTAGGCTTTGGCTACTTTACTCGCTTCGGCCTACCGAAATTCCGAGGCTACGATTATCACGTCTGACTAGGTTGAATGTATGCGGCCGACCGTCTGACGCTACTCTCCGCGTCCCTTGAATTCATTTCTGTCAGCTCGAGCTGCTATTTGCTGAGGCGCTCACGTGTCTGGTTAATTAGTCACGTGTTGTTCAGCTCTGTTGCTGAGTTTGGCGTCGAGATTATCGCCAACAGCGCACATTTACAGTCACATTCCTACGTTATTGTTCTCGTGCCTTGCTCTGACTGGGACGAATTTGAATACAGGGTGTCCAATAAGCCTGTCTGAGGGGCCGTAAAGGATGTCCAAACAGATCAGTCCCGAATAATTAACAAAATATACCCTTCAAAATAGCCCCGTTACAATACCCCCCCCCCAATGAGAGATCTTCTGCTGAAACAGAAGAAATCTCATTGCTAAACCCCTAAGAGGATCGGTGAGGATATGGTTCCAACAACCCCCCATTAGTTCTTACACATCATGGGTAAAAACTACCCCCCTAGCTCAGAGACTATGGCCGCACCTGAACGATATTACTGGACTTCTCTATTCAAGATCCCAACACCGTAAAATTGAACAGACACGCACCACAGCGCACCTAACCTAACATGCCACCCCAAAATCCAAACCCTTGGTCTTATACCATGCCAGACCCTCAACCAATATGTTCCCCCTTGTCATGCATACTGGGTTGCCTTCAGCAATACTGGGGGCATACATATACTTATTAATACATCCTTTTATTTAAAATTCCGAAAATATTTATTTTTTAAATTCAAAAATTTCATTTAAATTAAAATCAAATTGTTATATCTCCATTACTTTCTCAAAAAAATCAAAAATAAAAATCTTTTGCATGAATCCATCAACTCTATTAATTCTCTTCAATACTAATAAAAATCCTAAAGAAAACAAATTGAATACCTTATTAAAACATGAATTCACGTACTCTAACATTTGTTTACACATACTGTATATTCTAAACAATATAACTCAATAAACACTAGTAACACACCTAAACAATAATATACTTGAAACTCGAATATCACCTATATGGCAGGCGTGAAATAAAAAATATACTTTTCTCAATATTCAGAAACATTTGAAATCCTTTAATTCAATTAAACAACCAAATTGCATCAATCAATTGCTAGAAACTGGTCGTGTCTATAACATCAACCATCAGCTGATCTCTCTGGGTCAAGTCAACGACCTTGACACACATGTTACACAGAGCTACATCATAAAGTACATAAAACATGTTTAAAATTCTTTACCTTAGTACAACATAATAAAAATATCGGTATGGAGAACCATACATGACTTCCATATTCTAAGAATTATATTTAAAATCATTTTCGAAATGAAATATTACCATAGAAACTACTTCTTTCTACTTACTGCATCAGCCTTAACCACAGTTCTGCGGTCACTAACGTATACCACCTCACGTTATCGCACTCGATTTTCACTGATGATGGAAGTCGATGGCATTGCCGAAACATCTGGTTTTGTAGAAAACATTGGACTACGGCCAAATATCCCGGGAAGGAATTTTAACAAAAACTACTTCTTTGTTGCCGATAACGTTGTACACATATATATAAAAAAATGTATAAAATTAATGGCTTGTATAAGTTAATGATTGATCTCCATTAAGTAGTGCTCAAGTTTCCAAAGTTTTAATATTATGATGTCCGTAATTAAAACATCAGAGCAGGTTTAATGTGAATGAGGGTACACCGTGGACTAAAATTTTCAACATTTCCTATTGAGCGTTGCTTAAAGTAAAGCTGCGAATCTACAGTGTATGTTTCACAGAACAAACACGCGAAAAAGAAGGAGCGCTCCGAAGTCACTCATGGACCCTCAGCATCTTGCAGAGGGTTCATTCCCTAAAGACGAAAAGTCTGTCTATGAATCCTCTGTAAACACGTGCAGTAACACTGCCCAGCGATCCACAGGAAGCAAATTGATGTCCATTTTTTCGGCTTGCACGCGTTATGTTGGTGTGGGTTTCGGCACTTTCCATTTAAAAAGCGTGCAAATGTAAGAAAATAAACATGAGTGAGGCCAGAAATAACGCGAATTGTGTGTGTGTGTGTGTGTGTGTGTGTGTGTGTGTGTGTGTGTGTGTGTGTGTGTGTGTGTGTGTGTGTGTGTGTGTGTGTGTGTGTGTGTGTGTGTGTGTGTGTGTGTGTGTGTGTGTGTGTGTGTGTGTGTGTGTGTGTGTGTGTGTGTGTGTGTGTGTGTGTGTGTGTGTGTCTTCCCTGCCATTTTATTGCTGTAGTCATAATAATAAAATGGAAACATAAACATTACATAACTGAGATATGCTAATACTAATGCTAATACTCACTAACAGCTTTAACTAGTATGACACCCATCTATCAAAATATCTACCAACCATTCCCTACCCCTAACTTACTATTCAACTCATTTCACATCATTCTACCCTTATAAAATATCGGTATGGAGAACCATACATAACTTCCATGTTCTAAGATTTATTTTTAAAATCACATTCGAAATGAAATATTTCCATAGAAACTACGTCTTTCTACTTATTGCTTCAGCATTAACCACAGTACTGTGGTCACTAACGTATACCACATCACGTTTTCGCACTCGATTTTCACTGATGATGGCAGTCGATGGCACTGCAGAAAAGTCTGGTTTTACAGAAAACATTGGACTACGGCTAAACAGCCCGGGAAGCAATTTTAACAAAAAACTACTTCTTTGTTGCCGATAACGTAGTACACTTAAAAAATTCTCCCCTCCACCTTCCACTATAATTTTTAATAATAGAAAATTACCCCCACCCCGTTCACCTAACCTCTTCATTTATAGATATTTCATCTACGTTTCTACAGTGGATTATTATGATCTTATTTTCAGGATACTTCATTTATAAAAATTAAGTACTTCACTCTCGTTGAATCATAAAATGTTTCTGGCAAACTACCCCTTTCTCTTAACCGATCTTCTCCAAAATCAGTAGACCTTCAGTCCTCTACAATTCAGGGATGCATGGAAAAAATATTTGATTCTGTTTGAATGTGCGGCAGTTATCGTTCGTCATGGAAACATTTCTCTTGTTACAACTTAAAATGTTGCAGGTAAACTACCCCTTACCCTTAACCGATCCAAAATCAACAGACCTTGAGATCTCTAAAACTCAGGAAAGTGTGCTAAAAATTATTTGATTCTCTTTGAATTTTCGGCAGTTATCGTTCGTCATAAAAAAATTAACCTTTTAAAACATAAAACGTTGCTGATAAACGTCAACCTTTCTTCAACCGATCTTCAACAAAATCAACAAACCTTGAGTTCTCTTTAGTTCAAAAAGGTATGCAAAAACATAGTTGATTCTGTTTGAATTTACGGCAGTTATCATTCGTCATATAAAAAATTACCCTTGTTAAAACTAAAAATGTTGCTGGTAAACTACCCCTTCCCCTTAACCGATCTTCTCCAACACCAATAGGTATTGAGAACTCTACAATACGGGCCTGTATGCAAATCATCATTTGATTCTGTTTGAATTTGCGGCTGTTATCGTTTGCCATAGAAAAAAATTACCCTTGATAAAAAACCGTTGCCGGTAAACTACGTCTTTCCCTTAACCGATCTTCACCAAAAACAATAGGTCTTGAGTACTCTACAAATCAGGGCTGCATGCAAAAATTTATTTGATTATGTTTGAGTTTGGGGCTGATATCGTTTGCCATAGAAAATACGCTTGTTAAAAGATAAAACGTTGCAGGTAAACTACTCTTTTCCCTTAACCGATCTTCAACAAAATCAACAGACATTGAGTTCTGTATAATTCAAAAAGGTATGCAGAAGAGTAGTTGATTCTGTTTTCATGTACGGCAGTTATCGTTCGTCATAAAAAAATTACCCTTGTTAAAAAATAAAATGTTGCAGGTAAACTACCCTATTCCCTTAACCGATAGTCACCAAAACCAACATGTCTTGAGAACTCTACAGGGCTCTATGCAAAACATTATTTGATTCTGTTCGAATTTGCGGCTTTATCGTTTATCATATACAAAATAACCCTTGATAAAAAACCATTGCAGGTAAACCACCCCTTTCCCTCAACCGATATTCACCAAAATCAACATGTCTTTAGTACTCTACAAATCAGGGCTACATGCAAAACATTATTTGATTCTGTTTGAATTTGCGGCAGTTATTGTTCATCATATAAAAAATTACCCTGGTTAAAATATAAAATGTTGCAGGTAAACTACCCCTTTCCCTTAACCGATCTTCACCAACACTAATACGACTTTTGATACCTCTACAATTCAGGGCTGTGTGGAAAAGAGTAGTTGATTCTGTTTGAATTTGCGGATGTTATCGTTTGCCATAGAAAAAAATTACACTTGTTTAAAAAAAAACCGTTGCAGGTAAACTACCCCTTTCCCTTAACCGATCGTCAACAAAATCAATAGGTCTTGAGTACTCTACAAATAAGGTCTACGTACAAAAACGTATTTGATTCTGTTTGAATTTGCTTGCGACTCTTATCGTTTGCCATAAAAAATAGTCTTCTAAAACATAAAACGTAGCAGGTAAAATACCCCTTTCCCTTAACCGATCTTCACCAAAATCAACAGGTCTTGAGAACTCTACAATTCAGGGCAGTCTGCAAAAGAGTAGTTGATTTTGTTTGAATTTGCGGCTGTTATCGTTTGCCATAGAAAATACCCTTGTTAAAACATAAAACGTTGCAGGTAAACTACCCCTTTCCCTTAGCGGATCTTCACCAAAAACCCTAGGTCTTGAGAACTCTAAAATTGAGGGCTGTATGCAGATAATCATTTGATTCTGTTCGAATTTGCGGCAGTTATCGTTCATCATATAAAAAATTACCCTTGTTAAAAAAAAAAATGTTGCAGGTAAACTACCCCTTTCCCTTAACCGATCTTCACCAAAATCAACAGACCTTGAGCTCTCTGAAACTCAGGAAAGGGTGCAAAAAATTATTTGATTCTCATTGAATATTCGGCAGTTATCGTTCGTCATAAAAAATTACCCTTTTTAAAACATAAAACGTTGCTGATAAACTACCCCTTCCCTTAACCGATCTTCAACAAAATCAACAGACCTTGAGTTCTCTTTAGTTCAAAAAGGTATGCAAAAACCTAGTTGATTCTGTTTGAATTTACGGCAGTTATCGTTCGTCATATAAAAAATTACCCTTGTTAAAACTAAAAATGTTGCTGGTAAACTACCCCTTTCCCTTAACCGATCTTCACCAACACCAACAGGTATTGAGAACTCTACAATAAAGGGCTGTATGCAAAACGTCATTTGATTCTGTTTGAATTTGCGGCTGTTATCGTTTACTATAGAAAAAAATTACCCTTGATAAAAAACCGTTGCCAGTAAACTACCCCTTTCCCTTAACCGATCTTCACCAAAAACGACAGGTCTTGGGTACTCTACAATTCAGGCCTGTATGCAAACAATTCTTTGATTCTGTTTGAATTTGCGGCTGTTATCGTTTGCCATAGAAAACACCCTTGATAAAACATAAAACTCTGCTGGTAAACTACCCTATTCCATTAACCGATCTTCACCAAAAACAATAGGTCTTGAGAACTCTACAATTCAGGGCTGTATGCAAAACATTAGTTGATTCTCTTTGAATTTACGGCAGTTATCGTTCGTCATAGAAAAAATACCCTTGTTAAAACTAAAAATGTTGCTGGTAAACTACCCCTTTCCCTTAACCGATCTTCACCAACACCAATAGGTATTGAGAACTCTACAATACAGGTCTGTTTGCAAAACATCATTTGATTCTGTTTGAATTTGAGGATGTTATCGTTTACTATAGAAAAAAATTACCCTTGATAAAAAACTGTTGCAGGTAAACTACCCCTTTCCCTTAACCGATCTTCACCAAAAACAATAGGTATTTAGTACTCAACAAAACAGGACTGTATGCAAAAACGTATTTCATTCTGTTTGAATTTGCTGCTCTTATCGTTTGCCATAGAAAATACCCTTTTGAAACATAAAACGTTGCAGGTAAACTACCCCTTTATCTTAACCGATCTTCTCCAAAATCAACAGACTTTCCGTCCTCTACAATTCAGGGAAGCATGCAAAAAAATATTTGATTCTGTTTGAATGTGCGGCAGTTATCGTTCGTAATGGAAACATTTCTCTTGTTACAACATAAAATGTTGCAGGTAAACTACCCCTTTCCCTTAACCGATCTTCGCCAAAATCAACAGGTCTTGAGAACTCTACAATTCAGGGCAGTCTGCAAAAGAGTAGTTGATTCTGTTTGAATTTGCGGCTGTTACGTTTGCCATAGAAAATACCCTTGTTAAAACATAAAACGTTGCAGGTAAACTACCCCTTTCCCTTAGCGGATCTTCACCAAAAACCGTAAGTCTTGAGAACACTAATATTGAGGGCTGTATGCAAATAATAATTTGATTCTGTTTGAATTTGCGGCAGGTATCGTTCATCATATAGAAAATTACCCTTGTTAAAACAAAAATGTTGCAGGTAAACTACCCCTTTCCCTTAACCGATCTTCACCAACACTAATAGTACTTGATACCTCTACAATTCAGGGCTGTGTGCAAAAGAGTAGTTGATCTGTTTGAATTTGCGGCTGTTATCGTTTGCCATAGAAAAATATTACCCCCGAAAAAAACGTTGCAGGTAAACTACCCCTTCCACTTAACCGATCTTCTGCAAACCCAACAGGTCTTGAGTACTCTACAAATCAGGGCTACATGCAAAAACGTAGTTGATTCTTTTTGAATTTGCTTGCGACTCTTATCGTTTGCCATAAAAAACAGTCTTCTAAAACATAAAACGTAGCAGGTAAAATACCCCTTTCCTTTAACCGATCTTCACCAAAATCAAAAGGTCTTGAGAACTCTACAATTCAGGGCAGTCTGCAAAAAGTAGTTGATTCTGTTTGAATTTGCGGCTGTTATCGTTTGCCATAGAAAATAATTACCCCTGAAAAAAAACGTTGCAGGTAAACTACCCCTTCCCCTTTTCCGATGTTCACCAAAATCAATAGGTCATGAGTACTCTACAAATCAGGGCTACTTGCAAAAAATTATTTGATTCTGTTTGAATTTGCGACTCTTATCATTTGCCATAGAAAATACCCTTTTAAAACATAAAACGTAGCCCGTAAACTACCCCTTTACCTTAACCGATCTTGTTAAATCATAAAATTTTTCAGGTAAACTACCCCTTTCTCTTAACCGATCTTCTCCAAAATCAACAGACCTTCCGTCCTCTACAATTCAGGGAAGCATGCAAAAAAAATATTTGATTCTGTTTGAATGTGCGGTAGTTATCGTTCGTCATGGAAACATTTCTCTTGTTACAACATAAAATTTTGTAGGTAAACTATCCCTTTCCCTTAACCGATCTTCACCAAAATCAATAGACCTTGAGCTCTCTGCAACTCAGGAAAGGGTGCAAAAAATTATTTGATTCTCTTTGAATATTCGGCAGTTATCGTTCGTCATAAAAAAATTACCCTTTTTAAAACATAAAACGTTGCTGATAAACTACCCCTTCCCTTAACCGATCTTCAACAAAATCAACAGACCTTGAGTTCTCTTTAGTTCAAAAAGGTATGCAAAAACCTAGTTGATTCTGTTTGAATTTACGGCAGTTATCGTTCGTCATATAAAAAATTACCCTTGTTAAAACTAAAAATGTTGCTGGTAAACTACTCCTTTCCCTAAACCGATCTTCACCTAAATCAATAGACCTTGAGCTCTCTGCAACTCAGGAAAGGGTGCAAAAAATTATTTGATTCTCATTGAATATTCAGCAGTTATCGTTCGTCATAAAAAATTACCCTTTTTAAAACATAAAACGTTGCTGATAAACTACCCCTTCCCTTAACCGATCTTCAACAAAATCAACAGACCTTGAGTTCTCTTTAGTTCAAAAAGGTATGCAAAAACCTAGTTGATTCTGTTTGAATTTACGGCAGTTATCGTTCGTCATATAAAAAATTACCCTTGTTAAAACTAAAAATGTTGCTGGTAAACTACCCCTTTCCCTTAACCGATCTTCTCCAACACCAATAGGTATTGAGAACTCTACAATACAGGCCTGTATGCAAATCATCATTTGATTCTGTTTGAATTTGCGGCTGTTATCGTTTGCCATAGAAAAAAATTACCCTTGATAAAAAACCGTTGCCGGTAAACTACGTCTTTCCCTTAACCGATCTTCACCAAAAACAATAGGTCTTGAGTACTCTACAAATCAGGGCTGCATGCAAAAATTTATTTGATTATGTTTGAGTTTGGGGCTGATATCGTTTGCCATAGAAAATACCCTTGTTAAAAGATAAAACGTTGCAGGTAAACTACTCTTTTCCCTTAACCGATCTTCAACAAAATCAACAGACATTGAGTTCTGTATAATTCAAAAAGGTATGCAGAAGAGTAGTTGATTCTGTTTTCATGTACGGCAGTTATCGTTCGTCATAAAAAAATTACCCTTGTTAAAAAATAAAATGTTGCAGGTAAACTACCCTATTCCCTTAACCGATAGTCACCAAAACCAACATGTCTTGAGAACTCTACAGGGCTCTATGCAAAACATTATTTGATTCTGTTCGAATTTGCGGCTTTATCGTTTATCATATACAAAATAACCCTTGATAAAAAACCATTGCAGGTAAACCACCCCTTTCCCTCAACCGATATTCACCAAAATCAACATGTCTTTAGTACTCTACAAATCAGGGCTACATGCAAAACATTATTTGATTCTGTTTGAATTTGCGGCAGTTATTGTTCATCATATAAAAAATTACCCTGGTTAAAATATAAAATGTTGCAGGTAAACTACCCCTTTCCCTTAACCGATCTTCACCAACACTAATACGACTTTTGATACCTCTACAATTCAGGGCTGTGTGGAAAAGAGTAGTTGATTCTGTTTGAATTTGCGGCTGTTATCGTTTGCCATAGAAAAAAATTACACTTGTTTAAAAAAAAACCGTTGCAGGTAAACTACCCCTTTCCCTTAACCGATCGTCAACAAAATCAATAGGTCTTGAGTACTCTACAAATAAGGTCTACGTACAAAAACGTATTTGATTCTGTTTGAATTTGCTTGCGACTCTTATCGTTTGCCATAAAAAATAGTCTTCTAAAACATAAAACGTAGCAGGTAAAATACCCCTTTCCCTTAACCGATCTTCACCAAAATCAACAGGTCTTGAGAACTCTACAATTCAGGGCAGTCTGCAAAAGAGTAGTTGATTTTGTTTGAATTTGCGGCTGTTATCGTTTGCCATAGAAAATACCCTTGTTAAAACATAAAACGTTGCAGGTAAACTACCCCTTTCCCTTAGCGGATCTTCACCAAAAACCGTAGGTCTTGAGAACTCTAAAATAGAGGGCTGTATGCAGATAATCATTTGATTCTGTTCGAATTTGCGGCAGTTATCGTTCATCATATAAAAAATTACCCTTGTTAAAAAAAAAAATGTTGCAGGTAAACTACCCCTTTCCCTTAACCGATCTTCACCAAAATCAATAGACCTTGAGCTCTCTGAAACTCAGGAAAGGGTGCAAAAATTATTTGATTCTCATTGAATATTCGGCAGTTATCGTTCGTCATAAAAAATTACCCTTTTTAAAACATAAAACGTTGCTGATAAACTACCCCTTCCCTTAACCGATCTTCAACAAAATCAACAGACCTTGAGTTCTCTTTAGTTCAAAAAGGTATGCAAAAACCTAGTTGATTCTGTTTGAATTTACGGCAGTTATCGTTCGTCATATAAAAAATTACCCTTGTTAAAACTAAAAATGTTGCTGGTAAACTACCCCTTTCCCTTAACCGATCTTCACCAACACCAACAGGTATTGAGAACTCTACAATAAAGGGCTGTATGCAAAACGTCATTTGATTCTGTTTGAATTTGCGGCTGTTATCGTTTACTATAGAAAAAAATTACCCTTGATAAAAAACCGTTGCCAGTAAACTACCCCTTTCCCTTAACCGATCTTCACCAAAAACGACAGGTCTTGGGTACTCTACAATTCAGGCCTGTATGCAAACAATTCTTTGATTCTGTTTGAATTTGCGGCTGTTATCGTTTGCCATAGAAAACACCCTTGATAAAACATAAAACTCTGCTGGTAAACTACCCTATTCCATTAACCGATCTTCACCAAAAACAATAGGTCTTGAGAACTCTACAATTCAGGGCTGTATGCAAAACATTAGTTGATTCTCTTTGAATTTACGGCAGTTATCGTTCGTCATAGAAAAAATACCCTTGTTAAAACTAAAAATGTTGCTGGTAAACTACCCCTTTCCCTTAACCGATCTTCACCAACACCAATAGGTATTGAGAACTCTACAATACAGGTCTGTTTGCAAAACATCATTTGATTCTGTTTGAATTTGAGGATGTTATCGTTTACTATAGAAAAAAATTACCCTTGATAAAAAACTGTTGCAGGTAAACTACCCCTTTCCCTTAACCGATCTTCACCAAAAACAATAGGTATTTAGTACTCAACAAAACAGGACTGTATGCAAAAACGTATTTCATTCTGTTTGAATTTGCTGCTCTTATCGTTTGCCATAGAAAATACCCTTTTGAAACATAAAACGTTGCAGGTAAACTACCCCTTTATCTTAACCGATCTTCTCCAAAATCAACAGACTTTCCGTCCTCTACAATTCAGGGAAGCATGCAAAAAAATATTTGATTCTGTTTGAATGTGCGGCAGTTATCGTTCGTAATGGAAACATTTCTCTTGTTACAACATAAAATGTTGCAGGTAAACTACCCCTTTCCCTTAACCGATCTTCGCCAAAATCAACAGGTCTTGAGAACTCTACAATTCAGGGCAGTCTGCAAAAGAGTAGTTGATTCTGTTTGAATTTGCGGCTGTTACGTTTGCCATAGAAAATACCCTTGTTAAAACATAAAACGTTGCAGGTAAACTACCCCTTTCCCTTAGCGGATCTTCACCAAAAACCGTAAGTCTTGAGAACACTAATATTGAGGGCTGTATGCAAATAATAATTTGATTCTGTTTGAATTTGCGGCAGGTATCGTTCATCATATAGAAAATTACCCTTGTTAAAACAAAAATGTTGCAGGTAAACTACCCCTTTCCCTTAACCGATCTTCACCAACACTAATAGTACTTGATACCTCTACAATTCAGGGCTGTGTGCAAAAGAGTAGTTGATCTGTTTGAATTTGCGGCTGTTATCGTTTGCCATAGAAAAATATTACCCCCGAAAAAAACGTTGCAGGTAAACTACCCCTTCCACTTAACCGATCTTCTGCAAACCCAACAGGTCTTGAGTACTCTACAAATCAGGGCTACATGCAAAAACGTAGTTGATTCTTTTTGAATTTGCTTGCGACTCTTATCGTTTGCCATAAAAAACAGTCTTCTAAAACATAAAACGTAGCAGGTAAAATACCCCTTTCCTTTAACCGATCTTCACCAAAATCAAAAGGTCTTGAGAACTCTACAATTCAGGGCAGTCTGCAAAAAGTAGTTGATTCTGTTTGAATTTGCGGCTGTTATCGTTTGCCATAGAAAATAATTACCCCTGAAAAAAAACGTTGCAGGTAAACTACCCCTTCCCCTTTTCCGATGTTCACCAAAATCAATAGGTCATGAGTACTCTACAAATCAGGGCTACTTGCAAAAAATTATTTGATTCTGTTTGAATTTGCGACTCTTATCATTTGCCATAGAAAATACCCTTTTAAAACATAAAACGTAGCCCGTAAACTACCCCTTTACCTTAACCGATCTTGTTAAATCATAAAATTTTTCAGGTAAACTACCCCTTTCTCTTAACCGATCTTCTCCAAAATCAACAGACCTTCCGTCCTCTACAATTCAGGGAAGCATGCAAAAAAATATTTGATTCTGTTTGAATGTGCGGTAGTTATCGTTCGTCATGGAAACATTTCTCTTGTTACAACATAAAATTTTGTAGGTAAACTACCCCTTTCCCTTAACCGATCTTCACCAAAATCAATAGACCTTGAGCTCTCTGCAACTCAGGAAAGGGTGCAAAAAATTATTTGATTCTCATTGAATATTCGGCAGTTATCGTTCGTCATAAAAAAATTACCCTTTTTAAAACATAAAACGTTGCTGATAAACTACCCCTTCCCTTAACCGATCTTCAACAAAATCAACAGACCTTGAGTTCTCTTTAGTTCAAAAAGGTATGCAAAAACCTAGTTGATTCTGTTTGAATTTACGGCAGTTATCGTTCGTCATATAAAAAATTACCCTTGTTAAAACTAAAAATGTTGCTGGTAAACTACCCCTTTCCCTAAACCGATCTTCACCTAAATCAAAAGACCTTGAGCTCTCTGCAACTCAGGAAAGGGTGCAAAAAATTATTTGATTCTCATTGAATATTCGGCAGTTATCGTTCGTCATAAAAAAATTACCCTTTTTAAAACATAAAACGTTGCTGATAAACTACCCCTTTCCTTAACCGATCTTCAACAAAATCAACAGACCTTGAGTTCTCTTTAGTTCAAAAAGGTATGCAAAAACCTAGTTGATTCTGTTTGAATTTACGGCAGTTATCGTTCGTCATATAAAAAATTACCCTTGTTAAAACTAAAAATGTTGCTGGTAAACTACCCCTTTCCCTTAACCGATCTTCACCAACACCAATAGGTATTGAGAACTCTACAATACAGGGCTGTATGCAAAACATCATTTGATTCTGTTTGAATTTGCGGCTGTTATCGTTTACTATAGAAAAAATTACCCTTGATAAAAAACCGTTGCAGGTAAACTACCCCTCTCCCTTAACCGATCTTCACCGAAAATGACAGGACTTGGGTACTCAACAATTCAGGCCTGTATGCAAACAATTATTTGATTCTGTTTGAATTTGCGGCTGTTATCGTTTGCCATAGAAAACACCCTTGATAAAACATAAAACGTTGCTGGTAAACTACCCCTTTCCCTTAACCGATCTTCACCAAAATCAATAGGTCTTTAGTACTCAACAAAACAGGACTGTATGCAAAAACGTATTTGATTCTGTTTGAATTTGCTGCTCTTATCGTTTGCCATAGAAAATACCCTTTTAAAACATAAAAAGTTGCAGGTAAACTACCCCTTTCCCTTAACCGATCTTGTTAAATCATAAAATGTTTCAGGTAAACTACCCCTTTCTCTTAACCGAACTTCTCCAAAATCAACAGACCTTCCGTCCTCTACAATTCAGGGAAGCATGCAAAAAAATATTTGATTCTGTTTGAATGTGCGGTAGTTATCGTTCGTCATGGAAACATTTCTCTTGTTACAACATAAAATTCTGCAGGTAAACTACCCCTTTCCCTTAACCGATCTTCACCAAAATCAATAGACCTTGAGCTCTCTGCAACTCAGAAAAGGGTGCAAAAAATTATTTGATTCTCATTGAATATTCGGCAGTTATCGTTCGTCATAAAAAAATTACCCTTTTTAAAACAAAACGTTGCTCATAAACTACCCCTTCCCTTAACCGATCTTCAACAAAATCAACAGACCTTGAGTTCTCTTTAGTTCAAAATTGTATGCAAAAACCTTGTTGATTCTGTTTGAATTTACGGCAGTTATCGTTCGTCATATAAAAAATTGCCCTTGTTAAAACTAAAAATGTTGCTGGTAAACTACCCCTTTCCCTTAACCGATCTTCACCAAAATCAATAGACCTTGAGCTCTCTGCAACTCAGGAAAGGGTGCAAAAAATTATTTGATTCTCATTGAATATTCGGCAGTTATCGTTCGTCATAAAAAAATTACCCTTTTTAAAACATAAAACGTTGCTGATAAACTACCCCTTCCCTTAACCGATCTTCATCAAAATCAACAGACCTTGAGTTCTCTTTAGTTCAAAAAGGTATGCAAAAACCTAGTTGATTCTGTTTGAATTTATGGCAGTTATCGTTCGTCATATAAAAAATTACCCTTGTTAAAACTAAAAATGTTGCTGGTAAACTACCCCTTTCCCTTAACCGATCTTCACCAACACCAATAGGTATTGAGAACTCTACAATACAGAGCTGTATGCAAAACATCATTTGATTCTGTTTGAATTTGCGGCTGTTATCGTTTACTATAGAAAAAAATTACCCTTGATAAAAAACCGTTGCTGGTAAACTACCCCTTTCCCTTAACCGATCTTCACCAAAAACAATAGGTCTTTTGTACTCAACAAAACTGGACTGTATGCAAAAACGTATTTGATTCTGTTTGAATTTGCTGCTCTTATCGTTTGCCATAGAAAATACCCTTTTAAAACATAAAACGTTGCAGGTAAACTACCCCTTTCCCTTAACCGATCTTGTTAAATCATAAAATGTTTCAGGTAAACTACCCCTTTCTCTTAACCGAACTTCTGCAAAATCAACAGACCTTCCGTCCTCTACAATTCAGGGAAGCATGCAAAAAAATATTTGATTCTGTTTGATTGTGCGGCAGTTATCGTTCATCATGGAAACATTTCTCTTGTTACAACATAAAATTCTGCAGGTAAACTACCCCTTTCCCTTAACCGATCTTCACCAAAATCAATAGACCTTGAGCTCTCTGCAACTCAGAAAAGGGTGCAAAAAATTATTTGATTCTCATTGAATATTCGGCAGTTATCTTTCGTCATAAAAAAATTACCCTTTTTAAAACAAAACGTTGCTCATAAACTACCCCTTCCCTTAACCGATCTTCAACAAAATCAACAGACCTTGAGTTCTCTTTAGTTCAAAATTGTATGCAAAAACCTTGTTGATTCTGTTTGAATTTACGGCAGTTATCGTTCGTCATATAAAAAATTGCCCTTGTTAAAACTAAAAATGTTGCTGGTAAACTACCCCTTTCCCCTAACCGATCTTCACCAAAATCAATAGACCTTGAGCTCTCTGCAACTCAGGAAAGGGTGCAAAAAATTATTTGATTCTCATTGAATATTCGGCAGTTATCGTTCGTCATAAAAAAATTACCCTTTTTAAAACATAAAACGTTGCTGATAAACTACCCCTTCCCTTAACCGATCTTCATCAAAATCAACAGACCTTGAGTTCTCTTTAGTTCAAAAAGGTATGCAAAAACCTAGTTGATTCTGTTTGAATTTACGGCAGTTATCGTTCGTCATATAAAAAATTACCCTTGTTAAAACTAAAAATGTTGCTGGTAAACTACCCCTTTCCCTTAACCGATCTTCACCAACACCAATAGGTATTGAGAACTCTACAATACAGAGCTGTATGCAAAACATCATTTGATTCTGTTTGAATTTGCGGCTGTTATCGTTTACTATAGAAAAAAATTACCCTTGATAAAAAACCGTTGCAGGTAAACTACCCCTTTCCCTTAACCGATCTTCACCAAAAACAATAGGTCTTTTGTACTGAACAAAACTGGACTGTATGCAAAAACGTATTTGATTCTGTTTGAATTTGCTGCTCTTATCGTTTGCCATAGAAAATACCCTTTTAAAACATAAAACGTTGCAGGTAAACTACCCCTTTCCCTTAACCGATCTTGTTAAATCATAAAATGTTTCAGGTAAACTACCCCTTTCTCTTAACCGAACTTCTGCAAAATCAACAGACCTTCCGTCCTCTACAATTCAGGGAAGCATGCAAAAAAATATTTGATTCTGTTTGATTGTGCGGCAGTTATCGTTCATCATGGAAACATTTCTCTTGTTACAACATAAAATGTTGCAGGTAAACTACCCCTTTCCCTTAACCGATCTTCACCAAAATCAATAGACCTTGAGCTCTCTGCAACTCAGGAAAGGGTGCAAAAAATTATTTGATTCTCAATGATATTCGGCAGTTATCGTTCGTCATAAAAAAATTACCCTTTTTAAAACATAAAACGTTGCTGATAAACTACCCCTTCCCTTAACCGATCTTCAACAAAATCAACAGACCTTGAGTTCTCTTTAGTTCAAAAAGGTATGCTAGTTGATTCTGTTTGAATTTACGGCAGTTATCGTTCGTCATATAAAAATTTACCCTTGTTAAAACTAAAAATGTTGCTGGTAAACTACCCCTTTCCCTTAACCGATCTTCTCCAACACCAATAGGTATCGAGAACTCTACAATACAGGGCTTTATGCAAAATATCATTTGATTATGTTTGAATTTGCGGCTGTTATCTTTTACTATAGGAAAAAATTACCCTTGATAAAAAACCGTTGCAGGTAAACTACCCCTTTCCCTTAAACGATCTTCACTAAAAACGACAGGTCTTGGGTACTCTACAATTCAGGCCTGTATGCAAACAATTATTTGTTTCTGTTTGAATTTGCGGCTGTTATCGTTTGCCATAGAAAACACCCTTGATAAAACATAAAACGTTGCTGATAAACTACCCTATTCCATTAACCGATCTTCACCAAAAACAATAGGTCTTGAGAACCCTACAATTTAGGGTTGTATGCTAAACATTAGTTGATTCTCTTTGAATTTACGGCAGTTATCGTTCGTCATAGAAAAAATACCCTTGATAGAACATAAAACGTTGCAGGTAAACTACCCCTTTCCCTTAACCGATCTTCAACAAAATCAACAGACCTTGAGATCTGTATAATTTAAAAATGTATGCAGAAGAGTAGTTGATTCTGTTGTAATGTATGGCAGTTATCGTTCGTCAAAAAAAAATTACCCTTGATAAAACATAAAATGTTGCTGGTAAACAACCCTATTCCCTTAACCGATCTTCACCAAAACCAACAGGTCTTGAGAACTCTACATTTCAGCGCTGTATGCAAAATATTATATGATTCTGTTTGAATTTGCGGCTGTTATCGTTTGCCATAGAAAACACCCTTGATAAAACATAAAACGTTGCTGATAAACTACCCTATTCCATTAACCGATCTTCACCAAAAACAATAGGTCTTGAGAACTCTACAATTCAGGGCTGTATGCAAAACATCAGTTGATTCTCTTTGAATTTACGGCAGTTATCGTTCGTCATAGAAAAAATACCCTTGTTAAAACTAAAAATGTTGCTGGTAAACTACCCCTTTCCCTTAACCGATCTTCACCAACACCAACAGGTATTGAGAACTCTACAATAAAGGGCTGTATGCAAAACGTCATTTGATTCTGTTTGAATTTGCGGCTGTTATCGTTTACTATAGAAAAAAATTACCCTTGATAAAAAACCGTTGCCAGTAAACTACCCCTTTCCCTTAACCGATCTTCACCAAAAACGACAGGTCTTGGGTACTCTACAATTCAGGCCTGTATGCAAACAATTATTTGATTCTGTTTGAATTTGCGGCTGTTATCGTTTGCCATAGAAAACACCCTTGATAAAACATAAAACGTTGCTGATAAACTACCCTATTCCATTAACCGATCTTCACCAAAAACAATAGGTCTTGAGAACTCTACAATTCAGGGCTGTATGCAAAACATCAGTTGATTCTCTTTGAATTTACGGCAGTTATCGTTCGTCATAGAAAAAATACCCTTGTTAAAACTAAAAATGTTGCTGGTAAACTACCCCTTTCCCTTAACCGATCTTCACCAACACCAATAGGTATTGAGAACTCTACAATACATGGCTGTATGCAAAACATCATTTGATTCTGTTTGAATTTGCGGCTGTTATCGTTTACTATAGAAAAAAATTACCCTTGATAAAAAACCGTTGCAGGTAAACTACCCCTTTCCCTTAACCGATCTTCACCAAAATCAATAGGTCTTTAGTACTCAACAAAACAGGACTGTATGCAAAAACGTATTTGATTCTGTTTGAATTTGCTGCTCTTATCGTTTGCCATAGAAAATACCCTTTTAAAACATAAAAAGTTGCAGGTTAACTACCCCTTTCCCTTAACCGATCTTGTTAAATCATAAAATGTTTCAGGTAAACTACCCCTTTCTCTTAACCGAACTTCTCCAAAATCAACAGACCTTCCGTCCTCTACAATTCAGGGAAGCATGCAAAAAAATATTTGATTCTGTTTGAATGTGCGGTAGTTATCGTTCGTCATGGAAACATTTCTCTTGTTACAACATAAAATTCTGCAGGTAAACTACCCCTTTCCCTTAACCGATCTTCACCAAAATCAATAGACCTTGAGCTCTCTGCAACTCAGGAAAGGGTGCAAAAAATTATTTGATTCTCATTGAATATTCGGCAGTTATCGTTCGTCATAAAAAAATTACCCTTTTTAAAACAAAACGTTGCTGATAAACTACCCCTTCCCTTAACCGATCTTCAACAAAATCAACAGACCTTGAGTTCTCTTTAGTTCAAAATTGTATGCAAAAACCTAGTTGATTCTGTTTGAATTTACGGCAGTTATCGTTCGTCATATAAAAAATTGCCCTTGTTAAAACTAAAAATGTTGCTGGTAAACTACCCCTTTCCCTTAACCGATCTTCACCAAAATCAATAGACCTTGAGCTCTCTGCAACTCAGGAAAGGTTGCAAAAAATTATTTGATTCTCATTGAATATTCGGCAGTATTCGTTCGTCATAAAAAAATTACCCTTTTTAAAACATAAAACGTTGCTGATAAACTACCCCTTCCCTTAACCGATCTTCAACAAAATCAACAGACCTTGAGTTCTCTTTAGTTCAAAAAGGTATGCAAAAACCTAGTTGATTCTGTTTGAATTTACGGCAGTTATCGTTCGTCATATAAAAAATTACCCTTGTTAAAACTAAAAATGTTGCTGGTAAACTACCCCTTTCCCTTAACCGATCTTCACCAACACCAATAGGTATTGAGAACTCTACAATACAGAGCTGTATGCAAAACATCATTTGATTCTGTTTGAATTTGCGGCTGTTATCGTTTACTATAGAAAAAAATTACCCTTGATAAAAAACCGTTGCAGGTAAACTACCCCTTTCCCTTAACCGATCTTCACCAAAAACAATAGGTCTTTTGTACTCAACAAAACAGGACTGTATGCAAAAACGTATTTGATTCTGTTTGAATTTGCTGCTCTTATCGTTTGCCATAGAAAATACCCTTTTAAAACATAAAACGTTGCAGGTAAACTACCCCTTTCCCTTAACCGATCTTGTTAAATCATAAAATGTTTCAGGTAAACTACCCCTTTCTCTTAACCGAACTTCTGCAAAATCAACAGACCTTCCGTCCTCTACAATTCAGGGAAGCATGCAAAAAAATATTTGATTCTGTTTGAATGTGCGGCAGTTATCGTTCATCATGGAAACATTTCTCTTGTTACAACATAAAATGTTGCAGGTAAACTACCCCTTTCCCAAAATCAATAGACCTTGAGCTCTCTGCAACTCAGGAAAGGGTGCAAAAAATTATTTGATTCTCATTGAATATTCGGCAGTTATCGTTCGTCATTAAAAAAATTACCCTTTTTAAAACATAAAACGTTGCTGATAAACTACCCCTTCCCTTAACCGATCTTCAACAAAATCAACAGACCTTGAGTTCTCTTTAGTTCAAAAAGGTATGCTAGTTGATTCTGTTTGAATTTACGGCAGTTATCGTTCGTCATATAAAAATTTACCCTTGTTAAAACTAAAAATGTTGCTGGTAAACTACCCCTTTCCCTTAACCGATCTTCTCCAACACCAATAGGTATCGAGAACTCTACAATACAGGGCTGTATGCAAAACATCATTTGATTATGTTTCAATTTGCGGCTGTTATCTTTTACTATAGGAAAAAATTACCCTTGATAAAAAACCGTTGCAGGTAAACTACCCCTTTCCCTTAAACGATCTTCACTAAAAACGACAGGTCTTGGGTACTCTACAATTCAGGCCTGTATGCAAACAATTATTTGATTCTGTTTGAATTTGCGGCTGTTATCGTTTGCCATAGAAAACACCCTTGATAAAACATAAAACGTTGCTGATAAACTACCCTATTCCATTAACCGATCTTCACCAAAAACAATAGGTCTTGAGAACCCTACAATTTAGGGCTGTATGCTAAACATTAGTTGATTCTCTTTGAATTTACGGCAGTTATCGTTCGTCATAGAAAAAATACCCTTGATAGAACATAAAACGTTGCAGGTAAACTACCCCTTTCCCTTAACCGATCTTCAACAAAATCAACAGACCTTGAGTTCTGTATAATTTAAAAATGTATGCAGAAGAGTAGTTGATTCTGTTGTAATGTATGGCAGTTATCGTTCGTCAAAAAAAAATTACCCTTGATAAAACATAAAATGTTGCTGGTAAACAACCCTATTCCCTTAACCGATCTTCACCAAAACCAACAGGTCTTGAGAACTCTACATTTCAGCGCTGTATGCAAAATATTATATGATTCTGTTTGAATTTGCGGCTGTTATCGTTTGCCATATAAAATACCCTTGATAAAACAAAAAATGTGCCCGGTAAACTACCCCTTTCCCTTAACCGATCTTCACCAAAAACAAAAGGTCTTGAGAACTCTACAATTCAGGGCAGTATGGAAATCATTATTTGATTATGTTTGAATTTGCGGCTGTTATCGTTTGCCAAACAAACAAAATTACCCTTGATAAAAAAAAACTGTTGCAGGTAAACTACCCCTTTCCCTCAACCAATGTTCACCAAAAACAATAGGTCGCGAGTACTCTACAAATCAGGGCTGTATGCAAAAAATTATTTGATTCTGTGTGAATTTGTGGCTGTTATCGTTTGCCATAGAAAAAAAATCTACAGACACAGATAGACAGGTAGACACACAGACACTTTTCGAAAAACGACTTTTTTTCATGTTTTGAGTGTAGTACAATCAGACTCTGCAATAATCTCGAACACGATTTTTTTTGCCATCACCATACTTCCATTTCGTTAATGAACATGGAAGTAAAAAAAAATACTCTCCACCCCTTTGTACTCAGGATGTGTGTTCCCTCATCTCACCACCGTGCTCCACATCTTGCCCTTCCTATTTACCCAGCAATCGCTCCCTGAAATCCCACTGCTACCCGCCACAACGCCTTTCGTTGAGGACTCCTTACCACACCACCCCCCTTTACAAAATCACCATCAACTAATTACTCTCCCCGTTACATCACTTTTATCTACAAAATATCTCCATTTATTTATTACCTCAATCTATCAATCTCATTACTCTACATATTTTCCCCATAGCTACTGTGTCGCTATTACTTCTCAAATTCTACATTATGTTTATTCACAACAATCTTATTTGTTCATCTCCCCTTTTAAACTTAACTTGGACTGATCTAAATGTCCTAACGAAATAATAATCACCCCAATTCTAACTTTTACCACATTCAAAATCTATTACTCAAACATTAATTATATTCAATTTTCATTATATTCAAACATTTAATTACATTGAAAAGTTTGCAAATTATTTGTAAGTGACATACTACATTTATAACTCCAGCAATCAGCTGATTTTCTTGGCAAGGTGAATGACCTTTCTATTGATACATTTCAAAATTACACAAAGTTTTACTTTACATAAATTGCATTATAAAATGTATACTTACAGTATATCACTCACATACTGTCATAAACACAAAATATCAACACCAAACACCAATAACTCTATGTACCTTCTGAAACATTTTTAACAACCATGTTATTCCACAAACTACACAATTTAACATTTATTTATTTATTAATTATTATCAAATTTAAATCTCATAAAATAGTTGAAATTCATCATCACAATTCAATTATATAGCATTTTAAATCAATCAAAAAATATTTAAACATCTCAAATTATTTTAAGTAAATCAATTATTGAAAACACAACATTTTTAATTACCTTACTTCCAAACAATTACAATTCATTAATTACCAATTCATTATTTATTTTGTCTGATAAAATACTATTATTATTAAAATCAATTTCTACTACCTACACACACTGTTTACATTACATACTTGTTACAATACAAACACAGTGAATTTCACTAAACTTTATTTACAAATCCTCATCATTAATTTTACAATGTACCACACTTCATTTCCTAATTCAGCAAGGTCATAACCACAAATTAAAATATTTAGAATGTCCATACACTGATTTTTTAATTCAACCTCCATCATCGTGTAAATACCTAACATATTTAAAACATAAATTATTTTTATCCACACACCATTTATTATTATGACCATTATCAATATAACATTTGACACCATCATTGCCTATTACTTTATCAGACCCGTCGACCTTAGTAATTTCCATTCTGTTTCCGTTAGTATTTTTATTCAACATCAAGTCAGTTATTTTATCATCATCATCAAAATAATTATCCATCTCTATTTTACCAGGTAAGCCACTTTTTTCATCTCTCTCAATATCTAACACCTGCACCAACCTTTCATAACCTCTATTTAATTTAAAAATCTCTATCTCTCTCTTTCTCTCATCACCACACCATATCACATTTTCTCTCTCACTCCATGCAAAGGGCACCACTAAATACTTATTACCTCTACTACCAGGTAAACCACAAAAAATACAGGGACCATCTGAAGACACCTTGTCTTCCATACAACTACAGGAGGAAACTCTGTCCTCATTAACAACCTGTGAAACCTCTGTTTCAACATAAACTTGGGGAACATTTGCCCTTTGCCCATCTAAATTCTCATTACATTCTCTCACTAACTGACAAACATTTGTTTCTACTACTTCATTATCACATACCACTTCCACTATATTCTCAGAATTGCAATTAACATCATTATCCTCACTACTCAATACTTTATTTTCAACTATATAACCATTATTCTTATTTAACATTATCTCATCATTATACTTACTTATATTAACACCACCACTTACCTTGTCTACTAGTCCTTCATTATTTTTCGTTATATTACTACCACCACAAACACTTACCTGTTTTAATTCAACTTCTGTACTCTCCTTTAATTTATCCGACTCTCGTTTCCACCTTTCATCGTGCTTTTTAAATATGTCATCTAATCTTGCTTTTTGTTTACTAAACATTTCGTCTAACATTACTTGTAACTTTTTCATCAGCTCTTGATTCGACTCACTTAGATTAGCATAACTTACATTATTATCTGCCACCTGATCGACTTTATTTTTGTTAACTTGGTCTGTCTCTCTACCTTTATTTACCACCACCACACTATCATCATTATCACTAGGCCTATTTACTGCCTTATTTTCTACCACTATTACTTCAACTATCTTACCGTTATTATTTGTCATCTTACTACCAATATCATCACTGTGCTTTTTAATTTCGGCAAATATTCCCTCTTCTTGTTCTTCCATCCGCTTTAAATTATCATCCAAATTACCCCACTCCTCGTCTGTCATTTTATCTACAACCCCTCTAAATTTGTCTTCCCATATATCCCACTCGAAACCAATATCCTTATCTTGTACTTCCCCCATGTTCAAAAATTATTTATATAACCCCTTTATATATATACTGTATATATACTACTATTATTCTATAACTACACACATAAAATCAAAACATCTAACATGATTGTAAACACAATACCCCTACCAAAACATAACCTTTAGCGTAAATATATGATGATTTTTTACAAATACGCCGTTACCAATTCCTATTTTCTGTGCCTCAAAACATGTCTAGTTCCTATAATATTTATACGAACATCCTGGCAGGGTCACCAATGTTAAGATACTGCTTTTTTTACCCTTTTATTAAATCTTATTACCATCAGAAGATTCCAGGTTCGAATCCTGGCAGGGTCGCCATTGTTACGGTCTATTTCTTTACCCCCCCTTATATTAGACTTTTACTTACCTTTTACGCATTCGCCCTGACTTACCAAAAACAGAAGATTCCCAAACTTGTAGGTCGCCACCAATATTTTTAAACAAAGGACAAATATGGAAACCTTAATACATTTTTCCCCTTATTTACTCTTAATTACTTACCAGGTCCGATTAGGCGAGATTTTCCATACAGGACAGGTTATGTTAAACGGGCGTAATAACTTACTCTACCACAAATTTTATATTGAAATAAATCTTATTTTATTTACCATATCATATTCAACAATTAGAAACAAAACTATTTAACTAAAATTCTTGGCATAACTACTTTTAATAAGGAACCAGTGCTTTAATTAAGTATTCCCCTTTTCATTCGCATACACTCTCTCATTCTTTATAATCGCTACATATATTTTTTATCCCCCTTTTACCAAGCGCTTTACTGTTTTAAAAACTTACTGACCAATGTACTTATTGAAAAATTGACTGTACTTAACTTTTCTGGCTATTTCACTTAGTCTGCCATCTTCACTTACACTTTCACTTTAACCACACTTACCCTGTCCTAATTACCTTACTTTACGAATTCACTGTGTATCACGTTCACTGTTTTTTTTTTATAATCTTCTTCATTGGAGTTTCAATACGTTTCGGTAGGTCTAGGCTACTCTTTCCGCTTCGACCTACCAAAATTTCCTAGGCCACTGATATAGAGTTTTACTTATTTAACGGTATGCTGCTTCTGTCTGATGCTGACACTAGTGAAGAACTCTGCTTACTGTGATTCACAAAGCTGCTGCTGGCAAGCTATTACGTAATATGTCTGAGCTGTGCTCCAGACATCAACAATTTATACTAACAATGTGTTGCACTGGGGCACCTCACAGGTGGATACTGAGAATTAAAAATTAAAACTGAATTAAAATTGAAACTGGGGTAGCACACAATTCTGTACCGTTACAATCATTCTGCTTGTGATTTCAATTTTAGGTTTAGTTTCAAACTCCATAAACCCCTCATCCCATTACATTTTATTATTACAAGTAAATTATGAGCTTCTATTCATCATTTTCACAGACGACATTAGAAAATTTTATTTGAACACCCTGCCTCACTAAATTCAGATTTTATCAAAAAATTTACACAACTTACAGCTTTATTTTAGCTTCAAATTCTACTAACTCTTTATCTTGTTATATTTTGCTACCACATTTCCATTACCATTCACATTTTGTGAGTTACCATTAATCATTTGTGTAACCTGTCCATCAAAACTTTCAAATTCATTACCAAATTCCTATCTTTTCAATGAATTTAATTTTATTATAAACACTCATAATTAGATCTTGACAATTATTAAAACATAACAAAAATTATCATTTTATAATAGTATATACTTATATTTTATATTTATAATTATATTAATTTCCTAATATACCGCCACACATGGTCCGCCCCCAAAAGTATGTTCTGCCGACATAGACAGGGAGATAGTAAGACACCACATTGCGAATTCACGTTCCCCTCTTCTACCAATGAATTACATTGTCTTACTTTCATTACTGTTAGTTACCTTAATTGCAATACAAAAATTTCCTCGCTTTCTCATTTATCCAATCCCGCCGTCTTACCATCTCCAAGCCCATGTCCGCAAAACACTTTTTTGGTTATGATATTGAAAATTTTAATTTTTAAATCATAATTTACAAATTACTCTGGTAATATATATATGAAAATTGCCTCATTTACTTTTATTCACTGCACTCGCTAGGGCAATTATTGGTATGTGAGGTAGTGCACATTTTATGCACCTTGAGCGTAAAAATATTTTTTCCTCACGTACCTTAGGGGTCCCCCTCCCCGTTCAATAATATAGTGAAATTTTTAATTTAGACCAATTTTGTGGAGCCGGACTTACGTCGCTTTCACCACCAGATGGAGGTTCCGCCAACCATGGTCCGCCCCCAAAGTGCCAAAACCCACGGTCAGGATTGGTAAGGTCGTGACCGCCCGAAAATGGGGGAGGATACCCTCTCCTTTAAATATACCATAAATGGGTGTTTATGTATTAAAATTAAAAAAAATGTGTAACATCAATCAGCTAGATAATACTTTTTTAATTGGGTCACATTATATGTTCCTTTTATTTCTCGAGTTTTCAAATCTACTAAAACGTAAACATTCTCCATTTTCACTTCGCTAACCTCATATGGACCATCGTACAATAGGAAGAATTTATTAATCTCTTTGTCTAAAGCTGATGATTGATCGTGATTTTTTATCAATACTAAATGTCCTACCTCGTATTGTATGGGTGTTAAATTCCAGTCATGTCTTCGTTTAAGCTGTTCAGCTTTACTTAGCAGCCGCTCCTTTGCAATCAACAATTTCCTACCATGTGGTATATCCGTCCGGTTTGGAAATTTTATCAGTTCCTCCAATATGCGTGACGGCCTTCTCTGAAACATCAACTCATATGGGCTGTGTAGCTGGTGGATTCATGTAAACTACTGTTAATATATCCTTCTATCTTGCACACAAACGTAGCCCACAATGAATGTTTTTTGTGGCAGAAAGTTCTAAACGTTCGCCCTAACTCCCGCATGACACGCTCATTAGGATTTGATTGTGGATGATACACTGATGTCTGTTTGACTAAAATGTTTTCCCAACTAAAGTTTCCCACCAGGTGTTGCTGGTAAACTGAGAACCATGATCTGATAATATTATTTTGGGTTTACCTACTTCAGTAATGTATTCATTTACTATTTTCCTAGCTAATACCGAGGAGGTAGCTTTTTTAATCGGGTACAATTTTATAAATTTGGTAAAAACATCTAATACAACAAATAAATAATTTACCCCTCCTCGACCTTTGGGTAGGGGGCCATATAAATCGACGGCAACTATTGCTAAAGGACTGTCTGGTATTACAAGTTGCATTAAACCCTCCTGTTTACGATTATTTACTTTGGCTTTCTGACAAATTTCGCATGTTTTTAATATTTTACACACTGTTCTTTCCATATTATTAAATTTACATGACTCTTTCAATATGTCACTGCATTTCTTGGGGCCTATATGACCATACCTTAAATGACAATCTCTCACTACTTCAGGTATTATAACTTTAGGGATGCATACTTTCCAATCATCTCCCTGTTCATTTGTACGGTGAAATAAATGTTTATTATACAAACTAAAATGCTTTTCCCACTTGTGAGGTGTGTTGGGTATCTGATTTAAAGCTAACATTATTTTACAAAGTTTGGTATCTCTTTCTTGGTCTGCTGCTAGGTTATTTATTAATTTTTTCATATCTATTTCCCCCACTTCTTTTATTATAAATATTTGCTATGTCTACTTCAGTACTATTGTCAAAATCGGTTCTGGATAGGACATCAGCTACCACGTTTTCTTTACCCTTACAATACTCGATGGTTAAGTCATATTCTTGTAATATTAGCATCCAACGTACTAACCTACCATGCGTTAGTGTACAGTTTTTTAGAAATGTTAAAGCTTGATGGTCTGATCTTATTATTACTTTATTTCCTAATAGGTATGTTCTAAATTTTCTACAGGCAAAAACTATTGACAACACTTCCTTTTCCGTTGTCGTATAGTTCTTCTCACTAGTTAATAAAGACCTACTAGCAAAAGCAACTACTTTATGGTTACCATTCCCATCTAACTGAAACAATTCTACCCCCAAAGCGATGTCCAATGCGTCTGTGTGTATATAAAATGGTTCTAGAAAATTAGGATGAGCTAATATAACTGTGTTTAAAAACTTACTTTCTATTTGTTCAAATACAGTTTGTTCCTTTGAATTCCATTGCCATCGATTATCTTTATTTAGCAAATGCCCCAATTGTACTGTTAAGTAGGATATTTGTCTACAAACTGCCTATAATAATTACATAAACCTAAGAAACTTTGCAACTGTTTAATATTTTTTGGTACTGGAAAATTCTGTATTATTTCTACTTTCTTAGGGTCTGTACTGATACCCTGGGCTGAAATTATATGGCCTAAAAAATTAACTTGTTCTTTCAAAAATTCTGACTTCTTAAACTTAACTGTTATACCATATTCATGCAGCCTACTTAGCACTCTATCTAACCTTTTGCAATGTGTATCAATGTCTGGTGATGTAATAACTATATCATCCACATAAACGGTTGTGAATTCTAAAATCTCCCTCCCTAATACGTAGTCTAAACATTTAATGAAAATTGAAACACTTATGTTTAGTCCAAAAGGTAACCTACGAAATTGATAGTTCCTGCCGTTGTATAAAAAAGCCACATATTGACGGGATTCTTCCTCCAGCTCTATCTGCCAGTATCCGGCTGTTAAGTCCAATGTTGTTATGTACTTGGTTCCACTGAAACGTTGAAGAATTTCACTCACTGGTTCTGGTGATTCTCTGTCTGGAACAATTATTCTATTTACCTGTCTCGCGTCTAAACACAGTCTTATCGATAAATCTTTTTTGGTAACCACTACTAAGGATTGGAATATGGTGAGGCGGATTTTTCTATTATACCTTCTCTCAACATCTTATTTATTTCCTCCTGTACTAACACCCTCTTGGAGTATGGTACCGGATAGGTTTTAGGTGCAAAAGGTGTTTTTTCTTTAACGATTAATTTACCCTTAAAATTTTTTACTAAACTGGTTTGTTTGAAAAAACTAACTTATTTTTATTTATTATTTGTACTACTTTTTCCCTATCTTGATAACTAAATTCCCCATCTTGATATAAGATTTTATTCATTTTTTCACCCCAACTATCTTCAATTTCCAATAATTCATTACTATTTACCCTCAAGTTACAATAATTAATCATCAAGGGCCTACATTCGTTTATATCGTTATCAGAAATTAAAATTCCCTTACTAATTATTTTTAATGCTTTCATTTCTACAGTTTTCTTTTGTATAAATGGTATTTCAATTATATTATTATCATTGTTTAATTTCATAGTCTGTGTGTAATAGTTTAACTCCGCTTTGAAATTATTTAAAAAATCATTACCCATTATAGCTCCCATATTTAACCCTGGAATGACCAAAAAAGGCACATTTATTGTGTTTTTATTTACCTTTAATTGTAGCATTATTTGTTTAGTTACCGTCTTACTGCGAACACCCGTTACCCCTATAACACTAATTCCCAGTACTGGTAGTTGTGGAATTGTCTCTGTAGTTTGATTTTTTATTTTTTCAAAAATTTTATCTATTACAGTCAGTTCACTCCCTGAATCTACTAGAAAAGTGTATTTAGAATTAAACACTTCGGCTTCAAATTCTGCCATCCCAAAGGTATTGCTACTCTCCCCCACTTCTTCATCGGATAAATCATTATGTATGTTGGTAATAAGTGATCCTATTGTCATGTGATTTCTAGACGGCTGGGGGCTTTCCTTTTCAACCGCCCTGATTAGTTTAACTGAACTGGAGGTGGTGGTTTGCTGTAAACCCCCTATGATCCCCTCTACTGTTTTGGTTATTAGAAGGTGCTTCTACACCCCTAGTGTCGTTTGGGTTACCAACATATCCCTCTCTACCTCTGTGGTTGAAATTCCCCGGCATTCCCCGATTACTGGTGAAGCCTTCTCCCCCTATGACTCCCTCTAAACTCACTATGATCGAAGCCTCTATTATAATTCTCTACTCTCCCTTGAGCATTACCCCTCGGACCCTGACACCTATAACATTGATTCCGCGAACCATTATAATTATTAGCTCTACAACTAGGGTTTGGACATAACCATGCCCCCTCCCCTGATCTACTCATATTACTAACAAAATGGTCTGGTTGTCTTACGTTGGTATTTGTTTGATTTGATTCATTGATTCTAAACTGATATTTATTATCTTCTTCCTCTTTCATACTCTGATATGCTTCTAGTATTTTTTCTAATTCTGCAATATTAACAAACTCCCGGGTTCTGATTGTGGACCGTATGTCCTTAGGTAAATGCTTACTAATGTATCTATAAAAGATGAAAGAGGCATTGGTGGTTCTAAATATTTAACCTGGCTATATAGTCTTGTCACATACGATGTAATACTCATATGTTTAATATTGAAATTACCCCATCCCATTATTGTACTGCGCAAACCCTCTTGTTTTTCTTCCGACCAGTATTTATTTTTAAATGCTTGTTCAAACTCATTAAAATTTGCCCAGTTACCATTATGAGCGTCCGCCCATATTTTTGCATCCTCTTTAAAATATTTTAAAATTCGTACTAACTTAATTTCCCAACTTTCTTGGTTATATTTATTGAAACTTTTAATTGAGTTTAAAAATTGTATGGGGTTCACCCCCCTACTTTCATTACTGAAATAACCTAACTCAACTTCCATGTTCACTCTCTCACTCACGTTAGTTAATTTCTGGTTAATTGCTACACTTAAATCTTCTCTGACTTTAATTATTTCTTTTTCGTGTTCTGTTTGTTTACTTTCCAAACTTGTTACATTAGTTTTAATTTCATCAAATTGCTCAAAGTTACTTCTGAATTCATTGTTTATATTCTCTTGTATTTTATTTGCTTTTTTAATTTGTTCACACTCATCAATTACACCTTGAACATTACTGTCAACTTTGACATTTTGTTTTTTAATTTTATCATTAAATTTATTTGTCAATGCGTCAGATTTTTTGTTGGTCTCTATTAGTTTCTCGTTTTGTTTGTCGTTAATTGTTTTTATATCATTCTTCATCTTGGTTCATATTTTGTCTACATTTATAGTCATCTCACTTTTCACTCCAGCAATAGTCTCATTCATACTTTCCAATCGGCTGTTCACATTTACATCACTCATTTTTAGTTTGCTTCTTATATTCGCAAACTCGTTATTCATTTCTACTTTTACTACATTTATTTCTGATTTGATTTCAATTTTAAATTCATTTAAACTCGTTTTTAAATTATCATTTAAACTCGCGTTTAACTTCTCATTATCAGTTTTCATACCTGACATCACTTCCATCATCAACGCTAATTGATTAAATATATCTACATTATGGCTCTTACTACTACATTCAACTTCGACCGTTTCGTTTACATTCGGTATTTCTAATTGTACACTCTCATCAATATTTTCGTTTGTCAAAAATAAATTGTCTTGCGTAACGTTTAAAATAGATTCCTCTACACTATCACATACATTTGCACTCTTGCTTTTCTCTGCCATTTTGACCAGGTTGTAAATTAATTCAATTTATATTAAATTAAAAATTAATTTACAACGTCTACTGTTACGGGCGCCAACTGAAGCACTACACGTTCATTAGTGTTTATATTATTGAAATCTGAAGTGTTACTGGTTATTTCGTTATTAAATTATTGAAATTTGAAATGTTGTTCATTAATTAAAATATTGACATTTCGTATTACTTACCTTTACCGGTAATTTGCCAGGGAGTCGTCTGGTGTACTTTAGCAGAGAAAAACCAGGTAAATGCAAATAAACAAGTACATGTTGTAACGCAACAGAAATGCTGGCATCCATGTTACATAAATATTATATTAACAAAATAATAAGCAAGTCAATATCTAACCCCATGATAAAACAAAGATCTAATAATTACATTTATAATTATAGATAAAGATAAATAAGGATGCAAGGTAGAAATAACGAGAATGAACAAACCTGTAAATTAGACAATAGTTAATGATCTATGTTCAGTGAAAAGTAAATCAATATGATACTGATGAGAAGTGTAAGAAGTACAATAGTACAGAAATTGTCAAAGTAAATGACCATGAAAGTAAACAAAAAATGAAACAATAATTTACCTTATAGCAATAGCAAGTAAGGATTTTGAATTAAATGATAGTATTTTGTGACTACGAATGTTATGATAAAGTTTATGTTATGTTATACTAATTACTTGTTGAGTTAATGAAAGGTAATGAAACAAGATGTATTATTCAATTACTGTTGTAGAATGATGTGGGAAGCAGCTAGTTAGCGTTAATAGATTTCAATTTTCTTATATGTGATCCATAGATCAAGATAAAATTGTCATTAGAGATTAAAAGAATAATTGTTTATGTAAATGTTAATAGTTAAGATTTGATTATATGTATGAATTTATGTAAAAGGGCTATAGTTGTTCACCAGTTATAAACACAGGTAGGTCCGTATACAATAAAAGGCCTAACAGCCAAAAACACTATATAACCACTCATAACATAAAGGTTAGGTACATAAGTTAATAATAATTAATGAATACGGTTCGAAGAGCTAGGAAAAAACATTAAATTAGTAATGATATATAATAAACCATCTCAATTTATACAAATTATGATAATGCCACAATGCCATGATATCGATTGATAACGTTTGATATCGAAAAAGTAGTAAATATAAAAGAAACAGGCTCATATCAAAAAACCAGCAGAATATATGTAGAAAATAATAAACCAACTATCGGTAAAGTTATATTCCGATATGATAGCAAATTAATAAGGAATAGACAAAAAATATATGAAATAAACACTATATACAAAACATGTAGAAGGAAGAAAAATAATGGGTTGCTATGGACTACAGGAAATGAAGAAGTTGTTGATTTTCAATTATTGCCTTTTATGATCTGAATGGGATGAGATTAAAAAACCTAAGAAATATCTAATATAATCAGAATATACTAAAGTATTTGATACTCTTATAATACATCAAAATACTAAAGATAATATTATTGACTCTTGACAATACAGTTTCACCAAACGAGGCTATAGTATGATAGCACAATAAAAAATAAATAACTGGGTTCTACAAGGAAGGACTTGAATTGTCCCATATCCGAAAGGAGTTGACGATATATTAAACCCAATATAAATAGTTAACTGCATCACAACCAATAATATACACTACACTGGAACTCATAACCTTTCAAATACACGGAACATCACTAATTGCTTCAACCGAGAGAAGAACGTATTTGGATCCAGATATTACAGAAGGAGCATCAATCGGGCAGTAAATCAACCTAGTAAGCTGTATTTCCGAGGTGAACAGGACAAGAATTCCATTTTATTAACATCCGAAGAAAGAAAACAGTACAACAGTCATCCAGAACAGTAAAGTTATCAAACAACCGCCTACACGATTCGCTTCATTCTAGTCTGGTAAATTATTATTGTATAAATCATATTAACTACACAACACTTCAAATTTGTAAATCTTGCATTCTTATCTATGTATTTTTAATCTTCTCCACAGTTACAAGAACCTTCACACCCTGAATTAAATTAATTTTCAAACTAAAACACATTATATAACCGAATCTAAATAAAGTATCGGCCTGATCAATAATCGATTCACGCAATCTATAGCCTTTGTGTATGCCAGTTGGAACATATCTCATTTAATGTTGAAGAAGTAAACAAATAAAGAACCTTTGTATAGTTGCAAAATCTTGTCATTTGGAGTATTGTTTAATGAGTTGGGAATAAAAAAGTAACTGACTAAGTATAGAATAATTGGTTAACCTAAACAGTGAATTAACCTCTAAGTTTCGTTGCCCCGGTACTACAGCGCTTATAGCGGAATTCTCCGACACCAAAGAGAGAGCGTTAAAATACAAAATTATACATAATTCTCTTCAAGGTATAATAGGGTTGAACGAAATTACAGAATAACACCTTAATTATTTAAGTTTCAAATACACTAACACTGATATTTTTTAGAGAGATAAGTTAATATTAGTTAATTAAATCACTATATCCCACAACTCCAAATATCTCAGATATTTAAATAATTGAAGTAAATTAAAACGACCTAAGAGAGTAAAGACAGGGGAACATACTCATTCATAGCAACGAATAGGCTTACATTGTGTGAAAATAACGAGACGCATGTACTCGTCCCATTACAAATTAACGAACCCAACAGTGGGACTTGAACCGTACGTACTTGTCTGATTACAAATTGGCGCTCAACCAGTGTAGGGCTTAAGTTAAGTAACTATAACTATATTAATATTACTTAACCAGAGCAGGCAACTGTGGGAGAATAAACATGCATACCAGAGGTAGATCAAAGGTGAGGGCAGAAGAAATGGAGAAGGAAGTAGGTGAACAAGAACAGGAAATAGAAATAATAACAGATAGTGAAATGGAACAACAGACAGACGAAATAACGGAAACTGAAATAATTGTGGACAAGGAAAAGGAAGTAATTAAAGAAGATGCCCAAGGGGATCAACCAGATAAGCCCAACCAAAAGGAAGACTTGAATATACAGGAGATGTTTAAACTGCTACTGGAAAAATTCGATAAAACAAATGAGGAAATTAAGGAAAATAAGGAAAACTCAAAAGAACAATTTAGGAAACAGGAAGAAAACTCAAAGAGACTGGAGGAAAAATTCGATAAAACCAATGAGGAAAATAAGGAAAACTTAAGGGAACAATTTAGAAAACAGGAGGAAAAATTCGATAAAACAAATGAGGAAATTAAAGAGACCTCAAAACTAATGAACGAAAAGTTCGATAGGAATAACGAAAGATTAAAACAAATTCACGAAAGGTTAGATAGGAATGATGAGGGTTTAAAACAAATGAAGGAATACATCTTACAAATACATGAAGAAAATTTAAGGCAAATTAATGAAAAAATTGAGAATATTCAGGTAACAATTAACCAAAAGGTAGACCAAAATAATGAGGAAAGAAAATTAGAAATAGCTAAAACAAATGAAGGGTTAGAAAAAACTAACGAAACAATAGTACAGGTTTGTGAAGAATTACAAAATAAAATTAATGACATAAAAATTGATAGTAAAACAATGGTCGAAGAAATCCAATAGGGAACTGTCGGAAAATATGAGCAAATTAAGAACGAAGTACATCAGGTACGGGAAGAGAATAAGGAAGGTATTACGCAAATACAGACAGACATGAGCGAACGACTCGAAAGAGTCTATGGCAATTTAAACAGTATGGAAGGTCAAATTAATACCAGTAAAAATAAAATAGAGGAAATTAGTAGACGTGAATTACAGTTACAAGAAGAAGTAGATTCATGGCGGGATAGGACGTGTCGACATAGTCATACGAATAACCACGAGAACCGGGAGTCGATTAATTTTTGTAATTACAAGCGCAATCCGATGGAATTTTTAAAGAGGTTGGAAGAGATGATTGCAAAAAATAGAGAAAATCGCTGGAGTATTATACGCAGTATGATTGATGAAACATTTAAAGATACCTATGATAATTGGTGGACAGCGGTGCGCCCGGATATACTGGACATGGCCGAGTTCAAAAAACAATTTAAAGAGAAATATTGGTCTGAATCGACCCAGAACATGATTAGAAATAATTTGAGTAATGGTCGATACGAAACAAACATAGGCCAGTCTCCTACTTCATACTTTCTAGGAAAAGTATGTATGGCACGGAACTTAGAGCCCAGAATTCCCGAAGAATGTTTGGTGATACAACTATCCTACCATTATGAGGAAGGGATAAAAAAATGCACGTATGTGTAGCCAAATCAAAACGATTTCAGCCATGGCCAAATTCCTTGAGAATTATGAGCACGAGAACCAATACCAAAGAAATAGGATGTTAAATTATAAATATCAGAAGTATAATAATAACGAGCCACCAACCAATTCTCATAATAATGATCACAATCGACCTGCGCAGAACGTTAATGCAAGTAGAACCCAAAATGAACACGCGAATAATAATTCCAGGAACTATAATTATCGTGGAAATAATACTTATAATTACCGCGATAATCGCAATAATAGAGGAGATGGGGACAGACGACCCAATAATTATAGGCATAACATTAATTATATCTACTCCAGGCCTCAAGGTAATCAGCAACGGTATTACCCAAGGAGTCACCGATATGACAATCATTATGACCAGTCCCGGCGTGAAAACAACTATCCACCTGAAGGAAATTATAGGATAGCGGAACCTAATACGGAGGATCGCACCGAAACTGTACTAAATCAACATAATAATCCAAATGAAAATAGAGAAGAGGGGGTAAGCCCTCATTTAAACTAATAGAGGCAGTGAAAAATAATGAATACCCTTCACTGAACCGTAATCTTGGGGAACAACGACTTGTAAACAAAATTAAGAATAATAATACCATAACTATAATTAATAACCACTATTTAAAGAATATCAGAGAAGATTTATTGGAAGAGGATAAGAAACATGTAAACAGTAATAGTAATAACGAAATCATATATGTAACAGCAAAATTAAATGGGGTACAATCTACCATAATGATAGATACTGGATCCTAACATATCGTTGATAGACAGTACTGAACTTGAAAAAATACAGCGAGAAGGCCAGTTGCCCATACCGACCTTGCCTGTCAATAATGTGATAATTATCGGAGCCACTGGGCGACAAAATAAAACAGTTAAAAAACAAGTATCGCTCGATCTTACAAATAATAATATGACCCTACCAATAGGATTATTGGTCACAACGGGATTACCGTTCAATGTATTGATTGGATGCGATGTATTGCGCCAGCATTCCACAGTAATTGACTTACATAAAGGTATAATATCTTTAACATCCGAAGAAGGATTATGGACAGCCGAATTAATTGACACTAATAGAACCGTTCCAGTTAACACCAGATGTCTAGCCATAAAAAGCTACTTTTGTAAGAAAAATAAAATACCAGAAGTCATTCAATATGAGGACGATGATCCCGAACTGTGGCAGAGTAAGTTAGAAGAGGTCCGAGAATTCCAAAGGGAAAAAACTTGTGGACAAGTAAGTAAGGTACAGGCCGAAAATTTAATTCAAATATATAATAAATACAAACATGTATTCTCCAATGCTCCAGGTAAAGTAAAAGGATATCAGTGTGTGATGAATTTTAAAGAACCAGTGGACTTTCGCAGAAAATCATACCCAATTGCTTATTCCATAAAAAACGAAGTCCGGGACGAGATTAATCGTATGATTCAAGATGACATAATAGAATATAGTCAATCACCATATACCAGTCACATAGTGGCAGTCCCGAAAAAGAACGGAAAGGTGAGAATTTGCCTGGACGCTAGGGAAATAAATAAAATGATCATCAATGATAGGACTTCACCAGGCGAAATAGAAGAAATTTTAAAGAAATTCCACGGCATTAAATACATCAGTACTTGGGATACGGTATGCGGTTACTGGCAGGTCGAACTACATCCAGATAGTAGAAAATACATGGCGTTCCTTTTTGACAGAAGGAACTATCAATTTAAAAGGCTACCTTTCGGACTAATTAATTCTGTTGCAATATTTGTAAAATGTATGGACCAAGTATTGGGACAAGAAACACTGCAGTTCACTATGGTCTATGTAGATGACCTACTTATAACTTCTTCACATTGGGATGAACATTGCGAGCGGGTGGAACAGGTACTGAGAAAATTATCTGAAAACAACATAACACTCAAGCTGAATAAATCTATATTTATCGCCAATCAAGTAAAGTTCTTAGGTTTTAATTTGTCGGAGGAGGGTATCACACCTTCAACAGAAAAAGTAGAAGCAATTCAACTGTTCCCTACTCCAAAAAATAGAAAACAGCTACAATCCTTTCTTGGAATTTGTAACTATTACCAAAAATTCCAAGATAACTATTCGGAAGTAACTGCCAAGTTTCAGAAACAATTATCATCCAAAGACAAGTGGGCATGGGGACCAGAACAAGATAAAATTCTGCAATTAATCAAGAAGAAATTTTTAGAAACAGTTATGTTGTACCACCCTGATTTTAACAAACGCTTTTATTTAAATTGTGATGCGAGCAATGTTAGTTTATGAGCTACCCTATATCAAGAAGATGAAGAAGGACATCACATGGTAATCAGCTTCGCCAGCAGAGTGCTTAACAACTGCGAACGCAATTATAACGTTACCGAGAAGGAGCTGCTAAGTGTAGTGTACGCATGCAATAAATTTAGAACTTACATACTCGGATACCCAGTGACCGTAAGAAGTGACCATAAATCAATTTCATTTCTAAAAAGATGTAAACTTAGTCATGGCCGGCTAACTAGATGGGTCCTTGCATTGCAAGAGTATTGCATCGATTGGGAATATATACCTGGAAGAAAGAACATAGCAGCCGATATCTTGTCCCGAATAAACATACAAGACCAATCGTTCGAAGGAGAAAAGGAACAGATTGCAAAAGTGTACCATGTCATTAAGAGTCGGAAGGATTTAGAAATTATTACAAATGAAATTAATCAACACCAAAAATCGGATCCCAAATTAATAAACATACGCCAGAAGGTACAAAATGCTGATGAAGTTATTACTAAATATTACTGTATACATGATGATCGATTATTTATTAAGGTCACCCCTAAACAAATAAGCTGGAAACTAGTGATTCCCACCGCTGTGGAAAACAAATTGATATTGGATTACCATGAACGATATGGACACATGGGAGCCATGAAAATCGTCAAAGCCCTGGAAGAACAAGTGTACATAAAAAATATAACCAGAAAAGTACAAAAATCCATACAAGCATGTCACATCTGCCAGATGGTTAAACTTAATAATGAGAAGAAGGAGGGAGTCATGATCCCTATCACATCCAAATATAAGCTGGAGAAAGTATTTCTGGATATATGTGGACCATTCCCACGCAGTGGAGGAAACCACAGATATAAATTCATAATTATTATTTTTGATCACTTTTCCAAATACACTAAACTCTACGCTATTAGCAGAGCCACGACCAAGAAAATTCTGGAAATAGTCATTGTACGTTACATAACAGAGATTGGTAAACCGTCATCTATTATCACCGATCATGGTACGCAATTCAAAGGCTGTAAATGGAGAAATAATCTTTTAAAACACAACATTAGAACATATAAGACTTCAGTATACCACCCCAGCAGTAATCCGGCAGAACGTGTATTGAGGGAAGTTGGCAGAATACTCCGAACTTACTGTCATGACCAACAGAGAAGGTGGTACGAATACTTGTCACTGACCGAAGAGTTCTTAAATATATCTTACCATCAGTCCATTGAAAATACCCCTTACACTGTTATGTTTGAAAGGCTTCCACCTAGAGAAATACAGGATATTATAAACTTTCCAAATAACCCAGAATATCAGTTTGAAACCGTTAAATTTTATAACCGAGTAATGGAAAAGGCGGAAATGAAGAAAAGGAAATATGAAAAGAATAATCCAAAACCAATTAAGTACCAAGTGGGCGAGAAAATATTAATAAGAAACAGGGAGCTACCAAGCACTCTAGAGGGAATAACTAAAAAATTATTATTATTATATACTGGGCCATATGTGATAACAAAAAATAATAATAACAATACATATGAAATAATGAACCCTATCACGAAAAGGATTAAGGGAACATACAATCAGGAGTCCATAAAGAAATATTACCACTAAATTCTAAAATACAATAAGAACCACTTATTATCGATTTTGAAGAGAAAAACACTTGTAAATAAAAGAGAATTTTTGAACAATAAAATAAATAGAAAAAATGTCATTCAAAATAAAGTAAGTCTGAATTAAAATATAGTTATGAAGAAGGTATTAAGAAGAGTTACTAACAAACCCCAAGATTACAGAAGAAAACTAGAATTATTACTAAACGTTTACAAAGAAATAGTGTGAATAAGGAATAATGAAACCCCAAGATTACAGAAGAAAACTAGAATTATTACTAAGCGTCTATAAAGAAATAGTGTGAATAATGAATAATGAAACCCCAAGATAAAAGTTTTTACATCAAGTCTATGCAAATTAATAAAAGAAAAATAATATGACCTAAAATACATACCGCATTGCCAAGTGAAAGAAACAACTTCAGTAATTGATTGATTATAACCAATGTAATATTAAAGAAAACGAGAAGGAAAGAATATTTATGAACACAATTCATTGAAATATAAACAGCCAAAATAACGAAATACGATAAGAAAAATAATAGTTGAGCTAAGGACTCTATCTAGTCAGAAACACACTTATAATGATAATCAAACAATAACTATTTAGAAAATATTGAGATCAGAAAAACAAATGAAGAAGATACTTAGCGTTATTATCACAACAAGAAAGAAAAAACAAAAATAATTACAAATGATAACTGTCAGAATTATCATCAAAGAATGTTTAAGGAAACTAAAATGGAATCACAAAGTATGAAGGATAGTAATAAAGAAATATAAAAGCAACAAAAGAAAAAAAAATTTTCCCAAATATTTATTATTAAGTAACTAAGGAGATTATTATATTTTATAGCTGACTGTAGATGAATTCCAGCAGTACTATATTAAGGTGTAGTGTGGGCAGCAGAGTATGAAGCCAAACAGTGCCTCTCTGAACTGTACCAACGCACATATTAGGGATTGTTAGGGAAATTAAATATTTAAGGAATATTAGAATAGTTGCAAGAATGACATCAGTTTCCAGAAGAGTAGGATGAAGAAAACAGAAAGAAATTAGATGACAGAAGAATAATTGAGAAATACAGTGATTACAGTAATTAAAAGTAGAAGAGATGTGAACCTAAAGTATAATTGAATATTGTAGCCAACTATCAACAAATATTGTTTACAGAAATTAAAAATGATCAAGAATGTTAATTGAAATAATGAAATGTTATTAAATAAAGAATTATTAATATTAGTCTAATGAAGTTACATTGAGAACCCCATCGTCAACCATTAATATTGATATGAAGAAAAGGCATGTGAAAAAGACAAGTTTATTTGACCTAAACTTCATTCAGGTAAACTAAACTTTTTTAGGAGGGGGAGCATATGTAACGCAACAGAAATGCTGGCATCCATGTTACATAAATATTATATTAACAAAATAATAAGCAAGTCAATATCTAACCCCATGATAAAACAAAGATCTAATAATTACATTTATAATTATAGATAAAGATAAATAAGGATGCAAGGTAGAAATAACGAGAATGAACAAACCTGTAAATTAGACAATAGTTAATGATCTATGTTCAGTGAAAAGTAAATCAATATGATACTGATGAGAAGTGTAAGAAGTACAATAGTACAGAAATTGTCAAAGTAAATGACCATGAAAGTAAACAAAAAATGAAACAATAATTTACCTTATAGCAATAGCAAGTAAGGATTTTGAATTAAATGATAGTATTTTGTGACTACGAATGTTATGATAAAGTTTATGTTATGTTATACTAATTACTTGTTGAGTTAATGAAAGGTAATGAAACAAGATGTATTATTCAATTACTGTTGTAGAATGATGTGGGAAGCAGCTAGTTAGCGTTAATAGATTTCAATTTTCTTATATGTGATCCATAGATCAAGATAAAATTGTCATTAGAGATTAAAAGAATAATTGTTTATGTAAATGTTAATAGTTAAGATTTGATTATATGTATGAATTTATGTAAAAGGGCTATAGTTGTTCACCAGTTATAAACACAGGTAGGTCCGTATACAATAAAAGGCCTAACAGCCAAAAACACTATATAACCACTCATAACATAAAGGTTAGGTACATAAGTTAATAATAATTAATGAATACGGTTCGAAGAGCTAGGAAAAAACATTAAATTAGTAATGATATATAATAAACCATCTCAATTTATACAAATTATGATAATGCCACAATGCCATGATATCGATTGATAACGTTTGATATCGAAAAAGTAGTAAATATAAAAGAAACAGGCTCATATCAAAAAACCAGCAGAATATATGTAGAAAATAATAAACCAACTATCGGTAAAGTTATATTCCGATATGATAGCAAATTAATAAGAAATAGACAAAAAATATATGAAATAAACACTATATACAAAACATGTAGAAGGAAGAAAAATAATGGGTTGCTATGGACTACAGGAAATGAAGAGGTTGTTGATTTTCAATTACTGCCTTTTATGATCTGAATGGGATGAGATTAAAAAACCTAAGAAATATCTAATTTAATCAGAATATACTAAAGTATTTGATACTCTTATAATACATCAAAATACTAAAGATAATATTATTGACTCTTGACAATACAGTTTCACCAAACGAGGCTATAGTATGATAGCACAATAAAAAATAAATAACTGGGTTCTACAAGGAAGGACTTGAATTGTCCCATATCCGAAAGGAGTTGACGATATATTAAACCCAATATAAAGAGTTAACTGCATCACAACCAATAATATACACTACACTGGAACTCATAACCTTTCAAATACACGGAACATCACTAATTGCTTCAACCGAGAGAAGAACGTATTTGGATCCAGATATTACAGAAGGAGCATCAATCGGGCAGTAAATCAACCTAGTAAGCTGTATTTCCGAGGTGAACAGGACAAGAATTCCATTTTATTAACATCCGAAGAAAGAAAACAGTACAACATTCATCCAGAACAGTAAAGTTATCAAACAACCTCCTACACGATTTGCTTCATTCTAGTCTGGTAAATTATTATTGTATAAATCATATTAACTACACAACACTTCAAATTTGTAAATCTTGCATTCTTATCTATGTATTTTTAATCTTCTCCACAGTTACAAGAACCTTCACACCCTAAATTAAATTAATTACAAACTAAAACACATTATATAACCGAATCTAAATAAAGTATCGGACTGATCAATAATCGATTCACGCAATCTATAGCCTTTGTGTACGCCAGTTGGAACATATCTCATTCAATTGTTATGCTCTATAATGAATAAATATATTAACTACGAAATTTACATAATTTTCCACCTACCTGCCAAGACTCTGTTACGGGCCAGGATCCAATCACAAGTACGTTAGATACAAACAGGTGTTGAGGTTATCGAAATAACTTATTCGACACATTGTTAGGAAGAGAAATTACTATTTTTAATTAATCAGACTCATTTAAAACTTGTTCAAAAAATTTTCTCAGGATTTTACAGATTACGTTACATGCTTCTTTGTTCTGATGGCGTCTTCTACATACTACCTTACTCTACTATCTTACCTTATTGATCATTATACAAACAAATATTCACACAGAGCCCAGCCTGCGCACTCACTCATTCTCTCAATTTATACATGAAATTTATTAATTGCAACCCCAAAACATTTTTAACACCCCACAACCCTTTATAACAAAGCCCCAGCCCTTAATGAAAAACCGCCGACAACGTGGTTCGTGTGCGCACTCATCTTCTGTTAAATTTCTTGCTGTTTATTGTCCGAGAATTATACAGTTACATTCTAGTAGTAATAAAAGGTTGGTTCTGGGACAGCCACGCCCCCCTCGTTTGTTTATGTTTACATTTTTTTCACTCCCTCCACCCCCGTCTTCACCTACATAACCGCCGCGCGGTCACCCAACTCCGCTCGTTTGTTTACATTTTTCCGGTTTGTTTACATTTTTTCTCTCTCGCCACGCCCCCACTCCTCTGTTTATGTTTACATTTTTCCTTCCTCCCCACCCCCGCCCTACCCCGCACCCGCCGCGGTCATCGACCTCCTCGTGTTTATGTTTACGTTTTTTTCTCACCGCGTGTCCCAGCTTTGCGTTGTTTACGTTCTCTCCTCTGTTTATGTTTACATTTTTTTCCTTCCTTCCCACCCCCGCCGCGTCGCGGTCATCGACCTCCTCGTGTTTATGTTTACGTTTTTCGTGTCCCAGCTTTGCGTTGTTTACGTTCTCTCCTCTGTTTATGTTTACGTTTTTTTCTCTCTCGCCGACGCGGCTATCACCACGTGCTCGTTGTTTTCCTTGGCCGCCGATCGACGACACGCTGACCCAGTAACAAACGTAAACATAAACATTCCGACAAACGTAAACAAAGTAAAGCTGGGACACGAAAAACGTAAACATTCGGAGTTCGGCGACCGCCGCCGGAGCGCGTCTGTTTGTAAACAAATGTTTAGGAGAAGGGATAATGGCGTGATATATTTTTTTATTAATGTGGTATTGTTTACGTATCAATTTTTTCAGTTAATACGAGATTTTCGTTTATGATGTCTGTAACGCGTGTTACACCCGTTCAGATTGTGCTAGATTTTTTTGTCAACGAAGGTTTTGTTTTTATAACTAATTCAGATAATATTAAATGCAGCAAGTGCGGTTTTAAAACAAAAGTATATCTGACAATCGCGCATATCCAGTTCATGCATAAACTTTTATATCCGAAATGCGGAATGATTCGCGATAGGTATTATAAATTTGAAGATTACGCTAAATCGAGAGAGTGTATTACAAATTATCCAATCGCTGTGAAATGTGTTCGAGAAGCGCGGAAACAGATGGAAGCATCATTTGCGTTTCCTCGATGGCGAAAACGTTACCCGTCAGTCGAGAGACTGGTATCAGCGGGATTTTATTACACCGGAACGGAAGACGACGTAATATGTGTTGAATGCGGAATAGTACTTTGTGATTGGAAGGAGACTGATGATCTCTGGCTTGAACACGCGAAAGCTTCGCCAGACTGTGTATTAATTAAATTGCACAAGAGACAGTGTGCGGAAAAATAGTAGTAGTAATAAACAAGTTTTATCTGGAAATGTATGCGCTTTTTTTATTTTGAATTATTCGTTTAGTATCGTTTTAAAATTATTATTTATCAAATATGATTTGGTCGTGTGCGTTAATTGTATCCTATAACGGTTTTATCAGTATTATTAGTTCGTAGGTTCGATCCCTCGCATTACCAAATCATATTTTTTTTATTAATTAAAATATATAAAGAACAATTTTCAGTTCCCGATTAAACAAATGTTTATTCTCTGTCAGTAAATAGCTTGCGGTCTTAGCGGCAACATTGTGTTTTTACGAGCGCAGATTTTTCGTCAGATTTATTTTGTAAATAATGAATTTTTTGAGACAAATGTTACTCGCTAAATCAAAAGAGTGTATTGCTAATTATCAGAATGCGATAAAATGTGTTGAAGAAACAGAAGAAATGATGAAGTTGACATTTTATACATGGCCAAAACGTTCACCGTCAGCCGATAGACTCAGATCAGCGGGATTTTATTATACCGGAATTGAAGATGACGTAATGTGTGTGGAATGCAAAGCGGTTCTTTGTGAGTGGGAGGAGACTGACGATCCTTGGATTGAGCATGCGAAAGCCTCGCCATATTGTTTATTAGTTAGAATATATAAAGAATTATTTTCTATCCCCACCTAACCGAATATTTAGTATACGTTCAATTTTATTGTCAGTGTTCAGTTTACAGTCTCTGTGAGAACATGTTAACGAAAGAATGGACGGTAGAAGTATAATCGACTTATTAAAATGCGAATTTTTAGAAGACGTTGTATTAAGGTTATCAAATATTATTAAAGTAACGAGTTTAGACGATTTGGTGATAGATCATTTTCGAACGTGCCAACTGAAGGGAATATATGATTGCTTAAAAGAAATTATTTTTTATTGTGAAGTAAAAAAGTTATCTGAAGACGGGTGTTGTTGTAGTGATAAGTTTACTGACGTTATAGACGGTCCGTGCCCGTGCGCTATTTTTGAAAGAAATAAAAATAAATTACTGTGTTGTTTACAGTTGATTGAAAGTCATGATGATTCAGAAATTAAATAATTTTTCTAGATAGATATCTTCGATTTTTAAAAACAAAATGACTGATAAATTTGAAAACAGTATTTCCGCATTTAATTGGCAAATATATTATTTCGGCCCGCCGCTCGATGGAGAATTAAATTTTAACGAAATTTGTTGTTTGATAGTGAACGAATTTACACGAGCAAATGTTGTTAAAATTGAAAGGAATAAGCAGATTATTAAAATCAGTTTACCGATTACTTATACGTACGGTGCTGTATTGAAAAAATTAAAAAACTGTAGTCGTCAAACACTACTGAGTATCGATCATGAAGAAGAAGAAAAATTGTATAAAGTAAAATCAGTTCGTGCGTCACCAGTCGCTGTGAAGACGTCGGTTAAAAAACAATGTCAAAACAAGCGCTGCTGTGTGAAAGATTAATCAATCATTCGATAAACGAATTGTTAGAATCCGGTTTTGTTTTTAAACGATATTTAGATAGTGTTCAGTGTTCTTTGTGCGGGTTTCAGACAAGAGGAACTTTACCTATCGAACATATTCAGTTTATGCATAAATTATTGAATTCGAATTGCGAGATGGAGCAATGTATAATGTATAATTTCAATAATTATAGGAATGCGAAAAGATGTATTGCAGAGACTAAAAAAGTGATGTTATTATCATTTAAAAGTTGGCCTACACTCGAGCCCAATTTTAAAAAACTGGTTAACGCCGGATTTTATTATACCGGCGTTGGTAGTAAATTATCATGTATAGAGTGTAGAGTCATTTTAAACGGTTGGAAATGTTCTGACGATCCTTGGACTGTTCATGAAAAAGTATCACCACACTGTTTTTTGGTGAAAATTCACAAAGGTGAAGATTGTATGTAATTAATTATTATTATTATTATTATTATTAAAAAATAGTATTGATGTATTTGTGTTTGTTGTTTTTTATTCATTTTCTTATCGTAGTTAGAACCATCAACATATATATAATGAGTGTAAGAGAGAATATCAGTAACGAATTACATAAACAAGTTAGAAAAAATTTTTTAACTCGTAGTGTTGAGCTCAAAGGTCTTGATGATTTATATCAAGCCGATCTTGTAGAAATGATTCCATATGCAAAGTTGAATAGAGGTTATAAGTATATATTAACGATGATAAATTGCTTCAGTAAATACGCATTCGCTGTTCCAATAAAAACAAAATCGTCTGAAAATGTTGCGCGAGTACTTAAAATTTTATTACAAAATAATAAAATGAATCATTTACAAACAGATAAAGGTAAAGAATGGCACAACGAACGTGTGCGTAATTTGTTGAAGCAATACAATATAAATCATTATTCTACACATTCAGATAAAAAAGCTTCTATTATCGAACGGTTTAACCGTACTTTGAAAAATAAAATGTGGAAATGGTTTACAACTAACGGTAAGTATACGTGGTTCAATGTCCTTCCTGATTTATTGAGAGACTACAATAATACTGTGCACAGAACGATTAAAATGAAACCTGTAGATGTAAACAAGAATAACGAAAAAGAAGTATTGTTACGAATAAATAAAATAAAACAATTAACGTTCAATAAGAAACCTCCAAAATTTAAAATCGGCGATAGAGTAAGAATTAGCAAATATAAAAAGGTGTTTGCTAAAGGTTACCTTCCCAACTGGACAAACGAGTTATTTACTATTTATAACGTTAAATCTACAGCGCCGAGAACGTATATTCTGAAGGATGATAAAGGTAATATATTAGAAGGTGGTTTTTATGAACAAGAAATAAGTAAAACAAAATTTGGTGACGTATATTTAATTGAAAAAATTTTAAAACGTAAAGGCGAGAAAGTACTTGTACGTTGGTTGGGTTATGATAAATCACACGACAGTTGGATTAATAGAAATAATATTATATAATAACGTGTGTAAAAAAATAGACGTCAGTGAAGAAGCTTAAACGGCAGAAACATAAAATAAATATTCGCGATATTGATACGATTGTTTATAATTGTAGGGATCTGAAGAAAAAGAGAAAAAAACATAGTAAATTATTACCAGATAATATTAGATGTTTAATTACAGGCTCATCAGACATGGGGAAGACTAATTTAATGCTTAATTTGTTATTCGATCCGAACGGATTATGTTTTGAAAATATATACGTGTTTTCAAAATCGTTGTATCAGCCTAAATACAAGTTTTTAAATAAAGTGTTTTCAAAAATACCGTTTATAGGTTATCATACGTTTACAGATAATGACGAGGTTATACATCCGAATGAAGCTAAACCTAATTCTGTAATAATTTTCGACGATATAGCTTGTGAACGGCAGTATAATATACGAAATTATTTTACAATGGGGAGACATAATAATATTGATGTTTTTTATTTGTGCCAGTCGTATAGTAAAATTCCAAAACAACTGATACGAGATAACGCAAATTTAATAGTTTTATTTCGGCAAGATGAACTAAATTTAAAACATGTTTTTGCCGATCATGTTAACACGGATATGAGTTTTGATTGTTTTAAAGAAATTTGTAATAAAGCATGGATACGTGGTAAACATCATTTTTTAGTAATAGACAAAGAGAGTGATATGCGTTGCGGTCGTTATCGTATTGGATTCGATATTTATATAGATACATAAGGATTGATAAATTATTGTACAAGATGACGTCGCGAGCGAAACGTGAACAACTTGCGAAAGAGATCAAACAAATTAGGAAAGATATTAGACGGAAACACGCTAATTTGACTCAAAGCGCTATCAGCGAACAACAGGAATTAGAGAAACAATTAGAACCGATATTCAACCTTTAAAAAAATTAATAAATTTACGTAATGTTCTTTATGATACGGATGAAAAAATGGATGATGTAGAAACGCGTTTAAAAAAACATAAACGTCGTGGAAATAAAATAGAAGAACAAAAAGAAGTAGGAATTACGCCGATTAAAATGAGAAAAATTGGATCGATAACTAGTACACCTGAAATGGATGTTAACGAAGGTGCTACGGAAATATATGAAACACCGCCGACATTACAAGAAGTACTATCAACATCTACTGGTCTTAGTAGAGCAAATTATTGGATTGATAACGCTGTCACAGGAAAATTGCCTAGACTATATTTACGTAAATTGTTTAATGATAAAAATAAGGAAATCGATCATACTTACGGTGTTTATTTTGGAGACGATGATTCGATAAAGATAGGCAATTCAACTATTAATTTCGAGGGCGATAATATTATTATCGATAATGTAACGTATGAAGGTACGCCTGGACTTTATGAACTTCTTTTTATGAAAATACCTGACGATTATATATATTCAGAAGAGGATCTGCATACGTACGGTTTGATACTAAAAGCGACAAATGCTCATAAACAGAGTCACTCTGATCGAGTTAAGAGTAACAAAGGACATAAATATAATAATATAATTAAAAATCTGGTATCAGAGTCAACGTCTACTAAATCGAAACTGAAACGTATTGAAGGACGCGGTGTTTTATCGTTAACTAACGACGATAAACCGAATTATGTATATTGGGATGATCCGAACGAGTTATGCGACAGATTACGTTTATTAATAGCATCTAAGAATACCGGTCATTCCGGTCATGAAAATGAAATCATATCAATTATCGAAGAATTGCGAGAAGCGAATATAATAAAATAATGTGTAGTAATGTTAATTTTGTCATTTACAAAATGAGTATCGATAAATTCGGACGTTACAATAGGCATATGCGGATAAACGTTGTTCGCGGTCCTACCGGTGAAGGTTTTCGTTTAACAGATGAGGGTGATTATGATATAGATAATAAGAGACTCTGTAATGTCGGTAACGCTGTTTCGGAAGAAGATGCTGTTAGTTTTAAAATTTTAAAAGAAAATTGTTTATATCAAATTGATAACCAGTATGACGTTGCTTTGAAAAATATAATTAATTTAGCCGATCCGAAATTACTTACTGACGCAGCGACTAAATCGTATGTAGATACAAAAATTCCGACCGTATCAAATGGAATTTGTAACTTCGAAGGTTATAGGTTAAATAATATAGGTTATCCATCGGTTCCGACAGATGCTGTAAGCAAACAGTTTATACTCGATACAGTTAATATAGTTCAACAGAGAGTTGAAGACAGATTAGACAATTTTGTTAATATATTAAACAATCACGTGTATAGTATATTATATAATGTTTATGTAAAAACAACGAAAGATAATCCTGTCAGAGATATAGAAGATTGGAAAAAAAATATATATTTGTAAATTATTATTTATCGCCGTCACAAATGCGTGTATATCAGAAGAGTGCAGAAGATGTCCGTCGCGGTCGAGGATTAATCGGAAATTTACTGAATAAAGCGGTCGATATTTTACCTATCGAACTACATGTTCCTGGTTATCAATACTGCGGACCGGGTACGAAATTAAGTAAACGATTACAGCGCGGAGATTCGGGTATTAATAAATTAGACGCGGCTTGTAAGGAACACGATATAATATACTCGAAATATCGAGATACTGAAAATCGTTCTAAAGCCGATCGTGAATTAGCGGAAAAAGCTTGGCAACGTGTAAAAGCACGAGACTCGTCTATCGGTGAAAAAGCTGCTGCTTGGGCGTTAACTAATATTATGAAAGCGAAAAGTAAATTCGGCGGCGGTATTAAAAAGAAAAAAAAGAAAAAAAATAAGCGAATTTCTAAATCAAAAAAAAGAAAAAGGAGGGGAAGGGGATTATACTTACGACCGTATAAAAAATCTGGTGGTGGTGGGAATAAAAAAAAAAAACATCGAAAGAAATAAAGATTCCCTCACACGCTCTCACCAATAATGAATTGTTTTCCTACGCTAAACTCTTGAATGTATCTAATTTTAGAGGTGTTTTTATGAAAGATACTTTACCGTTAAAAATTCAGAAAAATGAAACCGGTATTGTTAATTTAGATAGTATACGCGGGTCAGGTACGCATTGGGTATGTTACCGTAAACAAAATAAGACAATAAACTATTTCGATAGTTTTGGTAATTTAAGACCGCCAATTGAATTAGTTCGTTATTTTCAAACATCGGAGCAACAACCCGTCAATATAAACTATAATTATAAACGTTATCAACGATCAAATACAGTTAATTGTGGACGTTTGTGTTTGCAGTTTCTTAGTAATAATGTTTAGCTTAAACGGAGTAGGATCGTCGCTTAGTTGTGATATATTTCCTCCCATCGAACTCGAAGGAAATTGGGAACTCGGGTTGATTAATTTCATGACATACAATTCCATACCGAATGTTGAAGAAAATGTAAATAATATGTTTTATTTCGGTGACGATGGAGTGATTGAATTACCTACAGGCTCTTATGAAATCGAGGATATAAACACTTATATAAATCAAAAATTACCAAAAAGTAATAAAAGGAAAATTATTAAATTATTAATACGTGCTAATAATAATACTTTGAAAAGCGAAATCTATTCGAGTGAAACGATAGATTTCACTAAACCGAATTCTTTGGCTTCTCTTCTCGGATTCGCTAATACTGCCAAACTCGAACCGCTTATATGGCATTCATCACAGTCGACAATCAACATTGTAAAGACAGATGTTGTAAGACTTGTCTGCAGTGCTGTGGCTGGATCATTGAAGAACGGTCGAGAATCTCATATATTACACGAATTTTATCCGACAGTCGGACCGGGGTATAAATTAGTAGAATCACCGACAAACGTTATCTATTTGCCAGTGAATACAAATAGATTAGATAATATCACAATACGATTAGAAGATCAAGACGGAAAGTTAATAAATTTTAGAGAAGAAACGATTTCTTTGCGATTACATATAAGAAAAAGACGAGATGAGGCTAATTTTTCCTTATGGGCAAAATAAAACAATAGTTAAGCCCGTAAATAGTGTCAGTAAAATACGGGATGCTAATCAGTTAACATCTCTTAATAGAAAATTTTTAAAGTCGTTAGGGTATAAAGTACTTATTAACAATGAGTATATTGGACGTGTTAAATAGCGCTGTCTATGATGACGATAGTATCATCGGACGTGCGTATCATACACACACTCCTTACGCATCTACTACATTAAATAATAATGATGAGATACGTATTCCTGTTCATCAACAAGATCATTATACACTTCCTTGTGAGAGTTATCTACATATCGAAGGTAAATTAATGGGTGAAAACAATCAGAAAAACGAAAATATTCAATTAATTAGTAACGGATTAGCGTTTTTATTCGATGAAATACGGTACGAAATATGTGCTACGGAAGTAGATCGTGTTAAAAATGTTGGTATCACATCAGTAATGAAGAATATTTTAACATTCAAACCCGGTGATATGAAGAAAATAACTAATGCAGGATGGACGGGAGATGTAAAAAGTTGCTTCACAACAGATTCAACGAATTTCGTGTTTTGTATTCCCTTAAAATTATTACTCGGTTTTGCTGAACAATACAAACGCATAATTTTAAATGTGAAACAAGAACTGATTGTAATACGATCATCGTCTGATAATAACGCTGTAGTTTTAAACCCTATCGATAAATATAAATTACAATTAACAAAAATCAATTGGCGAATTCCTTATATTTATGTTAGCGATGAGTATAGACACAGATTATTGAGTATTGTTGATAGAGATACGCCAATAAAATTAGCGTTTCGTAGATGGGAGTTGCAAGAATACCCGACTTTACCAGAAACTAAACAGTTGACGTGGACGATAAAAACTGTAGCACAGACTGATAAACCGCGTTATATAATTGTAGGTTTTCAAACAGATAGAAAAAATAACATAACAAAAAATGCCTCTCATTTTGATTTATGCAACTTGCATAATATTAAATTATATTTGAATTCGCAATACTATCCGTATGATAATTTAAACGGAAGTAAAGAAACGTTATACGAGATGTATAAAGGGTTTCAATCATCGTATTATGATGGTAGCGAGAACGAACCTGTTCTGGACAGGACCGATTATTTATTATACGCGCCGATAATTGTTATTGACTGCTCTCATCAGAGCGACCTTTTAAAAACCGGTTCTGTCGATGTTCGTTTAGAAATAGAAGCAGCGCAAAATTTTTTGCCGAAAACGACCGCATACTGCTTACTAATATCTGATAATTTGCTCGTATATTTACCTTTATCTGGTGTTATAAGAAAATCGATAGAATGAATCGATTGTTAACATTATATTTATTCGCTTGTCATACACATTTTATAATCACTTGTAGTGTTAGCGCTTTATAATAATGATCGGTTTTATTGTTGATGTTCAATGTTTTTTCGACGACGCCAAAAATTATATTGTTAAAGAATTGTGTGTACAAAGAATAGAAAATCATAACTGTACCGGTGTGAGAGAACATTTTTTGTTTTTACCACCATTCGATTATCGTTATTTATCAAAAAATAGAAAAAAACAAGTAGAGTGGTTGAAAAGATTTTTTCATGGTTTCAGCTGGAATTGTGGAATTCACAGCTATGACGAACTTCACAATATTTTAAACAACATCGTTACTGAAGGTGAATATGTGTACACTAAAGGAGCGGAAAAGCAGAGATTCATCGAGGACATGCTCGACTACAAGTCGGTTGAAGTAATAGATCTCGAAGCGCTTAAGTGTCCATCATTAAGTGTCTTACAACAGCAGACTGTGGCACGTGTCGATTGCCCATATAAACATAATCTTGATCATTGTGCGCTAAATAATGTATTTCATATAGCAAATTGGATATTGAATAATAAAATTTAAAATGTATTTTTTTTAATGTATTTATTTCACATCTTTTTCCTTCACTATTATTAATCTATGATCGACTACAAGTCGGTTGAAGTGTCCATCATTAAGTGTCTTAAAACAGTCTGTATAAACATATTTTTTTTTCTTCACTATTACTATGCTAGAACATCACATTATTATTAATCCGGGAATCCATGATAAATACCAAGCCCATCATTGTCACGCACCAACACTGTGCGTTTACTCCAGTCGTTCAACCCTTCATTATAACGAACCCAAGCTGTTAAGGCTCTATGCAATTCCGAACCGTATAATGTTCGATTATTGCGATCTCTGTATACTAATAGTATAGCTGTATGATAGCACACATCATTTATTATACTCTTACAACTTGTATTATATATGGTGTTCGCTATTATACTATCGTCTGATTGCAAATGTACATAACATTCATGACGTTCGCAGTACATTCGATCTGTTAATAACAGTTGTTTTTCTATCCATTTAATAATTTTTTTACCGTCTGAACAGCTAATTTTGGAACTGGACAGACAGGCGTCGACACAAGCACAATTATTAATTTTAGATTCGTGACCGTGTGTTAATATATGATTCAAAATATAATCATAGATATTTACCATATATCCGTCGTGCGACTTCGTTTTTCTCGTCTTATTTTGACGCGTTTCGGCAACGAATTGCCATCTTCAGAATCTTAATCACTCATATGAGATCGTTAAAAAATTAAAAACATTAAAATCATTACGGTAAAAGTGCACTTTTACGATATTGGAAACTCACAGACGCGAACATGAAAGTTTATGTTTCTCGAGTGGACTATATCGATCGACTGCTTTCGCGTGGACAATATCGATCAACTGATTCACTGTTTATATAGCCACTGATAAACCTGTTTTGCTTATTATAGCCCATATGTACTGTGACATTTCATTTACTGGCGCCCGTGTGCAAGTATTGCCGTGTCGTACAACATGTTATGTGAAAATGTAAGTTTATCATTCAAGACATAATCACTGTTGATTTTGACGGCTTTATATATTTCGTATTCCTCAAGCGCGTCCATGTATTTTCCTTTCCTGCAGCAATGCAAAGGCTGGAAATTTGTCTCAAAATCACTGTAGTTATGATTACATAGTATCAGGTGCCTGGCAAAATTAGATGTTGTTTTATGTAATTCCCTTCTGGGAAGATGTTCGTTATATCTTTCTTCAAATGGTCTGCCTGTTTGGCCTATGTAGAACATGTCGCATGAGCTGCAATTCATCTTGTATACGCCGGTTCTTTTTCTTTCTGGTATACTGTTTTTTCGGCTAAGAAGTCTCTGAATGTTGTTATTTGTACGAAAGGTTACAATTACATGGTGTTTCTTGAGTTCGTTAACTAGAATATTTGGTAAAATGTTTGTGTAATCTGCAGATATGTATTTATTAACCGGAAGTGTGTTATCATTGTTCGACTTTTTTAATTTCTTCTCTTTGTGTTTACTTATTAATTTATCCACTAATGAACTTTTATATCCGTTAGCCGCTGCTATGTGCTTGATGGTATTAACCTCTTCAATGTAGTCTTTTTCACTTAACGGTATAGTTAGCAATCTATGCACAAAACTATTGTAAGCTGCCATTTTATGCGAGGTGGGATGATATGAATCGGCATGAATTGTGACGTCCGTTGTTGTGGCCTTTCTATAGATTTTAAATTGAAGTTTTCCTTCGTTTTTTAAAATGGTTAAATCTAAGAAATTTAATTGATTTTCTTCTTCTATTTCAGATGTGAATTTAATCTTATGGTGTATGCTGTTTATGTGACTATTTAAGTTTTGTATTTGCCTTTTTGTTCCATTAAATATCATAAACGTATCGTCGACGTATCTACAATAAAAAATGATTTTATTCTTGTATAATTTATTCGATATTATGTTCATATTCTCATAATAATTTAAATATATATCAGCTAATAGTCCTGACAATGGCGAACCCATAGCCAGACCGTCATCTTGTGTAAAAAACCCGTTGTCAAATGTAAAGTAATTTTGTTCCAAGACGACTGTAAGTAGTTTTATAAGTTCATTGATTTTTTGCATGCTAAGTTGAGCTACTTCCTTTAAATTGTTATTTACAATTTCTATAGTTTCCCTCACGGGGATATTAGTGTACAAATTAGTTACGTCTAACGATACTAATTTATATTGTGGTAGTATTTCTATCTTTTTAAGTTTTTCAACAAACTCATAACTGTTCTTTATACTGTAATTATTTGCTATCCTGATATTATTCTTAATTAAAGTCACTAACAATTTAGCAGCTTTGTATCCGGGAGCTGTGGTGTAGTTTATTACTGGTCTGATTGGTGTACTTTCCTTGTGGATTTTAGGTAGTCCTGTGAATTTTGGTGCCGTGGCATTAATTGGTTTTAAATATCTGCGTGTTTTCTCATCTAACAAAAAATTACATTGATTAATGGTGTTATTCAAAGTTTTTACATAAGCCTTTGTGGGATCCCGGTCTATTTTCTTAATATTATTATTATTTATGAAATCAAATACCTTTTGAGTATACTCTCTTTTCTGCATGACCACCAATGTGTCACCCTTATCTGCCTTACTTATAATTGCATCATTTTTCTCAAGTTTACTTTTTATGGTTTTAAGATTCATGATATCCTGCTTATATTTACTTTTTAAAAAATTGTTTTGACTTTTACATTTATTACTATTAATTGCGTTATTGAGTTTGTTGTTGATAAAAACCCTTGCTTCATTCTGTGCAACGGAACCATTTAATCTTTTAATAGCAGCTTCAGCATTAACTACCTCATGGACAATTTCGTTTGTCGTATTAAATCTTGGTACATTATATTTCAGACCTTTATTAAGCACGTTTATTTCTTGGTTAGTGAACTCTATGTTGGTTGTATTCGTTACACGTTCATAGAACACATGTTTACAATCTATTGGTCTATTTTCTTTTTTATGCTGAGTAAGATATAGATTTCGTATTTTCTTATTATGGGTTAATACTTTATGATAAAAATAATTGGATATTAAAGCATTAATTTTGGTCATGATAACATCTATAACTGCAGGGTGAATTTCCTTTAACATTTCTAAATGCGCTTTATAAAGATCCGTATTTAACCTGTTTTTCTTTTTGTATAATTGTCTAATTTCTTGCGTTAACCACATTTTTTCTGCTATTTGTTTCGTCTTGAGTGCCGCCGGTGTTCTTGAATTAATATTTATGCGTGCAAATTTTGGTATGATATTCATTTTTATACACATTTTATTAAATTTAATGTTTTGTGCAACTTTTAGCATTTTGATTTTAACATTTTTGTATTTGTAGACAACACTTGCCTGACGGGCTTCAATATAATACATTTTAGGTTAGTTGTCTCCAAGTCGCTTATATTAATATAATAGATATTTACCATATATCCGTCGTGCGACTTCGTTTTTCTCGTCTTATTTTGACGCGTTTCGGCAACGAATTGCCATCTTCAGAATCTTAATCACTCATATGAGATCGTTAAAAAATTAAAAACATTAAAATCATTACGGTAAAAGTGCACTTTTACGATATTGGAAACTCACAGACGCGAACATGAAAGTTTATGTTTCTCGAGTGGACTATATCGATCGACTGCTTTCGCGTGGACAATATCGATCAACTGATTCACTGTTTATATAGCCACTGATAAACCTGTTTTGCTTATTATAGCCCATATGTACTGTGACATTTCATTTACTGGCGCCCGTGTGCAAGTATTGCCGTGTCGTACAACATGTTATGTGAAAATGTAAGTTTATCATTCAAGACATAATCACTGTTGATTTTGACGGCTTTATATATTTCGTATTCCTCAAGCGCGTCCATGTATTTTCCTTTCCTGCAGCAATGCAAAGGCTGGAAATTTGTCTCAAAATCACTGTAGTTATGATTACATAGTATCAGGTGCCTGGCAAAATTAGATGTTGTTTTATGTAATTCCCTTCTGGGAAGATGTTCGTTATATCCCAGAAGGGAATTACATAAAACAACATCTAATTTTGCCAGGCACCTGATACTATGTAATCATAACTACAGTGATTTTGAGACAAATTTCCAGCCTTTGCATTGCTGCAGGAAAGGAAAATACATGGACGCGCTTGAGGAATACGAAATATATAAAGCCGTCAAAATCAACAGTGATTATGTCTTGAATGATAAACTTACATTTTCACATAACATGTTGTACGACACGGCAATACTTGCACACGGGCGCCAGTAAATGAAATGTCACAGTACATATGGGCTATAATAAGCAAAACAGGTTTATCAGTGGCTATATAAACAGTGAATCAGTTGATCGATATTGTCCACGCGAAAGCAGTCGATCGATATAGTCCACTCGAGAAACATAAACTTTCATGTTCGCGTCTGTGAGTTTCCAATATCGTAAAAGTGCACTTTTACCGTAATGATTTTAATGTTTTTAATTTTTTAACGATCTCATATGAGTGATTAAGATTCTGAAGATGGCAATTCGTTGCCGAAACGCGTCAAAATAAGACGAGAAAAACGAAGTCGCACGACGGATATATGGTAAATATCTATTATATTAATATAAGCGACTTGGAGACAACTAACCTAAAATGTATTATATTGAAGCCCGTCAGGCAAGTGTTGTCTACAAATACAAAAATGTTAAAATCAAAATGCTAAAAGTTGCACAAAACATTAAATTTAATAAAATGTGTATAAAAATGAATATCATACCAAAATTTGCACGCATAAATATTAATTCAAGAACACCGGCGGCACTCAAGACGAAACAAATAGCAGAAAAAATGTGGTTAACGCAAGAAATTAGACAATTATACAAAAAGAAAAACAGGTTAAATACGGATCTTTATAAAGCGCATTTAGAAATGTTAAAGGAAATTCACCCTGCAGTTATAGATGTTATCATGACCAAAATTAATGCTTTAATATCCAATTATTTTTATCATAAAGTATTAACCCATAATAAGAAAATACGAAATCTATATCTTACTCAGCATAAAAAAGAAAATAGACCAATAGATTGTAAACATGTGTTCTATGAACGTGTAACGAATACAACCAACATAGAGTTCACTAACCAAGAAATAAACGTGCTTAATAAAGGTCTGAAATATAATGTACCAAGATTTAATACGACAAACGAAATTGTCCATGAGGTAGTTAATGCTGAAGCTGCTATTAAAAGATTAAATGGTTCCGTTGCACAGAATGAAGCAAGGGTTTTTATCAACAACAAACTCAATAACGCAATTAATAGTAATAAATGTAAAAGTCAAAACAATTTTTTAAAAAGTAAATATAAGCAGGATATCATGAATCTTAAAACCATAAAAAGTAAACTTGAGAAAAATGATGCAATTATAAGTAAGGCAGATAAGGGTGACACATTGGTGGTCATGCAGAAAAGAGAGTATACTCAAAAGGTATTTGATTTCATAAATAATAATAATATTAAGAAAATAGACCGGGATCCCACAAAGGCTTATGTAAAAACTTTGAATAACACCATTAATCAATGTAATTTTTTGTTAGATGAGAAAACACGCAGATATTTAAAACCAATTAATGCCACGGCACCAAAATTCACAGGACTACCTAAAATCCACAAGGAAAGTACACCAATCAGACCAGTAATAAACTACACCACAGCTCCCGGATACAAAGCTGCTAAATTGTTAGTGACTTTAATTAAGAATAATATCAGGATAGCAAATAATTACAGTATAAAGAACAGTTATGAGTTTGTTGAAAAACTTAAAAAGATAGAAATACTACCACAATATAAATTAGTATCGTTAGACGTAACTAATTTGTACACTAATATCCCCGTGAGGGAAACTATAGAAATTGTAAATAACAATTTAAAGGAAGTAGCTCAACTTAGCATGCAAAAAATCAATGAACTTATAAAACTACTTACAGTCGTCTTGGAACAAAATTACTTTACATTTGACAACGGGTTTTTTACACAAGATGACGGTCTGGCTATGGGTTCGCCATTGTCAGGACTATTAGCTGATATATATTTAAATTATTATGAGAATATGAACATAATATCGAATAAATTATACAAGAATAAAATCATTTTTTATTGTAGATACGTCGACGATACGTTTATGATATTTAATGGAACAAAAAGGCAAATACAAAACTTAAATAGTCACATAAACAGCATACACCATAAGATTAAATTCACATCTGAAATAGAAGAAGAAAATCAATTAAATTTCTTAGATTTAACCATTTTAAAAAACGAAGGAAAACTTCAATTTAAAATCTATAGAAAGGCCACAACAACGGACGTCACAATTCATGCCGATTCATATCATCCCACCTCGCATAAAATGGCAGCTTACAATAGTTTTGTGCATAGATTGCTAACTATACCGTTAAGTGAAAAAGACTACATTGAAGAGGTTAATACCATCAAGCACATAGCAGCGGCTAACGGATATAAAAGTTCATTAGTGGATAAATTAATAAGTAAACACAAAGAGAAGAAATTAAAAAAGTCGAACAATGATAACACACTTCCGGTTAATAAATACATATCTGCAGATTACACAAACATTTTACCAAATATTCTAGTTAACGAACTCAAGAAACACCATGTAATTGTAACCTTTCGTACAAATAACAACATTCAGAGACTTCTTAGCCGAAAAAACAGTATACCAGAAAGAAAAAGAACCGGCGTATACAAGATGAATTGCAGCTCATGCGACATGTTCTACATAGGCCAAACAGGCAGACCATTTGAAGAAAGATATAACGAACATCTTCCCAGAAGGGAATTACATAAAACAACATCTAATTTTGCCAGGCACCTGATACTATGTAATCATAACTACAGTGATTTTGAGACAAATTTCCAGCCTTTGCATTGCTGCAGGAAAGGAAAATACATGGACGCGCTTGAGGAATACGAAATATATAAAGCCGTCAAAATCAACAGTGATTATGTCTTGAATGATAAACTTACATTTTCACATAACATGTTGTACGACACGGCAATACTTGCACACGGGCGCCAGTAAATGAAATGTCACAGTACATATGGGCTATAATAAGCAAAACAGGTTTATCAGTGGCTATATAAACAGTGAATCAGTTGATCGATATTGTCCACGCGAAAGCAGTCGATCGATATAGTCCACTCGAGAAACATAAACTTTCATGTTCGCGTCTGTGAGTTTCCAATATCGTAAAAGTGCACTTTTACCGTAATGATTTTAATGTTTTTAATTTTTTAACGATCTCATATGAGTGATTAAGATTCTGAAGATGGCAATTCGTTGCCGAAACGCGTCAAAATAAGACGAGAAAAACGAAGTCGCACGACGGATATATGGTAAATATCTATTATATTAATATAAGCGACTTGGAGACAACTAACCTAAAATGTATTATAAAATATAATCTCTATATAAATTTATAGAATCACATACACACCGTATTATAGATCGTATATTACCCGTATACAAACGCGATGTATACAAACGATCTACTATATTTTTTGATTTGTTTCTATACATAGCACAACGACGGTCACCTTCAGGAATTTTAAAATCTGTATTTTTATTATGACTTGGTCGACAAAATTTAATATCAAGGTAATGTTCTAACATAGCTATACACTCCCATGTGTGACTTAGATATTTATCGTCGACACGCACGCTTGGGTTGAATTCTTGGTCACGGTCCATTACCTGCACAAAGGAAAGGATTTTGTGAAAGTATTAAACACCAACACTAAATTTTTTTTATATGCTATTTATTTATACATATATATATATATAAAATTACAAAAATTCTATAATTTTTTTATCAATTCTTTTATAAACGGTTGTATAGTCGAGCCTGGTCTGTCGACTATCGCTTTCAATTTCGCAATTTCTCCAGGTGTTAATCTTTTTGGCGAAAAAAACCATTTCTGGAGAAGATGACTCTCCTCCTCCTGTTTTGATGACGTGTTCATTTCCATCAAAGACGCAAATAGAAGTAGGTCAAAAACAGCTGTAAATGTGTTCTATGTAAAATCAAATACGGTTTAAAAATAACATAGGAAAGTCTTATAACAAAAACAAATTAATTTTTTGAATAGAGAAATGTAAAACACGTTATACCTTGTAATAATACATATATTAAAAATGATATAAAAAGAACACACTTATTTTACAGGTGACCAAAAAAAAACAAGAATTATTATACACGTTCTTGTGTAAAACATTATTTTTATTATATATATATTAAAATTAAATTATTTATATATATATATACATACAATTAAAATTAAATACTTATTTATAATATATACATTTAATTTTTTAAAAAATATGACTTTTTTTTCAAAGGATTCTTGGTGCGTTTAATTAGCAAATTATTATTTTTGTTTGTTATAGGTTGGGGAGGACTGACTTCCAACTGCTGACAAAAAAAAAAAAAAAAAAAAAAAAATATGTTAATATAATCTTAATTATTTTGTAATCTCAATTATTTTGTTATCACAAAATTTGTTAGTCATTTTGTATGTACATAGTTATTTTGTATGTACTTGTTAATATAATCTCAATTATTTTGTCGTCATAAAATTTGTAACTGTCCAAATAGTTAGTTTGTATGTACTTGTTAATATAATCTCAATTATTTTGTTATCACAAAATTTGTAACTATTCAAATAATCATTTTGTATGTACTTGTTAATATAATCTCAATTATTTTGTTATCACAAAATTTGTAACTATTCAAATAATCATTTTGTATGTATTTGTTGATATATTCCGATCATTATATATGTATTTAATGGTATGATAATAAATATTGTGATCTGTTTTGATTTGTTATTATTATTTCGTAGGAATAATTAAAATAAAACCAGTGTTTTGTTAACAATACAATTTATTACACTCTTTACAACAATGAAATATTTCTCAATACAAAAATTCGAGTCATATCAATTTGAAGGTTATAGGTTATCCATCGACTGTAACGTAAACAAGCGTCGACAATAATACATATCAACTCTATTTTTATAAATTTTATTTACAAACTGAACTTTTATTCTTCTTCATCGATATTACTATCAATTATTGTGTGAAATCGATTGGTCTTTCTTTTGAATTATCAATTGTAATATTAATTCTTTCAATTTGTATAGTACATCATCATTTCCACATTTCAATTCGAATATCGATAGATTATTTTGTTCTGTTCTAACTAATCCGCCCGTAAATTCATTAAAGACATACACAGTGTTATTCTTAAAAAAGTATAAATTGCCATCAGAAAATCTAAATGATGAATCGATTTTAGGCGGTATTCCAGGAAATGTATCGGATATATAACCCCATGATTTAGTAGTGAACATACACTCATTGACTTCTCTATAATAATTATCATCATGAAATATATAAGTTTTACCTGTATAACTGTTAAATACCGCATGCAAATTATTCGGTTGTATGTTAAATAAAGACTGGATATGCTTCGGATAACCATGACTTAATTTAAGACTCATTAAATCAAACATGAATACCAAAGAATCTATAAACATAACTATCTCGCCAGATGGCCGTTGATATACAGCTAAAATTTTTGTGAAATTTCTTGGAAGAAACGTTAACCAATGCTTTATTATAAGCGGTTTGGTGTACATCATCTCTGTCGGATTTAATATCCACAGCCATTTTTCATGTAATATATATAATCGTTTATCGGCAATTAAAAATAAATTAATATTTTTAAAATTACAAAGATCAATTTTATTTGTATCTATAGGACGCTCGTCTTCCGTCTCTGGTATTGAAGAAGATGGTGACATCGGTATGAAAGACGTCATAAAAGTGTTTTGTGTCTTACCATACAAATTTTGAATAGCTAAAACATCATCATCACCTAACTCGATTTTACCGTTGTAATAAGCATACATTACAGAATCTGATACATCTGAATGTGATAAACCTATAGCATGACCGATTTCGTGTATTAAAGTTGCATACAAACTTGATTGACCAAGAGGAACGACTTTGCCAGTCGAATATGACCAATTTTCATCTTCATCAATATGAATTTCTCGTCTTGAATTATTATAATCAGGAAAATATGCGTGCGCTAATGTTCCGCCTTTGCCGTCAAACATTCTCGTACATTGCCATGATTCTTTTTGCATCATATGTTTCAATCGTTTATTAGAAATTAAAATATCTGTATTCACTCTATCATGTTTGAAACGTATACCAGACTTTTCCTCCCATACTGCGAAAGCTTGTTTAGTCAATTCTAACACCTCTTGATTCGCTAAATAATAATGCCATGTTACTTCGGGCTTGTTCCATTTGAAACTAGATACTCGATAATCGATAATATCACTGTTACCGCACCTAGTTTTCGACATTAAGTTTATAGTTTCATTATTTAATTCGCCATCAGTAGGGAATTTATAGTATTCTTGAAATATAAGTAACGCGTTAGCAATATCTGATTCATTTACCGCTTGCAACGAAAATTCATCATATGTTTTAAGATAACCATAGTCATATAAATATCGTTTAACTTTATCCATTTCAATCTGTGTTGTATTATCGGTCGAAGAATTTGCTAGTAATATTTGATCGCATTTTGCCCATAATGTTAAAAAAAATATTACAGATTTAAGCGGCGTCATAGTTTCCGATTGTACTGTACAATGACAAATACCAAACAACGTTATTAATAAAAAAAAATATATCACGCCATTATCCCTTCTCCTAAACATTTGTTTACAAACAGACGCGCTCCGGCGGTCGCCGCCGAACTCCGAATGTTTACGTTTACGTTTTTTTACCGCGTGTCCCAGCTTTGCGTTGTTTACGTTTGTCGGAATGTTTATGTTTACGTTTGTTACTGGGTCAGCGTGTCGTCGATCGGCGGCGGCGGCCAAGGAAAACAACGAGAGAGAGAAAAAAACGTAAACATAAACATTCTCTCTCGGCACAAACGTAAACAACGCAAAGCTGGGACACGAAAAACGTAAACATAAACACGAGGAGGTCGATGACCGCGACGCGGCGGCGGTGGGTGCGGGGCGAGGCGGGGGTGGGAAGGAAGGAAAAAAATGTAAACATAAACGGAGGAGAGAACGTAAACAACGCAAAGCTGGGACACGCGTGGAAAAAAAACGTAAACATAAACACGAGGAGGTCGATGGCCGCGCGGCGGCGGCGGCGGCGATGGGTGCGGGGCGAGGCGGGGGTGGGGAGGAAGGAAAAATGTAAACATAAACAGAGGAGTGGGGGGCGTGGCGAGAGAGAAAAAATGTAAACAAACCGGAAAAAATGTAAACAAACGAGCGGAGTTGGGTGACCGCGCGGCGGTTATGTAGGTGAAGACGGGGGTGGAGGGAGTGAAAAAAATGTAAACATAAACAAACGAGAGGGGCGTGGCTGTCCCAGAACCAACCTTTTATTACTACTATCGTTTGCCATATAAAAAAATTACCCATGATAAAAAAAACGTTGCTGGTAAACTACCCCTTTCCCTTAACCGATCTTCACCGAAAACAATAGGTCTTAAGAACTCTACAATTCAGGACTGTATGCGAAACATTATTTGATTCTCTTAGAATTTGCGGCTGTTATCGTTTGCCATAGAAAATACCCTTGTTCAAACATAAAACGTTGCTGGTAAACTACCGCTTTCCCTTAACCGATCTTCACCAAAAACAATAGGTCTTGAGAACTCTAGAATTCTGGGCTGTATGCAATAGAGTAGTTGATTCTGTTTGAATTTGTGGCTGTTGTCGTTTGCCATAGAAAAAGATTACCGTTGATTTAAAAAAAACCGTTGCAGATAAACTACCCCTTTCCCTTAACCGATCTTCACCAAAAACAATAGGTCTTGATTACTCTGAAAATCAGGACTGTATGAAAAAAATTATTTGATTCTGTTTGAATTTGCGGCTGTTATCGTTTGCCATAGAAAAAAAACTACAGATAGACACACACACACACACACTTTTCGATAAATGACTTTTTTTCATGGTTTGAGTGTAGTACAATCAGAATCTGCAATAATCTCGAACACGATTTTTTTTGCCATCACCATACTTCCATTTCCTTAAGGAGCATGGAAGTAAATATTACCATTGTTTAAACATAAAACGTTGCAAGTAAACTACCCCTTTCCCTTAAACGATCTTCACCAAAACCAACATATCTTGAGAACTCTATAATCCAGGGCTGTATCCAAAACATTATTTGATTCTATTTGAATTCGCGGTTGTTATCGTTTGCCATATAAAATATCGGTATGGAGAACCATACATGACTTCCATATTCTAAGATTTATATTTAAAATCATTTTCAGCCAAACAGCCAGGCTGTGTCTTACCTGCCTTTTTATTGCTGTATTAAATGAAAAATATTATATTACATTAAAATGAAAAAATTATAATTTTATTGCCTGGCAACAAAATTATTTTATTTTTAACAATTACCATTGTTTCAAAAAGTTTAAATAAATTTTCAAGTACTTTACTCTTGTTAAAACGTAAAAGGTTGCAGGTAAACTACCCCTTCCCCTCAACCGATCTTCACCAAAATCGACAGTCATTGAGACCTCTACAATTCAGGGACGTATACAAAAAACTATTTGATTCTGTTTGAATTTGCGGCTGTTATCGTTTGCCATAGAAAATACGCTTGATAAAAAAACGTTGCAGGTAAACTACCCCTTCCCCTTAACCGATCTTCACCAAAAACAATAGGTCTTGAGTACTCTACAAATCAGGGCTGTATGCAAAATATTATTTGATTCTGTTTGAATTTGCGGCTGTTATCGTTTGCCATAAAAAATACCCTTGTTAAAAAAACGTTGCAGGTAAACTACCCCTTTCCCTCAACCGATCTTCACCAAAAACAATAGGTCTTGAGACCTCAACAATTTAGGGCTGTATGCAAATAATCTTTTGATTCTGTTTGAATTTGCGGCTGTTATCGTTTGCCATAGGAAATACCCTTGTTAAAACATAAAACGTTACAGGTAAACTACCCCTTTCCCTTAACCGATTTTCACCAAAAACAATAGTTCTTGAGTACTCTACAAATCAGGGCTGTATGCAAAACATTATTTGATTCTGTTTGAATTTGCGGCTGTTATCGTTTGCCATAGAAAATACCCTTGTTAAAAAACCGTTGCTGGTAAACTACCCCTTTCCCTCAACCGATCTTCACCAAAAACAATAGGTCTTGAGTACTCTACAAATCAGGGCTGTATGCAAAACATTATTTGATTCTGTTTGAATTTGCGGCTGTTATCGTTTGCCATAGAAAATACCCTTGTTAAAAAAACGTTGCAGGTAAACTAACCCTTTCCCTCAACCGAACTTCACCGAAAACAATAGGTCTTGAGAACTCTACAATTTAGGGCTGTATGCAAATAATCTTTGGATTCTGTTTGAATTTGCGGCTGTTATCGTTTGCCATAGGAAATACCCTTGTTAAAACATAAAACGTTACAGGTAAACTACCCCTTCCCCTTAACCGATCTTCACCAAAATCAACAGATCTTGAGAACTCTACAATTCAGGGCTGTATGCGAAACATTATTTGATTCTGTTTGAATTTGCGGCTGTTATCGTTTGCCAAACAAACAAAATTACCCTTGCTAAAAAAAAACCGTTGCAGGTAAACTACCGCTTTCCCTCAACCGATCTTCACCAAAAACAATAGGTCGCGAGTACTCTGCAAATCAGGGCTGCATGCACAAAATTATTTGATTCTGTTTGAATTTGCGGCAGTTATCGTTTACCATAGAAAAAAAACTACAGACAGACACACAGACAGACAGACACACACACAGACACTTTTCGGGAAACGACTTTTTTTCATTTTTGAGTGTAGTAGAATCAGAATCTGCAATAATCTCGAACACGATTTTTTTTGCCATCACCATACTTCCATTCCTTAAGGAATATGGAATTAATACCCTTGTTAAAAAAACGTTGCAGGTAAACTACCCCTTTCCCTCAACCGATCTTCACCAAAAACAATAGGTCTTGAGAACTCTCCAATTTAGGGCTGTATGCAAATAATCTTTTGATTCTGTTTGAATTTGCGGCTGTTATCGTTTGCCATAGGAAATACCCTTGTTAAAACATAAAACGTTACAGGTAAACTACCCCTTTCCCTTAACCGATCTTCACCAAAAACAATAGGTCTTGAGTACTCTGCCAATCAGGGCTGTATGCAAAACATTATTTGATTCTGTTTGAATTTGCGGCTGTTATCGTTTGCCATAGAAAATACCCTTGTTAAAAAAACGTTGCCGGTAAACTACCCCTTTCCCTCAACCGAACTTCACCAAAAACAATAGGTCTTGAGAACTCTACAATTTAGGGCTGTATGCAAATAATCTTTTGATTCTGTTTGAATTTGCGGCTGTTATCGTTTGCCATAGGAAATACCCTTGTTAAAACATAAAACGTTACAGGTAAACTACCCCTTTCCCTTAACCGATCTTCACCAAAATCAACAGATCTTGAGAACTCTACAATCCAGGGCTGTATGCGAAACATTATTTGATTCTGTTTGAATTTGCGGCTGTTATCGTTTGCCAAACAAACAAAATTACCCTTGCTAAAAAAAAAACCGTTGCAGGTAAACTACCCCTTTCCCTCAACCGATCTTCACCAAAAACAATAGGTCGCGAGTACTCTGCAAATCAGGGCTGTATGCAAAAAATTATTTGATTCTGTTTGAATTTGCGGCAGTTATCGTTTGCCATAGAAAAAAAATCTATAGACACACAGACAGACAGACAGACAGACAGACAGACAGACACACAGACACACAGACAGACAGACACACACACAGAAACTTTTCGGAAAACGACTTTTTTTCATGTTCTGAGTGTAGTAGAATCAGAATCTGCAATAATCTCGAACACGATTTTTTTTGCCATCACCATACTTCCATTCCTTAAGGAATATGGAAGTAAAAAAATATCGGTATGGAGAACCATACATGACTTCCATATTCTAAGATTTATATTTAAAATCATTTTCAGCCAAACAGCCAGGGAAGGAATTTTAACAAAAAAATACTCTTTCTTGCCAATAACGTAGTACACATATAAAAAATATTATCCCCTCCCCCTTCAACTATAATTTTGATTTATAGAAAATCACCCCCAGCCCATTCAACTAGCCTCTTCATTTATAGATATTTCATCTACGTTTCTACAGTGGATTATTAAGATCTTATCAGGATACTTTATCAAATTTAAGTACTTTACTCATGTTACAACAATAAATGTTTCAGGTAAACTGCCCTTTCCCCGTAACCGATCTTCACCAAAATCAACAGACATTGAGTTCTCTATAGCTCAGGCACATATGTAAAAAATTATTTGATTCTGTTTGAATTTACGGCAGTTATGGTTCGTCATATAAAAAATTACCCATGTTAAAACATAAAACATGAGATTTATAAAACATATCTAAGATTTATATTTAAAATCATTTTTGAAATAAAATATTTTCATAGAACCTACTAACGCTGGGGAAATCTGAGGAGCCAATCAGAGTTGGGCCTACCTGTCACTCTGCTGAATTTGGTGGAAAGCCCTGTCACTGTCGTCAAAGTATCAGCCTTGACAGGGTCCTCTTTTTCTGCAAAATGGGAGAGGAGGCTTGAGATGGAGTGAGTGACATGGTCCCCACCTCAATGAAGAACCCATTGTTTTATAAAAATATATTTAAATTTTGAAAACTGAAAATTCTTTTCTTGTAAATATTTATATTTTATAATCAAAATGACTTTATCAAAAAACAAACATTATTTTTTTATAATAAGTACTTACATATGTTTCTTAATATGCTTACTTTTTCTTCAATGTTGATGATCATTTCCAAACATTCTGACAAAATTGTATCTACAGAACAGTTAACATTCCCCAGGTTTCCATTTCTGCTAATTTCTCATTACACCTTCCACTGACGTATTATTAACCATTTCATAAACTATCGTATAATCTTTTCAGATTTTGTGGTACAAAATCTGAAATTTTCAGATTGCCTGGCAACAAAATTATTTTATTTTCAACAATTACCATTGTTTGAAAAAGTTTAAATGAATTTTCAAGTACTTTACTCTTGTTAAAACGTAAAAGTTTGCTGGTAAACTACCCCTTCCCCTTAACTGATCTTCACCAAAATCTAAAGGCCTTGAGTCCTCTACAATTCACTGACGTATGCAAAAAATTATTTGATTCTGTTTGAATTTGCGGCAGTTATCGTTTGCCATAGAAAATACGCTTGATAAAAAACGTTGCAGGTAAACTACCCCTTCCCCTCAACCGATCTTCACCAAAAACAATAGGTCTTGAGTACTCTACAAATCAGGCCTGTATGCAGAAAATTATTTGATTCTGTTTGAATTTGCGGCTGTTATCGTTTGCCATATAAAATACCCTTGTTAAAAAAACGTTGTAGGTAAACTACCCCTTTCCCTTAACCGATCTTCACCAAAAACAATAGGTCTTGAGAACTCTACAATTTAGGGCTGTATGCGAAACATTATTTGATTCTGTTTGAATTTGCGGCAGTTATCGTTTGCCATAGAAAATACGCTTGATAAAAAACGTTGCAGGTAAACTACCCCTTGCCCTTAACCGATCTTCACCAAAAACAAAAGATCTTGAGTACTCTACAAATCAGGGCTGTATGCAGAAAATTATTTGATTCTGTTTGAATTTGCGGCTGTTATCGTTTGCCATAGAAAATACCCTTGTTAAAAAAATGTTGTAGGTAAACTACCCCTTTCCCTTAACCGATCTTCACCAAAAACAATAGGTCTTGAGAACTCTACAATTTAGGGCTGTATGCAAATAATCTTTTGATTCTGTTTGAATTTGCGGCTGTTATCGTTTGCCATAGGAAATACCCTTGTTAAAACATAAAACGTTACTGGTAAACTACCCCTTTCCCTTAACCGATCTTCACCAAAAACAATAGGTCTTGAGAACTCTACAATTCAGGGCTGTATGCGAAACATTATTTGATTCTGTTTGAATTTGCGGCTGTTATCGTTTGCCAAAAAAAAAAATTTCCCTTGATAAAAAATAACCGTTGCTGGTAAACTACCCCTTTCCCTCAACCGATCTTCACCAAAAACAATAGGTCGCGAGTCCTCTACAAATCAGGGCTGTATGCAAAAAATTATTTGATTCTGTTTGAATTTGCGGCAGTTATCGTTTGCCATAGAAAAAAAATCTACAGACACACACACAGACAGACACACACACAGACACACACACAGACACTTTTCGGAAAACGACTTTTTTTCATGTTTTGAGTGTAGTAGAATCAGAATCTGCAATAATCTCGAACACGATTTTTTTTGCCATCACCATACTTCCATTCCTTAAGGAATATGGAAGTAAAAATTACCCATGATAAAAAAAACCTTGCTGGTAAACTACCCCTTTCTTAACCGATCTTCACCAAAAACAATAGGTCTTGAGTACTCTACAATTCAGAGCTGTATGCAAAAATGTATTTGATTCTGTTTGAATTTGCGGCTCTTATCGTTTGGCATAGAACAAATCTACACACACACACACACACACACATTTCGAAAAATGATTTTTTCCGTGTTTTGAGGGTAGTACAATCAGAATCTGCATTTATCTCGAGCACGATTTTGTTTTGCCATCACCATACTTCCATTTCCTTATGGAACATGGAAGTAAAATATCGGTATGGAGAACCATACATGACTTCCACGTTCTAAGATTTATATTTAAAATCATTTTCGAAATGAAATATTTCCATAGAAACTACTTCTTTCTACTTACTGCTTCAGCCTTAACCACAGTACTGTGGTCACTAACGTATACCACCTCCGATATGGAACATGGAATTAAAATATCGGTATGGAGAACCATACATGACTTCCATGTCCTAAAATTTATATTAAAAATCATTTAAATATTAATTAAATAAGTGGATGCTTGAGTTCTGAAAAAATTACGTATCAGCTAAAATGGTACCACCATGTCAGGTGGATTAAGACTATCCTCAACCTTCGTGAGGAAGGACTGTACTTTTGGACAAAATGTCTGTAGGTCGAAGATCTAAAGGTAGCTGCGATCTTGATTCCTGTAATGAAATTGGACTCTCGCTACGAGGGGCAGAGAGTCTATAGTGTTATCAAAGTCTTTCCTGTCAATACTATACTAGTCATTTTTCATTTTTAAAATCCAGTTTTGATTTCTTTCTTTCCATTTGTCTTCTGATTTCCTGAACGACTATTATGTTCACCCGTATAATTATAAATTTCTCAGCAAAACATTTCTTCCTTAATACTTTTGTGTCTCCTGTTTAACACTTCACCATTCTAATCCATGTCATAACGTTTTATTCCACACAGGCTAGTAAATAACTAGCCATCATGGAGGTCAAAATATTTTCAAGGAGGGGCAAACAATTTTCCAAAGGAGAAAAATATTTATATATTTTTTATACACACACGCATGCACATATTAGTTTATAATTTTCATATCATAATAGAAATAAATACACAGATTGTATTAATTGCTTTAATACAACAACACTGTCCACAGGAAGCAAAACGATGTCCACCTTTTCGGCTTGCACGCGTTGTGTTGGTGTGGGTTTCGGCACTTTCCATTTAAAAAGCGTGCAAACATAATAAAATAAACATGAATGACGCCAGAAATAACGCGAATTTTGTGTTATCGTTTGCCATAGAAAAAAAAATTAACCTTGATAAAAAAAATGTTGTTGGTAAACTACCCCTTTCTCTTAACCGATCTTCACCAAAAACAATAGGCCTCGAGTCCTCTACAATTCAGGGCAGTATACAAAAAATTTATGATTCTGTTTGAATTTGCGGCTGTTATCGTTTGATATAGTCAAAAATTCTACACATAGACACACAGACACTTTTCTAAAAATGACTTTTTTTCATGTTTTGATGGTAGTACAATCAGAATCTGCCGTTATCTCGAACACGATTTTTTTCGCCATGACCATATTTCCATTTCCTTATGGAACATGGAAGTAAGAATGGAGACATATCCCGCCTTCCATAGAGTTGGATTTTTTTTCCAGTGATCTGAAAATATATCGGTATGGAGAACCATACATGACTTCCATGTTCTAAGATTTATATTTAAAATCATATTCGAAATGAAATATTTCCATAGAAACTACTTCTTTCTACTTATTGCTTCAGCCTTAACCACAGTACTGTGGTCACTAACGTATACCACCTCACATTTTCGCACTCGATTTTCCCTGATGATGGCAGTAAACTATATTCCCCCTTAAACTATAATTTCCATTAATAGAAAATTACCCACACCCCGTTCAACTAGCCTCTTCATTTATAGATATTTCATCTACGTTTCTACAGTGGATTATTATGAGGCTCTTATCAGGATACTTTATTTATCAAAATTAAGTACTTTACTCTAGTTAAAACATAAAACGTTGCAGGTAAACTACCCCTTTATCTTAACCGATCTTCTCCAAAATCAATAGACCTTCAGTCCTCTACAATTCAGGGATGCATGCAAAAAAATATTTGATTCTGTTTGAATGTGCGGCAGTTATCTTTCGTCAGGAAAACATTTCTCTTGTTACAACATAAAATGTTGCAGGTAAACTACTCCTTTCCCTTAACCGATCTTCACCAGAATCAACAGGCCTTGCGTTCTGTAAAAATCAGGGATGTATGCAAAAAATGATTTGATTCTCTTTGAATTTACGGCAGTTATCTTTCGTCATAAAAACATTACCCTTGTTAAAACATAAAATGTTGCTGGTAAGCTACCCCTTTCCCTTAACCGATCTTCACCAAAATCAACAGACCTTGATTTCTCTATAATTCAAAAAGGTATGCAAAAGCGTAGTTGATTCTGTTTAAATTTACGGCAGTTATCGTTCGGCATATAAAAAATTACCCTTGTTAAAACATAAATGTTTCAGGCAAACTACCTTTTTCCCTTAACCGATCTTCACCAACACCAATAGGTCTTGAGAACTCTACAATACAGGGCTGTATGCAAAAAATTATTTGATTCTGTTTGAATTTGCGGCTGTTATCGTTTGTCATAGAAAAAAATTACCCTTGGTATAAAAACTTTGCTGGTAAACTACCCCTTTCCCTTAACCGATCTTCACCATAAACAACAGGTCTTGAGTCCTCTACAATTCAGGGTTGGATGCAAAAAAGTATATGATTCTGTTCGAATTTGCGGCTGTTATCGTTTGCCATAGGAAATACCCTTGTTAAAACATAAAACGTTGCTGGTAAACTACCCCTTTCCTTTAACCAATCTTCACCAAAAACAATAGGTCTTGAGAACTCTACAATTCAGGGCTGTATGCAAAACATTATTTGATTCTGTTTGAATTTGCGGCTTTGATTCTGTTTGTATTTGCGGCTGTTACCGTTTGCCATAGAAAAAAAATCTTCAGACAGACAGACACACAAACACTTTTCGAAAAATTACTTTTTTCATGTTTTGAGTGTAGTACAATCAGAATCTGCAATAATCTCGAACACGATTTTTTTTGCCATTACCATACTTCCATTTCTTTAAGGAACATGAAGTAAAAAACGAGAACCTATTAGTGGAAAACGGGTTCTGCCATAAAGAGAGAGACATGTAACTCGCCTTTCTTCGAGTTGGTTTTTTTTTCACAAAAAGCGAGTATAATTTTTTAAGGAATACGAGTTTCCATGTGTAATTTTAGTTTGCCTGTTAACCTAAGAACGCCAACTTTTGGCGTCACAGGCACACATCGGAGTTACCTTATTGGTAGAAACATTTTTCGTAAAAAATATGACGATTTCATTCGTCAACAAACTATTTTATAACATACACAAATAAATTTTTATGATTTCTGTTGTATCATAGCTCTTTATTGCATTTCTGTGCCTCTAACAGTTGCCTGCTCAAGTTAAGTATTTGTTATGGAATCAACGTTTTACTGAACTTAAGCCCTACACAAGTTGAGCGCCAATTTATAGTGTAGCAATATCGGAAGGTATAATAATGTTTAAATATGTTTCACGTTGGAAACGCCAATTTATAGTGTAACTCCTGTATCCACGTTAAGTCCCACTTTGTTTTTGCCAATTTATATTGTAACGGGTATAGCGTCTTTCCTTACGTGCGTGTGTGTTACTTCTTATTATACTCTTAGATGAGCTTTCCTAATTAAGTCCCACGGTCGTGAGTGCAAATTTATGATGTGCTTTTGTACTCCTCAAAATATATTTGTGTGGTGGTGATTAAATTTATGTATTAAGTGTGTAATTCTAATTTTCTCGTTCAAGCCTAGCCCGCGTTTGAAGAGAAGAGAAGGAATTCTTATCGGTTAACTCCAACTAAAATTATATGCGATATTCACTACATATCGATGCCAATGATCGCATAATCGAAATATCGAAAAAGAGTGCGGGTACGGTTACTGGGACAGTACCGAATTTTCTTCTGGATGGCTGAGATTGGCTGAGACGCATAAGTAATGGAACTGTAACGTGGGAAAACTCATGAATACAGAAACCACTTTTAACATTACGTAATCAAGATTGTTTTATTAAGATTTGATCATATTGAAATTCCATTATGTATAAGAGATGCCCAAACATACACACGCGCGCGCGTTTGTGTTATATGTTAGAAAATACAAATATATTTAAGGAGAAATCAGAAAAATAATGTACAATGTTCGCATTTTGAAGAACGAAAAACCTAATATTGTTAACTTTATACATGCAATTAATCGATTCGAGTTGACTTTGAGTTGCATTAATTATATAATATTTTATATATATTTATACCAGCCCGAGGGGTTGTGCGGGACGAAGGGCAGCCCGTCGCCCGCTCATATGCTGGGTCTCGAGCTCCTGTCGCAGGGACATGATTAACTGGATGGTCCACTGCCAACCCAGACAGGGATCGCGTACTGTACGCACACCAGTTTTGCTGCCGAGACGCCTGAGGAACGGGGGTCTACTGAATGACAGTGCGTGTTGTGTTGGTGGGGTATTACTGGTTCTGAAAACATTGTTCAGACGTTCAGAAGACATATTTAGTTGTAATTTTGTGTGCGTATTAGATTGAGCGTTCGTACATTATATGTCAGTGTAATTTAGTGTATATTTTGTTAAAGTATGTTTTTTTTTATTCGCTACAAGAAATACCGTGTGAGTGACAGTCAAGTCACACCGAAATTGTGTTAAACGTATTTTATGTGTGTAGTATTACAGTGATGCGGTGCAGTGGAATGGCATACGTCACCACATTCCTTGTTCGGTAGCAAAGGTGAACTGCTGATAGTAGGTAACTATCGGCATATGAAACGCGGCTGTGCTCTTTGCCGCGTTGAGAGCGACACTCCGTTTCCCTCCCCACTCATAGTAGGAGTCAAGCTGTTTCTGGAGCCAGATAACGGCCGTTTCAGCTCGACGATCGACGGTATAGACCACCATTTCATCGGCGAACATGGTCAACCTGGTTCCGGGCAGCTTGGGCACGTCGTTAACGTACGCAGAGAAAAGCAGGGGGCCCAAGACGTTTCCCTGAGGTCTCTCTCTCCTATGGCACTACAGCCCTTGTTGGGGCCCTGGCCTCCTTTAATTTTTCCCCCCATTCTCTGCTGTCGGTAGCCATCCTCCTCCAGGAACGCACTTTCAGTATTTCTTTCGCATCCTCATCCATCGTGTCCTCCCATCTTCTCCTTGGTCTTCCCACTGGTCTTTTTCCGTGGATTCTGGTATTCAATAGTTTTCGCGGTATTCTGTCTTCCCCCATCCTGGCTACATGACCAGCCCACCTTAGATGCTGTAGCTTTATGTATCGTGTTAGCGGTGGTTCTTTATACATTTGATGCAATTCAAAGTTATTTCCCTGAGGTACACCAACCGTAACAGCCCTTTCCGCAGAAACGGTGTTGCCTACTCTCAAGTGAATGTGTAGCAGGTTGCCCGACTCGGGGACCAGAATGTATTTATACCTTAATTATGTTATGTGTTCAAATTTCGGTGGGCTGGAGCCCGCTCCTTAAAATTCAGCTCTTGGTAACAAGTAAAATATCGGTATGGAGAACCATACATAACTTACATGTTCTAAGATTTATATGTAAAATCATTTTCGAAATGAAATATTTCCATAGAAACTACTTCTTTCTTCATCCTTAACCACAGTACTGTGGTCACTAACGTATACCACCTCACGTTAGCGCACTCTAGTTTCACTGATGTGGCAGTCGATGGCACTGCCGAAACGTCTGGTTTTGCAGAAAACATTGGAGCACGGCCAAACCCCCCCCCCCCCCCCCCCGGAAGGAATTTTAACAACAAACTACTTCTTTGTTGCCGATAACGTACTACACATATAACGAATTATCCCCTTCCCCTTCAACAATCATTTTGATTTACAGAAAATTATCCTCTCCCCCTTCAACTACCACCCTTTTCATTTATAGATATTCATCTACCTTTCTACAGTGGATTATTATGACCTTCTTTTCACGATACTTTATTTATCAAAATTAAGTACCGTACTCTTGTCAAAATACAAAACGTTGCAGGTAAACTACCCCTTTCCCTTAACCGATCTTCACCAAAATCAATAGGCCTTGAGTCCTCTACATCTGAGGAATATATGCAAAAAATTATTTGATTCTGTTTAAATTTTCGGCAGTTATCGTTCGCCATAAAAAAATTACACACGCGTGCGCGCGCTTTTCGGAAAATGACTTTTCTTCATGTTTGAGGGTAGTACAATCAGCCCTTATCTCGAACACGTTTTTTTCGCCATCACCATACTTCCATTTCCTTTTGGAACATGGAAGTAAATAAAAGGACTCCTGTCGCCTATTCTTGTAATTCGGTATCGCTCGTCATACTCGTAGTTACATACGTCATTTTTTATAATTAATTTTGTTAATACACTCATTAATACATATATCGCGTGGCCTACAAGCTGAGACCCTTCACACGCGGCATATGCTACAACTGTAAGTGGAGGTGTGTGTGTGTGTAGGTACAGAGATCGCAACAAGAACACAAGTCATTATTGAACGAGCGAAGTGAGTTCTCAGTTTTGACTCGACCGTTTGGCATTTGCCTGTCTGTCTTTTCGGGGTATGTCTTACGATAAATTTTGAACGCGTCAACCGATTTTCGTAAAACTTGGCTTGAGTGTCCACACTTAGCCTACAGAATCCTTTTTTTTTTTTTTAAATTGATCCCTAAAAAAATAGGGGGGAGGCAAAAATGTGGGGGTCAAAATTTTCAGTAATTCGCAAAAATCCGCGTGGAGCGCCAAATTAAAGGGACTTTAAGTCAGACCTGAATATAGTGTTCATTTTCGGAAATGCCAAAACTTTTGGAACTCAAAGGCCAAAAAGTGGGTGAAAATTTTGATAAAACCGCAAAAATTCATATGGGGTATCAAATTACAATGAATTTAAACCAAATTCTGAATGTAGTGTTCAGTTTTGGAAATTTCAAAATTTTGGGACCCTAGGACCCAAAAGAAGAGATCAATTTTTTTTTTAAATTGTGAAAATCCAACAAGTATCAGGCTAAAAGGAATTATAACCCAAATCTAAATATTTCGAATTTTTATTGTATGATTGTGTGCTCTACAATTGTTATATTGCTAAGTAAATAGTAGAGTAATTGTATTTTTTGTTGAAAAATTATCTATTATCGAATGTATCTAGAAATAATAATGTAGGGCATTCAAAATAGTGAGCGAATTTTGCAATTCAGGAAGCATACTAGTTACTTAAACAAAAATATAAACTACGTAAAACCCGTCTTATTTAAAACTCGAAGTTCCTGAACTTAAATAACTTGAATTAAGTTCCTGAATGAATACTATACACCGTCCGTTAAAGCTTTAAAAGTGGTTAATATAATTCACAAAACTCCGTTTAAAGTTAACGGGCATTAAATCGTCGGTTAACTTATGGGAAGATTTCTGCACCGTCAAGTCGTCTTATTTTTCTTCTTCTTCTTCTTCTTCTTATTATTATAGATGATAATATTTTATATTATACAATAGCTTAATATAATATGTTATACAGTATAATAATTGTATGGTAATATATTAATAATAAAAATGATTTATTAATTATAATATTTTATTTAATACACCACCATTAACGCCCGTTGAAACAATGATGGCCAATTTCAAAATCCTGTTTGGCATTGCTTCCATGTTTGTTGTTCTGTGTCAAGTAGTCTTTCTTGTATTTTAAACAAATAAACATGCACAAATCTGTTGGTTTCTACGTTCAGCAAATTTAGTTTGAATGTTCTGTATTATTTGTTTGTTGTGCAAACAATCACAAACATGATATTGTCTTGGCACCAACACTTCATACATGACCAGCGTGTAGTCTACTCGGCGTTTCAATGGTGTCGTAACGGGTTGGGACGTAGGCCTCTTGTCGTATCGTTCAGCATACCTACCGTACACCCAAATTACGGTAGACGTTCCAGGCCTCTGTGATTGATACCATCTGTACTCACGATTGAAGCCTCTGTATGTTTGAATAAGAGGCGATTCTCCATCAGTTCTGGCCCGTAACTCCATATCGGTTTTAAAACAGGTTAATAACAATTAAGGCTTGTTGTTAAGGTTTAAGGATTGATTACATCCAATCAGCCAATTCTGCTTGCCCAGTTTATGCCCAAATCCTCTTGGCCTTTTATGTCTATTTTCCACTGTAACTTTCGATACTACGGATTGCAAAGGACTTAACTTCTTCGGCTTGAATGAGATTATTTTGCCAATAAGTGTGACTGGTGGGAAGTAAAAGTTGTAAGAATCAGTTTGTCTTCGTTTACTTAGATTTTTCACTGGTCAGCCAGTTTGTGACGTTATTCAGGGTACTACTACTAGACAAATTTAACAAAGGATGTGCAAAAAATGTGAACTACGGGAGCCTAGAGACAAACGCGCAAGCGCGTCTCACACTACCGAGCAGTCATACTCAAAATTTTGTCATTTAAATGTATGTTTCCCAGCTGTGAATGTCGATTTGTATTACAAGTATAGGCTATAGGCTAATATTGTGCGTGTTCGTGTTACAAAGTATGACATTTGAAACAGGCCCGTAGCCAGAATTTTGTTTCGGGTGGGGCTCATTTCTCAAAATTTTCCGGCGGTGGCCATATCAAGGCCAAAGATTTGCTGCTCAGCTCTGTGTTCAAACAATGTTAAATCCGGCTAATGAAGAAGGAAGATTAATTACTACTGTATTTTTTTAAATAGAAATTTATTGAGCTACAAATGACTTTAACAAATTAGGCTCTACCAATGCACCTTACACACCTAAATTCCAAATTCCAACAGGGGTTTATTATTGCTACAAGCGAGCACCATGTCTCTTTTTTTATTTACTACAGAAGCAATCTTCTTGATTTCTTCCCTGCCATAATGTTGATCACCTTATCTGGATCCACAGTAACATCCCAGTGAATGGAAATCATGGCAAGTGCACTTAGTCGGTCGTCGTTCATTACACTACGAGGTAAAGTTTTCACTCTTTTCATTGTAGAAAAAGATCTCTCTATACTAGCAGTTGTCACTGGCAACGTAGCCAAGACAGTTAAGAGGTGGTTGAGTGTACGATAATAAGTCGCATTGCAATACTCCAATACTTTCAGGACCTCAGAGTCGGTGTCAATAGTGGAAGCTCTTTCACACCACAGTTCATACTCAGCTTTTACTGCAGAAAGTGACATTTGATCGTCAAAGTATGGAGATAGACTCTCCAACTTGCTCGTTTCATCAATAGACGCATAGCCTGGAAGAAGCACCTGGAAACTTTGTAGAATATCCTCATTTGATATGAATCTATCAGATAAATTTTGAATGAGACTCTCAACACAAGGAATGAAGACAGTCACTCTGTAATATTCTTCAACATTAGTAATTTGAGGGTTCGCACGCATCGTCTGCCTTGATGTTAGTCTTGGAAACGTCAGTTTAGTTAGGAATACCTCTTCCGCAAGCCGTGATGCAGAATTAAATATATCTTTGAAACATTTTTCTGCATCTTCTCGTTGTTTTTTAAGAGTAACAATAACCTCTTTAGCATGGCTTAGAGCTGATGCTAAATCAAGAGACTTATCTTGAATAAACACAGACAATGGCAGAGTAAAGCTAAAGAGTTTGTCACAAACAAGTAGGCTGACTAGAAAATCACTCTTCTCCACGGCTGCCAACAAAGTTGAGGCTGTTGAAGAAATCTTCCATGTCTTGTTAGAAATCTCTTCCAAGCTGATGCAAATGGATTTAAAGATCTCAACAAATGTAAGGACACTGTCATGCCTTTCGATGAATCTGATTTCACAAAGCCGGAGAAGTCTTCTTTTTCTACTCTCTGGGGCATGTACTGAAATAGCATCCTGAAGAGTTTTATTTACATTGGGGTGGTTTCTAAAAAAGTTAGCTAATTCATTGACAACACCAAGACAGTTTTTTACCATAGGAATTGACATGGCATTTGACAGTGCAAGATTTAAGCGGTGGCTTGCACAATGAACATATCTCACCTTCGGATACTGCTGTCTGATCCTAGATTGGACACCACTGATGTGGCCAGCCATATTGGCTGCTCCATCATACCCCTGTCCAACGCATTTAGACATGTCAAGTCCTAGCTCCTCACATCGCTGCAAAATGACTTTGGTCAAGTTTTCTGCAGATTGATCATGAATTGGGATAAATCCCAAAAAATCTTCTCGAATTACTATTTATAGGGTTTGTGAATCGCCATTATGAATCAGTAGGTCTACATACCTGACAGATAGAAAGTTGTACTGTGCTTGAAATATCCATAGTTTCATCGGCAAATAGGCTAAAACAACTTGCATTATTTATCTTAGAAACTATTTCTTCGGTAACTATGTTTGAGCATATCTGTATAATTTCATTCTGTATATCTTGGCTCAAGTACGTGGCGTTTCTACGGCTATTGATAATGTGTCATTTAAGTCTTCATCACCAGAGTTTGCCCTAAATCGCAAAAGAGCTCGGAATTTTCCATCCTTTTTTTCAGGTTTATCCAAAGAGAGAGGTCCACTGTCATGATCACCTCTAAGAGGTAATTCTTGTTCTGCACAAAATAAAATAGTTTCTATAATTGGTTTAATAGCTGCCCTATTTTCTTCTTTTTCTCTAGCCCGTTGAGAATTTAACTGAGACATGATGTCATGACGTTTTCCTGAAAAGACTTCTAGAAATTTTTCTGCTAGCACAACACAGTTTTGTGATACTCTTTATTAGAATGCTTCAGGAAAGTTTCTCTAGCCTTTTTCCAATCTCTGAAGCTGTTTGTTACTAGTCTCCCTGGATTTTCATGATCCCCTTTTCCTACCCCTTCGTGAAAAAACAAATAGCAGGGCTTACAATAAACACCATCTTCTTTTTTTGGAGTAGGCAAGAAAGGGAAATCCGGTTTCAGTTTCTCGATCTTTTATCCACTTCTCTTGGAAACTTCTTTTTTGTTTCTTTCCTTCAGTCATTGGGAAGGCATAAGGCTGTCTAGGTAACAAAACTGAAGTAAGAATGTTCTTTTTCATGTTATTATCTAAAAGGTCTCTGTTTATGTCCCCGATGTCAAAATAATCTGCTTGCCATACTTCTACCGTTGTCGTACAAGGGTAAGTCGATGAATTTACATCGGAATGTAAATCGGAAGTTTCTATTGGAACTTCAACCGTGGAACCATACGCAGCTGCAGACATATGTCTTGGTTCCCTCTCTTCTTCAACACTGCTAGTGCTAGGGGTGCTGCTGCTTGGTAACTCTGTTAACAAAAAATAGATACGGGTAATAAAAGTAATCACCGCATGTGTCGTATCGTTTGCGACAATTTATTTTAGCGATTTCATGTATAGGACTGTCTACACTAACATATATTTCAGTATGAAAAAAAATCGAAGCTGATCCAGTAATTGCTCAGAATTACCAAATCAAACATGTAAAGGCCCTAAAAAAAATAATTACTAATCAATGTTTAAAGTTTTGTAGCGGTCGTAAGACGGGGATCTTGAGCTGTCATCCTTATAGACTTCATGTAACTTAGTACTATTATCACATAGCTAATTCATTTGAGTAGTGATTTTGTTTTGTCGTGTTCGCAATGCACATTTCTGACTGCTACAGCTGCTTAGATCAGATGTTTATTGTTGCTTATTCGGTGAAGGTTATGTGACTGTTTTTCAGTGCTTTTATTATGAGTAGAAAGTTCATTTAGTGAAGTGTCTTATTTTGAGTTGAAAGTAACACAACATTTTAATTTCTACTTACCATTAAAATCAACATCTTTTTTCGGTTTCTTAAAAAACGAAGTGATGTTCGATTGGCGTTTCATTGTAATTAATTCCCAAAGACTATTCTTGGCAAAGCAAAGACAAATTTACAAAACACAATTTATTACACCAATCACACTTTAAAAATGTTTCCCACTCTAAGCACACTGTTCCAAAACCACACTACGAGATTACTAAAATTCACACTAAACTTCGGACTATCACTTATCACTATAACGCTTAACTGTATCGCTTTCTAGTTCCGCACTTATCACCTTTCAGCGAAAAGGCACGCGCTTTTATACCCGCTCGGTTGAATCTTCCCGTATATTCTAGTAACGCGAAGCGTCACCTACTAGCAAGAGAACTAGCAAATTAGCGATTTTTCTCGAAAATGAGTCGCAACTATCGCCCCATCGTTGTCATCAAGTGTCGCCATCAAGTATCGATTTACTACACTAACTCGTTTAAGCAGTTATAAGGCAAAGACTTAGTTTTGCTACTGCACCCTAGATGACTTAAATTTTTTGAAGTGAAAACTTCTATAGGCGGGCCTGGAGAAACACTTTTTGTATGGAGGAAAACATAGAGTTTCGCGACAGCATCTCATCGGTTACGGTGAGTCATCAGCTTATACATATACAGAGAGTATAGGCGGTCCCCTCTCTCCATTCGCGCGCTCAGGCCGATTTGCCTGCCCCTCTCCCGCGACTCCCGGATTACGTTCTCTGCAACGTCCACCATCCGCTTCCAGTGACACGAGCACCAACAGCGTCGATGTAATCATAAACAGGCAGCTCGCTCTTCGGACCCGAAGTCGTCTCGCGCCGAGTGTGTCGTAAAATCTCTCGAAAAACACGTAACTTTTATAGGTTAGGTTCCAGTATTGTGCTTTTTAAAATATAAATTTATCATAACAAAAATTTATTTTTATATTTAAATTAATTATTATTTGAAAATTATAATTGATTAAGATTAAATTTTACATTGTTTTAATTAAATTTTATTAAAAAAATATTTTTCATAATTTTCAGTTGTAGATATTTCATAGCAATTTTGTAATACAACTAAATTAAATGTTTTTTTCCATGCACAAAGCGTTTCTCCGGGCCTGAGTATAAAAGTTTTCACTTCTGTCGGCACTCCCCCGAGTGCTAACATTTTTGCTACGTAAAGTGTCTGGATGTTAGTAGGTTTAAAAAATACCCGAAAACAACAAGACACAGTTGGAGCAAATAAAGGAATAAATCTAATCTTTAATTTCGGGGGGGGGGAGGCTTCAGCCCCTCGAGCCCCCCTGGCTACGTGCCTGATTTGAAATGATGTAGAATAACAAAGGACAAAGTTCAAGTATTCTAATGCTCTTACTGTAATTTTCGGACGGGTAAATTTTCAAGTTGCGTATGAGTTTTACTTTGACTGTTCAAACGTTAAGCAACATAGGGGAACGTACTGTATCCCCACGCAACTCGCAGTGCAAGTGCTGCTACGCTTCCCCTCTCCGAATCCAATGTTAACGTAGCCGTGTATTAGCATTCGTTCTGGCCAGACAGAGGCCAGATTACTTTTAACAAAGAAAAGTGTACACGTCTAATTTGTACGTTCTTTAGATTATGTCAATCAGAGCCGACAGCCAACAGCCGCTCGCCACGTTTCTCGATCTTCGATGCACAGTAAAGTCGCAATTCATGTCTACCTATTTGGGTTATACAGAATATCCCATGAGTAATAGGTAATAGGACATACTTCAGGAATGCATTTTACAGGCTGAAATAAAGAAGAAATTTTATATAAACATAGGTCCGAAAATGCTTCGGTTGCGATTTATGGCTAGCGAAAAATTCACATGAAGTTAGACTGCTCTTAAATCTAATTTGATTTTTTATAACGCTCATTTGTTTTTTATTGACTTTACATACTGTCGAATTCCGCAGAATTAAATTCTGTATAATTATATTACAATTTTACAATTATTTATTGGCAAGTTAAACAAGTAAAGTCATAACAAAGCTAAAAAAGTGTGACACCAATTTTTACTTCCATGTTCCATAAGCAAATGGAAGTATGGTAATGGAAAAAAAATTGTGTTCGAGATAAGGGCTGATTCTGATTGTACTACCCTCAAAACATGAAGAAAAGTCATTTTCCGAAGTGTGTGTGTGTGTGTGCGTGTGTGTGGAATTTTGTCTATGGCGAACAATAACGGTCGCAAAATCAAACAAAATCAAATGATTTCTTGCATACATGCCTGAATTGTAGAGGACTCAAGGCCTATTGATTTTCATGACTATCGGTTTTGGGAAGGGGTAAATAGTTTACCTGCAACGTTTTATGTTTTAACAAGAGTAAAGTAGCCCTACTTCATTTTGGTTAATAAAGTATCATGAAAAGAAGGTCATAATAATCCACTGTAGAAAGGTAGATGAAATATCTATAAATGAAAAGGGTAGTTGAAGGGGGAAGGGGTAATTTTGTATAAATGAAAATGATAGTTGAAGGGGGAGAGGATAATTTTTTATATGTGTACTACATTATCGGCAACAAAGAAGTAGTTTGTTGTTAAAATTCTTTCCGGGGGGGGGGGGTGGCCGTGCTCCAATGTTTTCTGCAAAACCAGACGTTTCGGCAGTGCCATCGACTGCCATCATCAGTGAAAATCGAGTGCGCTAACATGAGGTGGTATACGTTAGTGACCACAATACTGTGACTAAGGTTGCAGAAAGAAGTAGTTTCTACGGAAATATTTCATTTTGAAAATGATTTTACATATAAATCTTATAACGTGTCGACTACGTTATAAGATAGGGAACCCGTGATAATTGACTCTGGCCAATTATACAGGCTGCCTTCGTTGTAACAAACTGAAAATTAATCAAATCACTATCAATAATTATAAGTACTCTAATAAAAGGAAACTGGGGAGGGAGGTTTGCTGATTTATGCACTCAATTTAGTATGTAACAAAGATGACATCTCTTTATTTATGTGTGATTAATAATACATTACAAATAAAAATTTTTAGCTTACCCTGAAATGGTAAGGGGGGTTTCAATATTTAAAATGATAATACAGTTAGTGTATTTACCTCGGATCCGAGTCTCTTTAAACTAGTTAGGAATTTTCAAATTTACTCTACTTCTTTAGTCAATTACATTACTACTTAAAATACCATTAGAAGAATGGTTTCGTTTTGTTGTGCGATGTTCCAAAGCTACATCACAAGAGTTATGTTACAAAGTATGATTTCTGAAATTTCTTGTTACAACATTGTTATTCTTAACGCTTAGAGATTGTCATTTAAAGTCTTTTTCTTTTAAAATTACTTATATTTAAAAGATACATTATTCACGGAAGACGAGCTTCCGCGTCACCTCTAGTTAATCGTTTCAGTCCACGTCCTGCCGCGTGATTCTTCTGTACTCTCTTAATAGTGGGTCGTCATCGTGGTAGTCTTTCCGGTGGAGGTCCTCGGAGTCAACTAATGATGAAGTGGATGTTACGGTGTCATCTAGAATGAAGTCGTCCTGTTTCTCAGTGGTAGTGTAAATGTAGTTGAGGTCTTAGTCTTCACTTTTCACAGTTATTCCCATCACATTTGTAATAGCACAGTAGTATTTGAGTTTACATATTCGTTACACATTATGACAGAACCCCAAAATAACTTGAACTATATTTTTAATAGGAGACGTCACCTTACACACTTATTTCATTCATTCACATCTTTGTGTTAAAACACACTACATTTTAGTTACATAGATCTCCACACTGTTAGTTGAAGCTAATAACAAAATAAAAAAAACATTTTGTGCAGCGCTCCGCTTGGAGCTGTTTACAGATTGAACGTCGCATCTCAAGTTCTACATTGTTACAACAGGAAAATTGTAACGACGCGGAGTGAATACTCCGCCATAACATAGTTCCAACTTTTAGTTAGTAATAGAGTCTTACAGTTCGACATAATAAACAATCAAGACTTTGCTTGTCTACAGAATTTATTACAACTACTACTAGTGACTTTGAATTATTTATTATTTACATTATAGTTTACAGGTATTTTTATTTAATGCCGGGTAGGTATGCAAGTTGGATCCGGTATACACAGGTCATAGCATGATAATTTAATAAAGGGTTAACAGTTTTTTAACTCTTTCTTTCTCAGTTTTAGTTAATTATTTTAGTTAAATTCCCTTTTTAATACTCATTACTATTACGAGTTTGTTTAGGGGTATTCTTCGGTTTAATAGTGCGATTTAATGGTTTTAACTAACTTCCCATTTTATATTTTTATTATTATTTATTTATTTTTTTTTTTGTATTTAAATCGTCACAATCTTAGAACATGGAATTCATGTATGGTTCTCCATACCGATATTTGATATTTCCGAAATGTTTCTATACAGCTACCCAAGGTACAGTTCCGGGACACTTTTCTCACTATTTTAGGTCAGAACCTATATGAAACAATCAAATTTACCCTCGGTAGGGATTAGTTTTAGCCTTGGAGCAGAAATCACGGTGAAATGTTTTGCAATCCATAAATCAAAAACAAAGCGTTTTCAGACCTATGTTTATATGAAATTTCTTCTTTATTTCAGCCTGTAGGGTTCATTCCTGAAGTATGTAACATGCCTCCTGGGACACTCTGTATATTCCCTTCCTTTGTAATTTTCCTTTCTGTTTTTTTATCTTTTAATAAATTCATTGTGTCGACCCATATTTGCCTAATTATCTGGCCTCTTCTCCTTTTCAAAAGTTTTAAGAAGCTTCTGATCTCTTGAACGCTCCAAATAAACTCATTCCTACCTAAACATTCATTCTCTCCAACCTACATTCATTATTCTTTTGAAACTACATGGGTCACTTTCTTCTTCCACCTCAACGAGTCGCCTACGATCCACTTCCACTTAAAGCAATCTTCAAACATAACTTTAAAAAAATTCTTCCTCACCTTCAAGCTTATATAAACGGATTTTCCTCTAATTGAATGTGTGCCTACCTGACTAATTCTACTTAATGTCTTCCTACAGCTTAGCCAGTCACTTGTTATTTCACTTATTAAATAGTTGTATCCCTTTACTTTCTGTATGACATCATTGCCAATTTTTATTATAGGACACCATTTCACTTCTTTTTTATTGTAGACTATGAGTTTTTTCTTCCATATTGACCTTCATGTTGGGTATTATGTACCCTTCATGTTGTGAGAAAAACTATTAAATGTAGGAATGCTAGGTTACATTGTAATTAAACAAAATACTCATTTATTGTTTTATTAAAATTCACAAACACATTTAGGAACTACATGGCCCCACTGGGGTCTCAAAGTTGCGACGAGTTAGTAGAGTTATGGTAGCCAATCTTGTTCAGTTCGGGAATCAGCTGTGCCATAAAGTTACAGTACGTTGTGATCACCGTCATCAGCTGAAAAACAAAATGGCAGCTTTACAAACAGTACTGAAAGTCAAGGACAGCTTGATATTAAATTTTTACCAAGGCAAGATGGCTTTATGGCGCCCCCTCTAAAAACACTACCTTTCCAGTTTTGTTAGTTTTATTACCAGCCATCTTAACACCAACTTTGTCACTACTTATTGCCACACTGCTAAATACTTCTTTCTTGACGAGGTCTTTCAGTCTCTCCACTATCTTCAGGTCTTAAAGAATCAGCTGAAGATGGTGGAGACACTGAAAGACCTCGTCAAGAATGAAGTATTTAGCAGTGTGGCAATAAGTAGTGACAAAGTTGGTGAAAAACATTACCATTCCACATTATCACATTAACAACCTAAATTTCAAATTTTGAAGCATCTTTGCTTAATTTCAATCAAAAAATATTTTTTCCAAGCACATACGTATTTTTACAATATATTGGTATGTGAGTAGAAAAAATTATAGCTTTTTTTTAACTTATTTATTTGTTTGTAACATGTGCCACAAAACTATAGTGTAACATTTATCCAAATAACAGCTAAAACTTTCTATGATATTTTAATGGTAATAACAAGAAGTTCTGTTCTTGGATTTTGTTGTCCATGACATGTCCGTTGATTAACTAATTATAAGTATAATACTACTCACTCGGAACACTCAGTTTTTTATTTGTAAAAGTGTAAAATTTTTACCTTATAGCCTGAACCAGTTTTTACTTATTATAAGCTTCGTCAGAGGCTGGCACTAGGAGTCCTGTCCATCTGGTTCTTGGTGACGGTGGTGTCGTTTGAAAGATCGATGTTGTGTGTGTTTGCAGTGTGATATGTTCGAATAGTACATGTGATTTGAATTGTGTTTGTTCATTTAGATTGTCGTTTTTATGTGTTTTTGTGTCTTTGTATATTTCTAGTTGTTCAAGAGTGTCTAGTTTTGGCCCTTTTGTGTGTACGTGTAGAATATCCATGTTGGTGTCGATGTTAGTGTATGTGTGGTTTGCTTCAATGAGGTGGTTTGCAAAGGTGAATTCGGTGGTGTAGTGTAATGCCTTTGTGTGTTCAACGTATCTTTGTTTACCAATATAAAACTCAGTGTTCCGATTCAGTAGTATTATACTTATAATTAAAAAGTTCTGATAAATAAGAATAAATAAGTGGCACTAGACTACAAATCAGAAAATAAACTAGAACAATTAACCTTTTGGCCAAAATGGGCTAGTCCATTTTTATTTTTTTGGGAGTGTGGATGATACACATCAACCGAAACACTGGAATACTCCAGTGTATTGAGAGTTGAAAAAAAATCCAAGAGCCACCCAAGTAACTTGATAGAACATTCCTGGATTTTGTTGTCTATGACTTGCCCATTGTTATTAATTAAGTATATAGAATACTACTGACTCGGAACAAAAATTGTTATTGATGAAAGTGATAAATTTTTACCTTATGGCCTGAACTAGTTTTTAACTTTTGTCTGAAACATGTACGGCCGGTGTCAATATATTCAAAATTATGTCTAAAAACCAGGCTGTTAGGACGTGCTCGGTTGCCATTATTAAACGTGGTCATTGCTTCTCTACCTGATCAGGTATCGGGTATTGTTCCGTGTACGTCTGCCGCTATTGTTTTTACTCTGTGTTGCTTTTTAGCAGCTTGAGAAAGAATCCTGAGGGGGAATCAAAATATTGCCGACATAATGGTGTTTAATAGCAACTGACCATGGCCTAACAGCCCGGTTTTTAGACGTAATTTTGAATAAACTAGTTTTTGGTAATGAGACAAACTAGTTTTTAGACGTAATGAGAAAAAACTAGTTTAGGCCATAAGGTAAAAATTTATCTTTTTTATCAATAACAATTTGTGTTCTGAGATAGTAGTATTCTATATAGTTAATTGATAGAAAAGATCAAGGAAACTGATAAAGGTAAGTGGAGTCAATATCAATGTAGAATGACAGACCTCTGAGGTAGAACTCTGGGGAGACTGACTGCCAGGGGATGAGGTCACCACACCCCTACACCACTATTTGATCTTCAGTGAAGATATTTATCTTGTACTACTCACCGCTACAATCAGCTCTTTGTTGACAATGAAGAAACCGCATACCCCAGTAGACAGCGGCCTTGTCTGTACATCGGTCACCAGCAACTGAACCTGAAGCAACGTCATATTTACCAACATTTCATGGTGGGATAAAATCAGTCAAAATTTCCCCAACCAAAATTCTAAAAAAAAAATGTTCCACAATCCTGTTAACAAGTATGTGTTTACAACCCACTAGGGAGAAGATTCTTGGAAAGCATAACAGGCATGTTGCCCAAACCCTGTAATAAACATTGATAATTTAAAATTTATTTTTAAATTATTATTTAAAAATGCCACTTAACACATTGTTCACTGCTGATGACATACATACTGTTATGGCATTACAGAACATGCTACGTGTTTCTCGGCTGTGCCAGCGGAGCCCGGCTATAATGTGTGTGTGTGCGTACATATTGCTGCTACTTTGAGATGAAGGACAATTATGTGACACTTGTCACGCGTCCGTAGCCGAGACTGATCCAGATTTCACCAGTCTGCACACACTGTGTTCAAGGTTGCAATCAATTATGCTCTAGTGTTTTCTAGTAGATGCATTATGGACTATTTTGGAATCTCACCGGGGTATAAATACAAGACTTCAGCAACGCTTAGTTCAGTTTGAGTGACGATTTATTCCAGTTGCGGTTCAAAGTATTGTGGTGAAGTGTTATGTGTTTTATAATTGTGCAAGGCTCTATTAGTAGACATTATTATTGTGTGTGAACAATTTTTATTTGATTTGTTGTAAGAGACTATCTTGTTGATTACAAACTGTGTAATTGTGATAATTAAAGCTGGTGATTAGTGACTTAATTGGTGTCTTGCATTTTGTTTTCCACTGTACCATACGATGATCAGTTAAACCGTCATAACAATACATACAGTCCACTTATCACAGGAGCTGAGTTCAGACTAAACAAAAACACTGTGCATACCACAGGTGCTCGGAAGCGAGTAGTGCACTCTTGTTGTGAGACGTTAGCTACTTGGATCCGAGTAGTTAGCAGTGAATGTGTTCAGAATAATCAGAATCTGTCATTGTAGTAGGGCTACACAGTTTTGTAAGGAGATATAACATGTACAATTTTTTGAAAACATGTACTTTTTTTCATTGTAAATCTCTACCTGGGTAAAAATGACAATTAACAATAAACTTGGTCCCCATCTATAGTTTATGTGAACTTATTTTGACAGAGGACATATATGAAGCAAAATCTAACAAAAATCTAAATTTTGTTTTTGGATTTCTTATCATTAGAACAATTATATTTGTATAACGCATTTAATTAAAGCAACAGGGTCACATCCTTTATTGCTGGAAATGGGGACATGATAGTTTATTTGCACAATACTACAACAAATTCCATGGGAATTATTACACATCTCAATTATTTGAGACTAACTTTTTGAAATTTAGACTTTAAAGTGATATTTTAAAGTTTAGTGGTAAGATGGGATATAAAAAGAATGGAGATTTGTTGTGAAAATTGCCAGCAAAAGAAAAAACAATACTAAAGAAAGGTATTAATGTTAAACTAAAGCTGGTTTCACACGAGTTTAATATATCAAATAGACATATTTGACTTCCAGTCCTATCTTGATGGAAATTTTAAATTCATCCATCCATGTGTGAGTGCATGGACAGCTACTACCGTTGTTCCCATCCTGTATGCCAGAGGTTTCTCTTGTATCGTTTTCCTTGTTGCAAAACTCTTTTTTTCCCATCTTGTCTTATACATCCTCTTTTCATGATCTCCTAAGTCTACCTTTCTATTTGAAACCCAGTTTAACAACGGTTTGGATCAATGATCCATAAACCTTCTTTTTATATCCCTTCTCAACACTAAACTTTAAAATATCTCTTTCATTATTTACAGAAGACAATGCAAAAGATCTAAATGTTCACACACCAAACTAATATTCTGCATAGTCATCTCATTACAAATAACCATTGACATACCGTGTGTTTAACTTGCAATAGAAAAACTAAAAAAAGTGCAGATTATGGTGACGGAAAGGATACCCCTAAAATATTGGCACCATAACTACGATCAGTTAGTTGTTTACAGAATAATTACTGATTAGTCTATATAGTGGGGAGGCAGATGGCCAAAATGACAAATTTGGCTCACCCTGAAACCTAACTAGCAACCACCATGCTAGATTTTATATTAGAGTAGTACAGATGATATTTTGACCGGTGGTCACTGTGTATGAGTGGGACCCTCTTTTCTGGACGCCATTTTGGAAAATGGCGGATGCAAATATTTGATTGTTCGTACTTTGGAAACCACTCAACCTAAAAACTTGATCTTGGTGTCAAATTATATGTTTTTGGGGTCAAGGAATTCAAAAAAGTGTTTAATTTATTCATATATACAACCCATCTCCCATTTTTCAAAATGGCTACATTTATTTTTACACATTTTACTCAATGCACCTAACCACTATTTAGCATACGTAACAACCACTATCATAATACTTACAATTTTTGTTTCAGATTATGAAGTAATGATGGTGGAACTTTGAAGTCATTATAACTGTGAAACATCTGAAATGGATCAAGCATTGATACCTGTTGCCAGATTGCCAGTGAAGCGTAAAGACTTTGAGATAACAAAGTGGAATTTATGCATATTTTGTCAAGTTGTATCCAGTGGAAATCTGACAAATGGTGGCAAAGAAGGAGTAAATCGTGTTAAGGAATGCTACTATAAACGTATATCTTATAGTGATGTAAATAACTGGGATGTACTGAAGCGTCTCGAGCCAGACATAGAAACACTAGAGCTAAAAGATCCGAAATCGCATAAAGCAAGTTGTTATGCCAGTTTTTGCAGTAAGAGCAACATTGACAGACTTAAAATACGGTTTGAAAAGGCTGTGGAAAATCCTATCACAAATATTAGTTCCAGCAGTGATACCGATAATACACAACCCTGCACATCTGTCCCTGCAACAAGGGGGCGAATACCAACTGTCAACTGGTCTTTGTGTATAATTTGCCAACTGAGGAAAAACAAAGGTTCTATCAAATTGTCACAAGTATTAACTAAGAATGGTGAGAACAGTATTCACGAAATTGCCAAAAGCGATGAAGAACTACGTTGTCGAACTGCAGGATTAGATCTTATAGCATATGAAGCAAAATATATTACAAATCATGCTACGCCAATCGATTCCAGAATAACACTGCTGATAAAAAAAATACATCCATCCAAGATACCAGTTCTTTGGAAATTGCAATGACAATCCTCATAGAGGAATTAGATAAGGGTTTTAAGGCTGGCCATGTGTATTCCTTAGATCAAGTTACTGAACATTATCATGGATTGTTGGCTGAAATTCAAGGATCCGACTGCTCTTATAGTACACAGAAACTGAAAGGAAGATTCATAGTAGGACAGTCATACTATGGGGACCGAATTGATTTTGTGCAACCACTTCAGCGATCTCAATCAATGATAATATTCCCTCGCGTTCCAGTTTCCGTAGCAATGCAAGCACTGAAATTCAAGACAGACAAAATTCATGAAATAGATGTAGAAGATGAACTAACAATTGCTGACTGTCCAAGTGAAGAAGGTGTGTTTCTTCAAGCTCTACAACTTATTACAACCAAGATTCATACATATTTAAATTCAACAGAAGGACATACATCGTATGGTAATCTCAATATTGATCATGCAAAAAAGACCATTCCTGATAGTTTGTATATGCTTCTCAAGATGTTAATCAACAGAACTAGTGAAGAAGATGATCCAGAGGAAGTAAAATTATTAAGCATTCTTCAAGATATAGTATCAGTAGCATCTAAAGGGCGAAAAGTAACACCGAAGCAAATTGGAATAGGACTATCTGTGCATCAAGCAACACGGTCAAAACAACTGTACAGCTCCTGCATGCTAGTGGACATAGCATCAGTTATGAACGAGTGCAACGTATTCATGCTAGCATTTATAAAAATCAGCTGCAGAGGTTTACAACAAATGGAAACATATTTATTCCAGAAAATTTTGTGTTTGGTCGCTTTGCACAATTTGTGGCTGATAATTTAGATATCAATGAAGAGACGTTAGATGGAAAAGGAACTTTTCATGTAACACAAATGGTTGCATTTCAGCGAGGTCCTGCTCCGAATCATGCACCCGATCTACCAGAAACAATTGGACTAGAGCGAGTTATTAAGGACATTCCCTCCGAGTTGAATAAAATCTTGCCTTCAAAAGACAGACGTATTGTTCAAAAATTTTCAAATACACAAAATGCAGATGATCTACTACAAACTAATGAAATTGTTGAAGAAAAAGTGCATGCCTTGGACATTGCTTGGTTACTATCCCGTACATCCAATAGTGAAGATGAGCAACATGTTCCAGCATGAGAGGGTTTAACCAAGTAGTTTCTGAAACAAATACTCAGGTAACTACTGTTGGATACCTTCCTATCATACCGGCACCAGCTACTGATTATGACACATTATGGACAGTAATAGACCGTTGTCAAAAAATTGCAGGAAAAATTGGCTTAAAACATACAGTTCTTACATTTGATGAATCTCTGTACAGCAAAGTGAAAGAACTGACGTGGTACCGGCCTGAAGAGTGCCAAGGTTTGGTACTGCATCTTGGGTCTTTTCACATTGCAATGAACTTTCTAATTGCTATAGGACAACATTTTTCACATAGTGGACTCACAAATGTTTGGACTGAATCTGGTGTATTTACTGAAACTACATCTCAGAACATTCTGGATGGAAAGAACTGGAACAGATCATTTCGTACACACTCTCTCACATATGAAGCTTTGTGGAGAATCTATTGGACAACATTTTTGCAATGGGTCCAGGAAACTGATAGAACTGTTGATAGCGACATTGAACAATTGTGTGATTTAATAGTGAGTAAGTTCAAAATTAACAACTTCAGCGGTATCCAAGAAACAGTGAAAAATGAATTATTTCCTAAAGCAAAGATACTACAAAAAATGTTCACTGAATTTGAAGAAACATTAATTAGTCCCACTTCCAAGTACTGGTTGGAATATAAAAATATGGTGCAAACACTCTTGGACTTTGTTAGAGCAGAAAGAGAAGGTATATGGCAACTACACTTGAGTTCGCTTAGCAAAATGATTCCATGGATGGTAATGTATGACCACACCAATTATGCTAGATATGGACCCATTTATCTATCAGATATGAAACAGCTTTCCACAACTGCGCCTGATGTGTACAATGAGTTCGAATCTGGTAATTTTGTTATTAAATCTACCACAGGACGCTTCAACCAGATACCTGTAGACCAAGCTCTAGAACATGTAAATAAAAAAGGCAAAACATCTGGAGGACTAATCGGAATAACAAGAATTGAGTCAGCACGTGATGAATGGTGTTTGACATACAATGGCCGTAGTAAACTTTCTGAAGACACAAGAAGGATGGTAGATTTGGCAGATCTCGAAGACTTGGATGAGCAACCACACATTGAAAGAGAGAAACAAAGGATTACTCGTGATGAACGTGATGTGATGGCTCTTAAGGATCAGTTTCAAGTCTGTGATGTATTTTCTGATACTCCTTATTTACTAAATATTTCAACCAAGGAAGTTGCTTCAGAAGACATCCAGAAAGATTTACTCACAGCGTTTGAAAGAGGAAAGGTTGCTACCAAAGCTTTTATTAATGATCGAATGCAGCCTGATTCCAATGTAACAGTATTCGACACAATATCAAGACACAACTCAAAAACATTCAAAAGTTTAGGTAAAGTTGTTCCTGTAAAAGAAATAAAACATAAAAGTAATGTGTCTGATGCTTTACTATTACGAAGACTTGTTGTTGCTGCCGATAGTGGCCGAAATGTTGATTTGAAACAGTTACTTAAATATGAATTGCATGATTACCCACTGTCACTAGCAACATATGACGGATGTCTTCGTCTTCCAACAAATAAAGCCATGCTCGGTACAATTTTGATAGGGGACAATGGTGTAGATATCCTTCCTGTAGAAGAACATGGTATGCGTACATGCTACATCATTGATGCTATGGGCGTAGTACAAGCACTCGGAAAGCCAAGTAAAGCAAAAAATTTGGGTGATCTAGCGGACTCATTTGTGAAGTTAGTATTGCAGAATTTCTCTGAACACACTACGAGAATTGATGTTGTCTTTGATAGCTACAAAAATAATTCTATTAAATCAGCAACTAGGGCCAAATGCAAAAGCAAGAGCACCCCCTTGTAAGACGTGACATACAAGATAGAAATGTTCCTTGCCACAGAATTGGAATGGATTTATTAGTCTTCTTGAGAATAAAAAAGCTCTAACTCACTTCCTCTCAAATCAGTTGATGGATGTATCCTCTAAGAAATTAAACCCAAACCAGGTTGTAGTGACAGCAGGTGGTTATGAACAGTGTGATAAGGCTACTTCCACATCTGGAATTCTGTCAGATTCATTATTTGCACACCATGAAGAAGCAGATACGAGGATTTTGCTTCATGCAAAAGATGCAACTAATAATGGATACAGTCGGATTGTTGTGCAATGCAAAGATACAGATGTGCTAGTTATGTTAGTGAACATGTTTCAAGAAATTCACGCAGACGAAGTATGGATGTCCAAAGGAACATCATCACAGAAAATATTCGTCCCTGTGCATACAATATTCTCAGGCATACCAACTGATGTGCGAGAATCTATTATTGGTTTTCACTCGATAACTGGATGTGACACAACCAGTCAGCCAAATGGCATTGGCAAGAAGACTGCATGGGAAGTTTATCTGAAAAATCCTAAATTGCTTGCAGAAATTGGTGTTGGAACATTATCGGATAGTGCAATCAAATCGGCTGAAGATTTTTTTATTAGCATTTACTCTCGCTCTCTACATAATGCAGATACTTCAAAATCAATCAATGAACTTCAGGAATTACAGTTTGGGAAAAAATCACCAGAAATGCTTCCTCCTACATATGCTTCATTGAAGCTACACATCCAACGTGCACATTACCAACCATTTGTGTGGAAAAAAGCACTGGAGGCTAAGCCATTGTTGCCTGATTTACTTGATTGTGGATGGTACGATGATAATGGTGAATTAAAACCTAAATTGAGGGGAAAAGATCCATTTCCACCCACATACAAGCAGCTCGTGCAGTGCGGATGTACTACAGATTGTGCTAGATCTAATTGTGTGTGTACAGTAAACAAGCTACCATGTCTCAAAGTGTGTGGGTGTTCTCTTGAGCAGTGTAAGAACATATATTCAAACCAGGATGATGAGGATGAAACAGTGTAACTCTTGAATTTATATTCTATCACACAGGGAAGTTAGGCCCTGCATAAAGGACATTTTTAATTGTGGTTTCCATGTTTGAGTAAAAGTATAAATATCATGTTTAATTGTGGTTTTCATGTTTGAGTAAGAAGAAATATCATTATCTTTGTTTAATAAAGGAAGATTGTAATAGTTGAAAAATAATTAAATAAAAGTTCATTTAATGCCATATATTGGTCCCCATTTTGAAAAATGGGAGATGGGTTGTATGTATGAATAAATTAATGACTTTTTTGAATTCCTTGACCCCAAAAACATATAATTTGACACCAAGATCAAGTTTTTAGGTTGAGTGGTTTCCAAAGTACGAACAATCAAATATTTGCATCCGCCATTTTCCAAAATGGCGTCCAGAAAATAGGGTCTCACTCATACACAGTGACCACTGGTCAAAATATCATCTTTGTATTGTTTAAATTAGCAGCCATCCTTACTTTTCCTTTATAAAATTGCTAAACTGCTATAATTGTTATTATTTAGACAAAGCTTTTCGTCATCACTGACATCTTCAGGTCTTAAACAACATTGTCAGTGATGACGAAAAGCTTTGTCTAAATAATAACAATTATAGCAGTTTAGCAATTTTATAAAAGAAAAATATCATCTGTACTACTGTAATATAAAATTTAGCATGGTGGTTGCTAGTTAGGTTTCAGGGTGAGCCAACTTTGTAATTTTACATATTTTACTAAATGCGCCTCCCTACTAATACAATTTAACACCATTATTACTGTAGGCCTATGCTACATAACTGAATCAATCAGGTACTTCAAGAAAAACCAAGTTATTTTATAAACTAACAACTCTACATTGTAAACAGTATAACGTGTATTTATGACATACAACAACAACAAAATTAGAATAAGGATGACATGAGCCAATTCAGTGTGTCAAGAAAAAAAAACTCTAATATCTCTTCAATAAAGACAGTCAGACTATAAAAGTTTTTATGATTCCATATTTTTGTTGAATTTTTTTAAATTTTGGCTTACCTATTCATTTTCTATTCATAAACAGAATCACAGATACGCTACAAACATGTCTGAGCCTCTGATTGGTTTGGAAGAATTTTATGTATTATACTGCTGTCAGTCTAAACTTACTTGTAACTGGCAACCAGTTGACAGGCATCGAAGACGTAGCCTTCTGAGCTCCTGTGTTATCTCCTCAACCTGAAATGTAAATAACACATAATCATTGTATATTGTTGGGGGAAAAGTCTTCAGACTCAGTGAAGAATACAGATTTTGGGCCTCCACATAAATTTTGAGAAACCAAACAGCTGGTTGTTGGAGATGGTACAGTAGTAGATTCGCATACTATGAAAACTAGTAGGTGTAAGCCGGCTATGCACTAACCATCCCCACTGGACGTCATGACGGACAGCAAGTCAAAAACGACAGTGCGTAGCTTTGGCATCCATCCGCACGTCGTGTATTTTTTGAAAAATGTGCACAACGAAAAATGAGTCCAGCAAGACCATCAGCTCAAGCCGCACGACGTGCGGATGGATCATGTGTAGTGTTGACGGATATCAAGGAATCGTGCATCGTGCATGTTTGATCATGCGTACGCGTGCTGTCTATCAAATCGTCATTTTCGAGCAAGTACAGTACATGTTTTTAGAGCACATTCGTTTAATAAATTTTTACTGTTTAGTTTTACATTACATTCATTCTTTAGTTTATATTTAATAAGTAATGATGCAGATAAAATTTAGTTTATTCTTCGTTTACATAATGCATTTAAATATCTTTAGCAGTTATTATTTTAAATATTGTTATTATTAATTTGTTTTAATTATAATTCATAATGGGCCGTGAAATAACATCAAAATTTATCGAAAAATATAAATTAAATAGATGTCTCTGGGACGTATCCTCACAACAAGAACTAAAGAACGTCTGGCACGCTGGACAAGTTGCACGACAGTGTGGTGCGCACATCCATCACCACGTCGGGTATGCTGGACAGCAGCGATGGATAGTGCGTGACCGGCTGTAGTATTAACAAATGATGGTAGAAATGATGAAGACATTGGCAACAAAATAAAGGAAAGACAAGTTGTGAAAGGGTAGCTGTAACCATTGCTTTTGAGTGGGAAAATAACGCACAAAACTAAGAAGATGATTTATTTAGATAGTTACCTATGGCTGTGAACTTGAGAAATAAATCATCATAGGCCTTGTGGAAAACTCAGGCTCCAACACATGGAAGGAAGGAAGAAAAATTGTTATCTGAAAATCTCTCCTGTCAGACCACACTATTCATTTAATTGTGATGTTTTAACCGTAAAAATCTGTGCTTGTTCTCAGAAACTGAGAATTGCCATACAAAGCATTTTGTTTTTTGAATTAAATCATTTTTCACACCACAGGCACTTGAGGAAGACACTCTGAGTTGGTTAAAGAATTACCAATTTACATGTTCAGTGTTTAAAAAAATTTGAAGTTAAAAGCTGTATAAATTTACAATTTACAACAAATTTACAAGTTCTTATCAAATTTTCTCTCTTTAGTTCTAAATCTTTAATTTAAAATTAATGAAATATAGGTATACATTTAAAGAGGAGGATACATACATTTATAGATTTTAGGATGAGGTGAAATAAAATTAAAATGAAATGAGTTTGAACCTTGTGTTGTTTTAGACAGGTTCCAAGTGAACCAATTAGTTTAACTCCTTAGATGTAAATTAGATATAGCATAGATTTGTAGTTTTTGTTTCTAAATAACGATGTAAGTCCTTTTATATAGCATGCAGAGTTAAATTTATTTCAAACTCTAAATGAAGAAACATCCATTTTTAACAATGAAAATGTTTATAAGGACGTGTCGCACATTTGCGGTCGATCCCTGGTGCATGATCGAAAATGGGAACCAGTGAGTTTCCATAGAAACTACTTCTTTGTTGTAAATAACGTAGTACACATATAAAACTTCGCTTATGAATGTGACTACATTTAACTTATAATCTGTACATTGGTAAATGAATAATGCATTCATTGATTGATGAATGAAGAATTAATTCATTGATTGGTGAATGAACATAAATATATATTTTTTTTAGATTTATTGAAGCATTTTCATTGCCCTTCTCTGTGCATTGCATTTGTGCAATGCCTGTAAATTTTTTCTTTATTTTTCAAATATGTTATATTTAAAATATCCCATTTTTTAATTTTTACCAGTAGCGTGGTGTCCATGTAACCACTATTGCCAGCGGCAACAGTACTGGAAATAAGAGAAAAAAATGTTAATAATACCACTGAATAAATACTTTAGTTATTGAATAATTTGAAATCTGAACAATATTAGTAGGGAAACTTGAGGAAAAGCGTAGCATTGGTTTTGAACTGCTGGGCACTTGCACCGTCTTATGTTGCTGGCTCAGACATCGTTAATGTTTTACTGCATACAGTCATTGACCTTGTAGTAGTTGTCATTGTAAAAACTGTGGAGGGGGGGACACATTCGTCCACCCAACGTGTTGCCGCTGTATAAATCGGCAAAATGCTCAGTTAGCAGCTATGTTCGTTTTCGGAACTGACGTGGGCAGATACTACGTACCTATTTGTATTTTGTTCGTTTAGTCATATGTTTCTCTGTTTGTTTTTATTATTTTTAATTTGATTATTTGTGTTCTGATTTATTCTGTGTAAGTATAATGAGAGTTGAACTGAGGCCGTCTTCTCCTCCCAGCGAATGATAGAAAATGCTCTAAAAAGAACACTTGACACAAGAAAAAATTCGAATTAATTTTTAGGTGAAGTTTTAGGCCTATTACAACCGGTAACAGGTGTCATGTACCCATGCTACGCCACTGATTTCTACTCTAGGACAATTAAAAATTCTATGCAAAAAGCATACACACAAATGGAAATGTATATGCAGAAAAGTAATATAAATATAATTCTGTATATAAAATGATACTTACAGACATGTGCAGGGTCTCTGTGGACTGAATCACAGCAAATATAATACAAAAATACAATAAAGCATTCACAATATATACAATACGTATTCCATCACCATAAGCTGTAAAATAAAAAATAAACAGTACATCCATAAAAATGGCGGAAAAGAATAACAAGAGGTGCAATGTGGCGGCATCATTGAACAGTATCACAATGTTCTTCAAGTGAGAATGGGACACTCGCAGTTTCTCGAGTCCCAACTCCGTTTGTACTGAGCCTGAACTGTGGAGAACAAGCCGCTGGTTCCATAAACGGGTTAAAATTTGAAATCGTGACGTAAGCATGTACAAGAATGTCAAATTAACCACAAACACAGAATAGAAAGGACCGACAAGCCCATAAGCAATTATGAACGTTGAAAAAGATACTTCATCAGAATTCAATAAATACACAACACAATACATTGAGAAAAGAAAAATGACTACGAAAGAAGTTGCACATAGCAAGATACAATTAAATGGCATGGAATAAAATACAGCATTTCCACATAGTTTCTTTAATTTCTTATCGAAATTTTGTAGTTCTGTATAAAACTGATTTAATTTGAAAGAAGAGCAAATGCAAACACCCAAATTAGCTATTGCCCACACAGGATAAATGCACCATACTATATTTTCTCCATAGGTGTTTTGACATGTTTCTGAAATGATTGAATGTTGAAGCAAAGACCAAAGAAAAGAGAAAATAAACTGATAACTCTTTAGACCTGTCTTTAGTGTACCCATACCAACAAACATGTTGAAGTATGACAAAAAAGTAACATATTTTGAAGTGTCTGGCAATTTTGGATAGTCGTAACTAAAGAAATCAGACATATTACTGCCAGGTTTGTGGATTGCCTCTCCAATAACTCTGTTGATTAAATTGACAGCTTTCCCTTATCTTACATCCATCAGTATTGATTGTTCTTTTCATTATTAAATTGCTTAGCTTTTGTCCAGCAAAACAATAGAATCTAATCTACCTCTTATACCTTTTGTAGCCATAATACAAAATAAATGTTTACTTATGATAATAGGAAAACATGTTAAAAGTCCAGTTTTATTTACAGAATGTCCCCAGAAGGTGGTGACAAACATTGGGAAATGATTCTACTTAAAAAACTGAAGAAAAAATCTCCAATGACCATATGTTAAAAAATACTTCATTTTCTGTCTGTATCTGTTTCTTATCTTAAACTAATTTCTGCCATATGGGGTGAGTTATGGAACTGAAAGTTGGAATACACAGTAAGTGTACTATTTCTTATAAGTACAAAACAAACAAAAATATTATCTTAAAAATTTGCAAAATAGCGACTTGTTGAACGTTTTAATTCAAAATTTTACAAAACTTAATTATAACAATAAACTGAAAATACACTAAACTTATTCTTTTTATTCTTAATCCAACAATCCCTTGTTATAAATGTTTGGTAAAAATTAACAGTTATTATATTTATTTCCTAATAAAACATTTGTCATTTTCCTTATAAGAACAATGTACTTTCCTTCACTGTTAAAAATTTAAAGCAACTGGATTATTTTTCGACTCCCAAGTGCTAAATGAAATAAACAAGAATTCATTATTTATTTACTTTGCTTTTCTAAAATATTGACCATGGTGTACATATTTATGCTCTACTAATGAATATAAGTGAGAATCCCTTTGAGGCAGGAGTTGCCATGTATGCTAAACTCAGTTTATTCAGTAGAATTAAACATTGTTAAGCAGGATACAGAATCGCTTACAAAACTACTAACAAAACAGAACACACACTATCAAAACAAACACACAAAGCACAAAACAAATTCGATCTACCCGGTGTTTACAAGCTAAATTGCTCAAATTGCAGTAAATTCTACATAGGCCAGACAGGACGTAGCTTCAAACAGAGATACATTGAACACACAAAGGCACTCCACTCCACTACAGAATCCACCTTTGCAAACCACCTCATTGAAACAAACCACACATATAAAAACATCGACAATAACATGAACATTCTACATGTACACACAAAAGGCACTAGACACTCTAGAACAATTGGAAATATACAAACACACAAAAACAAATAAAAACGACATCCTAAACGAACAGACACAATTCAAATCGCATGCATTATTCGAACATATCTCACCCACACACACAGCATCGATCTTTCGAATTCGATTTCGTCACCCACAACAAGACGGACAGCGCTACCTGCGCCAGCCTCTGAAGAGCCTTTTAAAGGTGAAAACCGGTTAAGGCTGTAAGGTAAAACTTTTTGCTTTTACTTATAAAAAAACCTAGTGTTCCGAGTCGTTAAAGTAATAGTGATATTTAGTTAAGTAACGGACACGTCATGGACAACGAAATCCAAGAATTGTTAAATCATGGATAAACAACATAATTCAAATTCAAACTACTAATCATGGTAAAATAATCTAATGTAAATACACGGTTCTTATGAGGAAAGTAGGGCAAACGTTTTGTTATGAATGAAATGCAATATCTTTGTTTTGTTTTGTTTGTTTTTTTTTAATCCAAATTCCATAAACAAGGTACCACTGGATTATATTACATTAATTGTCAATAATCTTTTCTAAATCTACCAACCCTTTTAATTAACAGATCGTCATGTTTAATTAAAACAAAAACATAAATTACCATATATATGTAACTGAAGATATAACATTAGCTGCATTTCTGCTTCAACCTCAAGTTTGTTCAGTCTCCTTTGCAAAATATTATTGTTCAATATGATTTTGCAGGCAAGTAATCAATATTCTACAACTGTTCAATACTTATATACAGTTTATATTTCCAGCAGCACCACTTGCGCTGTGGTACAAGTCTTGTTACAGATTTGGTTTGCAGTCTTTAGTATAACAGTATGACATTAAGAATGTGAACTAAGTCATTACTAAGTTTGGGGTCTTCATAATAAGACATACTTTTTGTGAGACGTATGATTTTAGTGCATAGCTTTATTGTCCTATTGTGACAGATTAGCTGCCAAGAGAACGGCTGACCAACAGTAAAGTGTAACACTGTTGCATTAAAATTAATGTGATAATGTTTATATTTATGGTACCTGCCTATTCCACACGAGTTTGTACCTATTGACATGCCTACCAGTGAAATAGTTACACTGTAATAGCATTGTTCAATTGACTTTACCAATAATAATATATTTTACTTTACTTTCTGCTCTCACATACACATTAGTTTCAGGATTCTAATGAAGCCTTACAGCACTGAGTATGGAATCAAACGGATTCTCATCTCTGATCAGCCGCTGCCAAATAATTGTCATAATGATGTGGAGCAGTGCTACAGGGGGTTTTTATTACTCTATTTAGCTGACATCCACATCTGTTTGATTTCTTTCTATGATTCAATATTCTTCTCTCTACATTTATTTGGTCTTTATAGAAACAGTGAAAACTTTTAAGGTACAGGTAGGTACATAATAAAAGAGTCTCAATATTAATATCATTACCAATAATAATATATGCTCTTTGAGCTGCAAAAATCAATAATTTTTTTGAACAAAGTAATTTATTATTAAATAATTTTTCAATTATGGCAAAAATTACAAGAATCCTGATTACTCTACCATGTCTTTAGTAACATATTAATTGTAGTGTACACAATTATACAATAAACACTAGAAATTAGAAACTTTCAGATTTGGTTACAATCCTTTTAGTCTGGCACCTGCTGGATTTTCACAATTTAAAAAACTTTTTGAGCTCTTTACTGCACCCTAGGTGCCAAAATTTTGAAATTTCCAAAGCCTAACACACCATTCAGAGTTTAGTTAGAATTCATGTAAATTTGATACCCCACATGAATTTTTGTGATTTCATTAAAATGTTCATCCACTTCTTGGGCCTGACGACCAAAAATTTGAAATTTTCAAAAATGAACATTATATTGTTAAAATTTCCTTTAATTTGACACCACACTTGGGCTATTGTGATTTTTTCATAATTTTGAACGCCTCAAATTTTTGCCTCCTGCTCCGTATTTTTGAACATCAGAAACAATAGGGGTTCTGTAGAGTAAAACTGTAGACACATGTGGCAAGTTTTTGAAAATCAGTTGATATATTCAAAAGTTATTATGAAACATATCTCAATTAGAGAGTCAAATGGATAGACAGACAGATGCAAAACAGTCGAGTTAAAACTGAGAACTCAGTTCACTTGTCCAACTAGTTCTCAGTATTCAAAGCACTTGAATTATTCACAGAATAAAGTAATTCTGTACGACATCATCATCATCATCATCACCATCACCACCACCACCATTGTCATAATCAATCATCAGCAATATTTCATTTAGCATTAATTAAGTTTGTTGTTCATGTCATAGAAGCTTATCTGGAGCTTGTGTAGTTGTACAGTAATTTTTTAGATCATTTTACTTAAAACTGATTTTTTTTAAGTAAATGGTTACTTATGATAATAGGAAAACATGTTAAAAGTCAGTTTTATTTACAGAATGTCCCCAGAAGGTGGTGACAAACATTGGGAAATGATTCTACTTAAAAAACTGAAGAAAAAATGTCCAATGACCATATGTTAAAAAATACTTCATTTTCTGTCTGTATCTGTTTCTTATCTTAAACTAATTTCTGCCATATGGGGTGAGTTATGGAACTGAAAGTTGGAATACACAGTAAGTGTACTATTTCTTATAAGTACAAAACAAACAAAAATATTATCTTAAAAATTTGCAAAATAGCGACTTGTTGAACGTTTTAATTCAAAATTTTACAAAACTTAATTATAACAATAAACTGAAAATACACTAAACTTATTCTTTTTATTCTTAATCCAACAATCCCTTGTTTATAAATATTTGGTAAAAATTAACAGTTATTATATTTTTTTCTAATAAAACATTTGTCATTTTCATTATAAGAACAATGGACTTTTCTTCACTTTATTTTAAAATAAATAATAAACTCCTGTGTTTAGGTGAAAAAAAAAAAATATATTATCTACTTGCAGAAGAAACAAATTGAAAACATCACAATATATATATATATATATATATATATATATATATATATAAACTAATCAAGTTTAAAAATTTGAAGTTCAATCAGTTGTATTATTGTGTATGACTAATACAAGGATTGTTCAATAGAAACACGTATAGAGCTGTAAAGCATTTTTTATTTAACGATTTTAAAAGAAGTCTCCAATAACATTAAGACATGAGTTCCACTGTTGCGCTAACCTGTAGATTCCTTGCTAGTAAAATTCTTACGGCTGTTTGTGGAACCATTCGGTTACAGCAAACTCTACCTCAGCGTCCGATTTGAACCACCGTCCTTTTAGTGATACCTTAAAAAAAATTTAAGATAAGATTTTTGCCTACCCATTCATTAACTACTAGCTTCGCCAGTAAGCAAATTGATGTCCATTTTTTTGGCTTGCACGTGTTATGTTGGTGTGGGTTTCGGCACTTTCCATTTAAAAAGCGTGCAAATGTAAGAAAATAAACATGAATGAGGCCAGAAATAACGTGAATTTTGTGTGTGTGTGTGTGTGTGTGTGTGTGTGTCTTACCTGCCTTTTTATTGCTGTAGGCATAATAATAAAATGGAAACGTAAACATTACATAACTGAGATATGCTTACCTGCCACGAACAATATATTATTTTATACATGGAGGAGTTCAGTGACATACACACGTACAGAAGAATTATATATATAAAGATATTAACTCATACATAATTTACATTAAAATGAAAAATTTATAATTTTATTGCCTGGCAACAAAATTATTTTATTTTTAACAATTACCATTATTTCAAAAAGTTTAAATGAATTTTCAAGTACTTTACTCTTGTTAAAACGTAAAAGGTTACAGGTAAACTACCCCTTCCCCTTAACCGATCTTCACCAAAATCGAAAGTCCTTGAGACCTCTACAATTCAGGGACGTATGGAAAATATTATTTGATTGTGTTTGAATTTGCGGCTGTTATCGTTTGCCATAGAAAATACGCTTGATAAAAAAATGTTGCAGGTAAACTACCACTTCCCCTTAACCGATCTTCACCAAAAACAATAGGTCTTGAGTACTCTACAAATCAGGGCTGTATGCAAAACATTATTTGATTCTGTTTGAATTTGCGGCTGTTATCGTTTGCCATAGAAAATAGCCTTGTTAAAAAAACGTTGCAGGTAAACTACCCCTTTCCCTTAACCGATCTTCACCAAAAACAATAGGTCTTGAGAACTCTAGAATTTAGGGCTGTATGCAAATAATCTTTTGATTCTGTTTGAATTTGCGGCTGTTATCGTTTTCCATAGGAAATACCCTTGTTAAAACATAAAATGTTACAGGTAAACTACCCCTTTCCCTTAACCGATCTTCACCAAAAACAATAGGTCTTGAGAACTCTACAATTCAGGGCTGTATACGAAACATTATTTAATTCTGTTTGAATTTGCGGCTGTTATCGTTTGCCAAAAAAAAAAATTTCCCTTGATAAAAAAAACTGTTGCAGGTAAACTACCCCTTTCCCTCAACCGATCTTCACCAAAAACAATAGGTCGTGAGTACTCTACAAATCAGGGCTGTATGCAAAAAATTATTTGATTCTGTTTGAATTTACGGCAGTTATCGTTTGCCATAGAAAAAAATCTACAGATAGACAGACAGACACACACACAGACACTTTTCGGAAAACGACTTTTTTTCATGTTTTGAGTGTAGTACAATCAGAATCTGCAATAATCTCGAACACGATTTTTTTTGCCATCACCATACTTCCATTCCTTAAGGAATATGGAAGTAAATATCGGTATGGAGAACCATACATGACTTCCATATTCTAAGATTTATATTTAAAATCATTTTCAGCCAAACAGCCAGGCTGTGTCTTACCTGCCTTTTTATTGCTGTATTAAATGAAAAATATTATATTACATTAAAGTGAAAAAATTATAATTTTATTGCCTGGCAACAAAATTATTTTATTTTTAACAATTACCATTGTTTCAAAAAGTTTAAATAAATTTTCAAGTACTTTACTCTTGTTAAAACGTAAAAGGTTGCAGGTAAACTACCCCTTCCCCTTAACCGATCTTCACCAAAATCGAAAGTCATTGAGACCTCTACAATTCAGGGACGTATGCAAAAAATTATTTGATTCTGTTTGAATTTGCGGCTGTTATCGTTTGCCATAGAAAATACGCTTGATAAAAAAACGTTGCAGGTAAACTACCCCTTCCCCTTAAACGATCTTCACCAAAAACAATAGGTCTTGAGTACTCTACAAATCAGGGCTGTATGCAAAACATTATTTGATTCTGTTTGAATTTGCGGCTGTTATCGTTTGCCATAGAAAATACCCTTGTTAAAAAAACGTTGCAGGTAAACTACCCCTTTCCCTCAACCGATCTTCACCAAAAACAATAGGTGTTGAGAACTCTACAATTTAGGGCTGTATGCAAATAATCTTTTGATTCTGTTTGAATTTGCGGCTGTTATCGTTTGCCATAGGAAATACCCTAGTTAAAACATAAAACGTTACAGGTAAACTACCCCTTTCCCTTAACCGATCTTCACCAAAAACAATAGGTCTTGAGTACTCTACAAATCAGGGCTGTATGCAAAACATTATTTGATTCTGTTTGAATTTGCGGCTGTTATCGTTTGCCATAGAAAATACCCTTGTTAAAAAAACGATGCAGGTAAACTACCCCTTTCCCTCAACCGAACTTCACCAAAAACAATAGGTCTTGAGAACTCTACAATTTAGGGCTGTATGCAAATAATCTTTTGATTCTGTTTGAATTTGCGGCTGTTATCGTTTGCCATATGAAATACCCTTGTTAAAACATAAAACGTTACAGGTAAACTACCCCTTTCCCTTAACCGATCTTCACCAAAATCAACAGATCTTGAGAACTCTACAATTCAGGGCTGTATGCGAAACATTATTTGATTCTGTTTGAATTTGCGGCTGTTATCGTTTGCCAAAAAAAAAAATTTCCCTTGCTAAAAAAAAACCGTTGCAGGTAAACTACCCCTTTCCCTCAACCGATCTTCACCAAAAACAATAGGTCGCGAATACTCTGCAAATCAGGGCTGCATGCAAAAAATTATTTGATTCTGTTTTAATTTGCGGCAGTTATCGTTTGCCATAGAAAAAAAATCTACAGATAGACAGACAGACACACAGACAGACAGACACACACACAGACACCTTTCGGAAAACGACTTTTTTTCATGTTTTGAGTGTAGTACAATCAGAATCTGCAATAATCTCGAACACGATTTTTTTTGCCATCACCATACTTCCATTCCTTAAGGAATATGGAAGTAAAAATTAGTTTGGCTAAAAGTCTTCTGGAATACATAATAATTTTTTTTTTATGACATGATATTGTTAATTATAAGTATAATACTACTGACTCGGAACACTAATTTTTTTATTGGTAAAATTTTACATTTTTGTTAATTTTATATTGGTGAAAATTTTACTTGTAGCCTGGACCAGTTTGCGCTTATTACAAGCTTCAGAGGCTGCCAATAGGAGTGCTGTCCTTCTTGTTCTTGGTGACATGTGTGTAGTGTGATATGTTTGAATTGTATGTGTGATTTAAATTGTGTCTGTTCATTTAGGATATCATTTTTATGTGTTTTTGTGTGTTTATATATTTCTAGTTGTTCAAGTGTGTCTAGTTTTGGCCTTTTACTTCCATGTTCCTTAAGGAAATGGAAGTATGGTGATGGCAAAAAAAAATCGTGTTCGAGATTATTGCAGATTCTGATTGTACTACACTCAAAACATGAAAAAAAGTCGTTTTTCGAAAAGTGTCTGTGCGTCTATCTGTGTGTCTATAATTTTTTTTTTCTATGGCAAACGATAACAGCCGCAAATTCAAACTGAATCAAATCATTTTTTGCATACAGCCCTGATTTGTAGAGTACTCACGACCCATTGTTTTTGGTGAAGGTCGGTTGAGGGAAAGGGGTAGTTTACCTGCAACGGTTTTTTTTAATCAAGGGTAATTGTTTTCTATGGCAAACGATAACAGCCGCAAATTCAAACAGAATCAACTACTCTTTTGCATACACCCCTGAATTGTAGAGTTCTCAAGACCTATTGTTTTTGGTGAAGATCGGTTAAGGGAAAGGGGTTGCTTACCTGCAACGTTTTATGTTTTAACAAGGGTATTTTATATGGCAAACGTTAACAGCCGCAAATTCAAACAGAATCAAATGATTATTTGCATACAGCCCTAAATTGTAGAGTTCTCAAGACCTATTGTTTTAGGTGAAGATCGGTTAAGGGGAAGGGGTAGTTTACCTGCAACGTTTTATGTTTTAAAAGGGTATTACTTCCATGTTCCTTAAGGAAATGGAAGTATGGTGATGGCAAAAAAAAATCGTGTTCGAGATTATTGCAGATTCTGATTGTACTACACTCAAAACATGAAAAAAAGTCGTTTTTCGAAAAGTGTCTGTGCGTCTTTTATGTTTTAACAGGGTATTTACTGTGGCAAACGATAAGAGTCGCAAATTCAAACAAAATCTAATACTTTTTTGCATACAGCTCTGATTTGTAGAGTACTCAAGATCTGTTGTTTTTGGTGAAGATCGGTTAACGGGAAGAGGTAGTTTACTGGCAACGTTTTTCTTATCAAAGGTAATTTTTTTTCTATGGCAAACGATAGCCGCAAATTCAAACAGAATCAAACAATTTTTTGCATACAGCATTGATTTGTAGAGTACACAAGATCTATTGTTTTTGGTGAAGATCGGTTAAGGGAAAGGGGTAGTTTACCGGCAACATTTGTTTTTATCAAGGGTAATTTTTTCCTATGGCAAACAATAACAGCCGCAAATTCAAACAGAATCAACTAGTCTTTTTCATACCTTTTTTAATTATACCGAACTCAAGGTCTGTTGATTTTGTTGAAGATCGGTTAAGGGAAAGGGGCAGTTTATCTGTAACGTTTTATGTTTTAACAAGGGTATTTAGTGTGGCAAACGATAAGAGCCGCAAATTCAAACAGAATCAAATAATGTTTTGCATACAGCCCTGAATTGTAGAGGACTGAAGGTCTGCTGATTATGGTGAAGATCGGTTTAGAGAAAGGGGTAGTTTACCTGCAACATTTTATGTTTTAACAAGGGTAATTTTTTCTATGACAAACGATAACTGCCGTAAATTCAAAGAAAATCAAATATTTTTTTGCATACCTTCCTAAATTGTAGAGAGCTCAATGCCTGTTGATTTTGGTGAAGATCAGTAAAGGGAAAGGAGTAGTTTACCTGAAACATGTTATGTTGGAACAAGAGAAATGTTTCCATGACGAACGATAACTGCCGCAAATTGAAACAGAATCAAATAATTGTTTGCGTACAGCCCTGAATTGTAGAGTACTCAAGACCTACGGTATTGATTTTGGTGAAGATCGGTTTAGAGAAACGGGTAGTTTACCTGCAACATTTTATGTTTTAACAAGAGTAAAGTACTTAATTTTGATAAATAAAGTATCTTGATAACAAGCTCATAATAATCCACTGTAGAAACGTAGGTGAAATATCTATAAATGAAGAGGTTAGGTGAACGGGGTAAGGGTAATTTTCTATAAATGAAAATTATAGTTGAAGGGGGAGGGGAGAATTTTGTATGTGTACTACGTTATTGGCAACAAGGAAGTAGTTCTTTGTTAAAATTATTTCCTGGGCTGTTTAGCCGTAGTCCAATGTTTTCTGCAAAACCAGACTTTTCGGCAGTCCCATCGACTGCCATCATCAGTGAAAATCGAGTGCGATAACGTGAGGTGGTATACATTAGTGACCACAGTACTGTGGTTAAGGCTGAAGCAGTAAGTAGAAAGAAGTAGTTTCTATGGTAATATTTCATTTCGAATATGATTTTAAATATAAATCTTAGAATATGGAAGTCATGTATGGTTCTCCATACCGATTTTTTAGAGAAATAATCACTTGTCTTGATCATTACAATGTCTCTTAATAAACACTATTTAAAAAAAATCAGTTTTAAGTAAAATGATCTAAAAAATTACTGTACAACTACACAAGCTCCAGATAAGCTTCTATGACATGAACAACAAACTTAATTAATGCTAAATGAAATATTGCTGATGATTGATTATGACAATGGTGGTGGTGGTGATGGTGATGATGATGTCGTACAGAATTAATTTATTCTGTGAATAATTCAAGTGCTTTGAATACTGAGAACTAGTTGGGCAAGTGAACTGAGTTCTCAGGTTTAACTCGACTGTTTTGCATCTGTTAGTCTATCCATTTGTCTCTCTAATTGAGATATGTTTCATAATAACTTTTGAATATATCAACTGATTTTCAAAAACTTGCCACATGTGTCTACAGTTTTACTCTACAGAACCCCTATTGTTTCTGAGGTTCAAAAATATGGAGCAGGAGGCAAAAATTTGAGGCATTCAAAATTATGAAAAAATCACAACAGCCCAAGTGGGGTGTCAAATTAAAGGAAATTTTAACAATATAATGTTCATTTTTGAAAATTTCAAATTTTTGGTCGTCAGGCCCAAAAAGTGGATGAACATTAATGAAATCACAAAAATTCATGTGGGGTATCAAATTTACGAGAATTCTAACTAAACTCTGAATGGTGTGTTAGGCTTTGGAAATTTCAAAATTTTGGCACCTAGGGTGCAGTAAAGAGCTCAAAATGTTTTTTAAATTGTGAAAATCCAGCAGGTGCCAGACTAAAAGGATTGTAACCAAATCTGAAAGTTTATAATTTCTAGTGTTTATTATATAATTGTGTACACTACAATTAATATGTTACTAAAGACATGGTAGAGTAATCAGGATTCTTGTAATTTTTGCCATAATTGAAAAATTATTTAATAATGAAATTTATGTAATAATAAATTACTTTGTTTAAAATAATGAGTGATTTTTGCAGCTCAAAGAGCATACTAGTTACATTATTATTGGTTGATATTAATAATGAGACTCTTTTATTATGTACCTACCTGTACCTTAAAAGTTTTTTCACTGTTTCTATACAGATCAAACAAATATAGAGAGAAGAATATTGAATCATAGAAAGAAATCAAACAGATGTGGATGTCAGCTAAATAGAGTAATAAAAACCCTCTGTAGCACTGCTCCACATCATTATGACAATTATTTGGCAGCGGCTGATCAGAGATGAGAATCCGTTTGATTCCATACTCAGTGCTGTAAGGCTTCATTAGAATCCTGAAACTAATGTGTATGTGAGAACAGAAAGTAAAGTAAAATATATTATTATTGGTAGAGTCAAATGAACAATGCTATTACAGTATAACTATTTCACTGGTAGGCATGTCAATAGGTACAAACTCGTGTGGAATAGGCAGGTACCATAAATATAAACATTATCACATTAATTTTAATGCAACAGTGTTACACTTTACTGTTGGTCAGCCGTTCTCTTGGCAGCTAATCTGTCACAATAGGACAATAAAGCTATGCACTAAAATCATACGTCTCACAAAAAGTATGTCTTATTATGAAGACCCCAAACTTAGTAATGACTTGGTTCACATTTTTGATGTCATACTGTTGTACTAAAGACTGCAAACCAAATCTGTAACAAGACTTGTACCACAGCGCAAGTGGTGCTGGAAATATAAACTGTATCAATATTGAACAGTTATGACTACTTGCCTGCAAAATCAGATTGAACAATAATATTTTGCAAAGTTGACTGACAAACTTGAGGTGGAAACAGAAATGCAGCTAATGTTATATCTTCAGTTACATACATATGGTAGTTTATGTTTTAGTTTTAATTAAACATGATGATCCATTAATTAAAAGGGTTGGTAGATTTGGAAAATATTATTGATGATTATCGTAATCATCATTATGTGTTTAGAGTCTTACCGTGGGGGTGTTCCTGTGCAGGTTCGTTGCAGCCGTGTGTTTTTATATTTTTTGTTATATTGTTATAATATGTTTTATTTATTATTTGTATAATGTATGTGTTGTTTTTAATTTTTAATATTTGACGAGATGTATATTGTCACGACACAAATAGCCAACCCCGTACCAGAGATAAAAAATATATTTATAATTGTAAAAAATACTTCTTATCAAATGAAATGATTGATTTTAAATAAAAATATAAGGAATATGACACGACAATACAACGACTATAACCCAACCCAAGTGATTGAGACAAAAACACAAACATAAAGAAGGGAACCACGGAACATACTTAGTAAAATGTAAATATTTTAAAGTGATTGAGACAAAAACACAAACATAAAGAAGGGAACCACAAATAAACAACGAGGATAAGAAAATAATAAACCTAAGCCACAAGGAAACAAGTTTATGGGTTTAAATGACCCCAAAATGTCCCAAGAAACGGATGAAAGGACCTAATATATTAAACGAACAAGGAAAATGAAGAAGGAGGGAGACGAGCAAAAGTGAAAACCAAGAATGGTTCACCAAAATAAGTAAAATAGCACTCACCAAGAACATTGAAACCAAAACAAGGGTTACCAGGAGGAAGAAGAGATAACGGTTACTACCCATTAAAAAGGCAACCAGAAACCACAAATTAGAATTGTTATTAGTCAGTAAGTATTAGTTATTAAGTATTAATTGTCATTAGGATTAAGTCATGAAAGAGAAATAAGTATAGGGGTCACCCACTATCAAACAAATGATATAAACAGTGATATAGTGTAATAGTGTAGGTGTAAGAACCCCAAAGTGAAGTGTGACACTAGTGAAATTGTAATTAACAATAAGTGATTTACAAGTGAAGGTAAGGTAAAAGTTGGAAATAAACAGTGCATAGATAACTGATAAATAAGTAGTATTAAGAGTGAATTATAGTATAAGGGATAGAAAAACACTAGAAGTGATAATGACTTTTTATTTAAAAAGATGTTCAATAGAGTTAAGTTAACTATAGCCAGTAGTAAGTAAAAAGGGAGGATTCCAGAATAGAATAAATTGAAGGTGTTACCATGGAGGGAATGTAAAAATTGTTTAGAGATTGAGAAGTCAAAAAACTAACAAAGATACCTAATTTATAAAGGACTATTATTAATTTAATAACAAGTGATGTTGTTTATCACAACACAGATAATATGTGTTATAAACTAAAAAATTAGCAAATAAGGATAAGTTAGGAGTGAGTGATGATATCTCTTAATCAAAACAATAACTCTAATAACTTATAAAAAATTGTGTTCATGTTATTGTTAGAAGAGGATATGGCTGAATGCAATGTGCAGTCCATAAACCTAATGTTATATTTTTAAGCAAATTAAATAAGGAGAGCAATATTGAATAATAAACAAAACACCTACAGACTCAAAACACAACACAACTAATAAAAATAACAAAGTAAGCCCAATAGGCTGAAACAAAATGTGATTTGAACGAAATAAGTAAATTATTATAATGGCTACTTAGGCCTAGAAAAAAACATAACTGTCAGAACCAAACATACAAAGATTATAACAAATTGAATCAGAATTTAGAAAATCTGAGGTGAAGGAATCACCAAGGATAAATTGTAGATCATTTATAACACAAAATATTGTAATAGGCATTATTATATAAAAAGAAATGTAATTAACAAGCATTAACATAATTGTAAAAACTTAAAATCTGAAAATACCCAAGTTTGTGGGGTATCAAAATAATCTATGAACGAGAATAAATACTATAGTGACAATATTTATTAACCAGGAAGGAAGATGGAGGAATAACAGTAATCAGAAGATATACGAAGGATTCGAAGTTTCGATAACAATACATCAACTCAAAATAAGCCTATTCGAAAAATACCTAACCGTTACTATGGAAACAGCGGTTGTTGACAGAAAAATACCGTTAGAAATTAGTAGAGAGAAAAAAAAAAGCGAAGCGTCACCAAGCCATACAGATGCAGAAGTCCGGAAGAAAGTTTTTTCAGTGTAACTCATGAAAATAATAGTATAAAGTTGCTGAAAACTAATCGTCAAAGAAGCAGATGGCCACTACAACCAATATTACAAGACCCAAGACCTGAATAAACGGAAATTACCCATAAATGGAACGTCCAAACACAAGACGAAAGGACGCCACAATTTAATAAAGCCCAAAATCCAAGAAAACTGATTTGATGCAGCCAATTCCTATCTCGAACCAACTACAAAGGCCTCTATGCACGTCGAATTGTTAAGTACTATCCAATTATTTATTTTCCACCAACCCTAATCACTTTAAATAATTTTGAAAGGTAAAATTACCACACTATAAAGATAATATTTCTCTTTCATAGAGTATTTAAGCAAATTAAAACATAATGAAACATTGTTAACATAAAATAACCTAAGAATTGAACACGAACTTACAGAACACCTTTACAACACCACACAACAGATTGTAACAACACACTTTATATTTCCTGTACTCTTAGATTAAGGTAATTTGTATTTTTATTGTAACCATTGTAGTTCTCTAACTCATAGTCAAAAGAATCCACGGATTTTTGAAACCAAAACTGTAATAAGCCTAACGTAAACAGACGCTAGGTTAAATGGTTTCTAAATTATTTCGCCGCCCTGAAAATAAGATCTCATGTAATCAAACGATAATTATTTTGTTGTAATTGTAAATGTTTCCAGTTATCACCATTAAAAAATATTCATTACAGGGAGTAACAAGCGTTATCATTTCTTAGGGAGTGCTATATAATAATTACTTGTATTGAAGAGTAAATCGTAGCAGTAAGCTAGTTGCCAGTTATTCGTCAGAAGCGACGATTGAGACGGCTGTGCGAGCGGGAACGATTCGAATACACCAACCCGCTACGCTGATAACTTGTTCAAATACGGTTTTTAGTTGTTTTGTAAAACGACTTGGCGCCACCCGGGATTATCACACCCCCTAAGAATAGCAGGTAAGGTTACTGCCGTAATATACAGGTGATCAGAACTACGCTACGAACATCGCTAGCCACCAAAATTACTGTAACGACCTGGTGCGAGGCGAACGCACTAATCATCCAAAACACATTATTCTATGTACACATTTTGCAGGTACGCAACAATTATACTCGTTACAGATTGACGCATACAACGTGAGGCTTGAACAATAGCGACCACGCTCATTAATTATACTCGTTATAGATTGGCGACCAACCGGTGAGGCTGTAAAAGAAGGCCCACGGCGGCTATGAAGAGACATTCAATGTTTACCAGACAGGATAAAAAGAAAGAAATTGAAAGTGAAGGCCAGCCAGAAGAGATGGAAGAAATTGATGAAATAATCGGGGAGTTAGTCGAAGAGGACGTTCAGGAAAACCAACCTGAGAATCCAGTTCAACCAGAACCGGAAGTGGAAGTAATGATAGGGGACCAACCAGTCAAACCAACAGAAGAAACGAAGTTAGACAGCATGATGAAATTAATGATGGAACAATTCGGACAAATGAATAAAGAGAGAAGACAAGACAAGGAAGAAATGAATAAAAAAATAGAGTCATTGCAAGCAGGAAGGAGAGAAGACAAGGAAGAGAGAAGACAAGACAAAGAAGAATTGAATAAAAAATTGGAGTCAGACAAAGAAGAAATGAATAAAAAGTTAGAAAAACTGGATCAAAACAATGAAGAATTAAAGAAGCAATTCAAGGAGGACTTAGAGATCCTGAATAACAAAATGGAAAACAACCGAGAGGCGCTAGAAAAGAAGAGTGAGGAGTTGAAGAAACAAATAAAAAAGGATCTTGAAGTGTTAAATAACAAGATTGAAAATAATTGTGAGACACTCCTACAGCAAATAAAGGAAGATGGTGAGAAGAACAGAGAAGAATTAAGATTCATGCTAGTAGAGTTTTGTGAAGAAGTTAAACCGGCAAAAACGGGGATGAATAAGAGATGGGAAGAAACAAATTACCCAGTAAATCACCTTCAAGAAACTTTAGATAGTGATTTCAACCAATTGAGTGAAACACTAGACAGCACTCCTGGAAGCATCAAAGAAACGTTGGATGAGAACATGGAACCAGGGAATCAGAAAATAACACAGAAGGAGATGGAAATTGTAGAAGAAACAAATATATGGTTTTCTGAACATACAGATAACAATGACACCAAGAAAATCAAACACATAAAAACCAACCACAGAAGAGGAAGAAAGAAGAACCGAATAATTAAGAAAATTAAGAAAACAGAGGAATTAAGAAAGGTATATAAGAGGAAACTCATCAAAACACGAGAAGAAGTGGAGATGATGAAGAACGGACTGATCGATGTGTTTAATTTGCCCATTACCTACCAAAGCAAATTAATAAAGTACAAAGATTGTAGGAGGACTCTGAGGGAAATTATAAAAGGAATTCAGAACCAAACAGCGGATGAAAATTTCAACAAATCAATACTTGGATGGAAGATGCCAGAAATAGAAATGACTGACAACAAAACAGAGTATAACAGATCAAGAAGGTCAATAAAATACTGGAGCACACCAGAAATGGAAATACCAAATAAAAAAGCAAGGATAATATTAATGAGAGATGCACAATTAACTTCTCTGATTAATGGACAAAATAATCAAATGTTTGCGGTAAACATAAAGACTACAGAACATATGGTATTAGAGGAATTATGGTACAAGACGGAGGAGACCTATTTCACCAGTAAGAAAACAGCTCTACACTCCAGAGTTATCCGAACCATAAGGGCAGAGGAACTGATGGACCATGGGTAAACTAAGTGAAGATACCACAAACCAAGAAAAGGGACAGATCTTCAAGTTACCAGCCAAGCAACCCAATGGAATAGAAGAAAAAATTAAACTATAACAGACTTAAAATGGTATTATCCAGAATAAATGTCACCCATCAGACATTTGAAGGAGAAGAGGAGAAAGACAACAAAGAGTGAAAAATATAAGAGAATGCAATAACAAGGAAAGAAAAGGAGAAGTCGACTTACAAAAATGTAATAAAATGGTCCAATATATAGTAATAGCGTATAAACTTATGTATAATAATAAATGAACCATATGTCATCACAAAGGACAATGGAAACAACACTTACGAGATAAGTAATATAACCACCAAAAAAGTAAAAGGAGTGTACAACCAAGCTTCCATAAAGAAGTTCTATGAAGAAAACTAAATAACTGGAATACGTTCATCCAGAATAAGTGTGACTATCATACACTTGAAGGAGAAGAGGTGCATAATAACGAAGTGTCGAACAAAAAGGAGAAGGCTATAATATGGAATGGAAATGATAATATAATAAATCCACAACCATGAGAATTGAATTAATACCAAAATAAAATTATATATTATAAAATGTACGGCCATATGTCATCACGAAGGACAAGTAACTGTAAATAAAATACAGATACCAAAATTTAAAAATTATGTGTACACAACTTGCAACAACAGATCGATGACTTATGAGGTCTAAAATAAAAAAAATATCAAAACAAAGGAATGAGATACATAAATTCCTAATAAGTGAAATCAACTTACAATATATTAAAAGTTGATGTGTGAAGTATATGAAATAATTAAACAAAATGTACCAAAATAGGAATACGCTACACAAATTCCTATGGTGTAAGAAAATTAACTTACAAAGAATTAATACAAACTGAAATATACAAAAATAAAATCAGACCAAACCTGATAAGATAAGTACATGAAATTATAATAATGAATCAAAGATATTTATCTGTAAAATAAAAAATCTAAACTGGTACAAAGAAAGAGAGAAGTTATGTATGAATCAAATATACAAGCTATGGCTAAAGCAAAATATTGCTAATTAACTGAGAAAGGTATACCAATGTCTAAGATAATTAAAATGATCACAATGAGAATTGAAAACCGAAAAATGAAAAGTTAATGATGAAATTAACATATAAATAAATAAAAAACAATCAATGTATGAGCAAATGATAGTATATAGTCAAGGTACAGCGGAAGGAAGAATGAGTAAAAGGCCAAAGTGATCTAAAAACAAACCACAAGGTGGACAATCCCAAAATATATTATTGTTATTAAGTCACAAGTTGACAAAAAAGGTATTTATGATTGACTGTTGAAAAGTCCAGCAATCAAATAAACTGAGCAGAGATGACGTGCCTCTGGTCTCAGAAAAATGAGTAGTAATGGGAGAAACCAGCTACTAAAGTTAGGGAAAAAATTGTGTATAAGGGAGAACACACCAATGGAAATAAAAAGAAAAACAGATCCAAATAAAATGGAATGAATTCAGTAAGAAGAGAAATAAAGAATGGAGAAATGACCAAGAAAGAAAAGGAAAAAGGTTATGTATAACTGATAATTTCATAAAAAACTATACTAGTGTTTTATCAAAATGATCAATTTTAAAGGAGAGGCATTATGTCACGACACAAATAGCCAACCCCGTACCAGAGATAAAAAATATATTTATAATTGTAAAAAATACTTCTTATCAAATGAAATGATTGATTTTAAATAAAAATATAAGGAATATGACACGACAATACAACGACTATAACCCAACCCAAGTGATTGAGACAAAAACACAAACATAAAGAAGGGAACCACGGAACATACTTAGTAAAATGTAAATATTTTAAAGTGATTGAGACAAAAACACAAACATAAAGAAGGGAACCACAAATAAACAACGAGGATAAGAAAATAATAAACCTAAGCCACAAGGAAACAAGTTTATGGGTTTAAATGACCCCAAAATGTCCCAAGAAACGGATGAAAGGACCTAATATATTAAACGAACAAGGAAAATGAAGAAGGAGGGAGACGAGCAAAAGTGAAAACCAAGAATGGTTCACCAAAATAAGTAAAATAGCACTCACCAAGAACATTGAAACCAAAACAAGGGTTACCAGGAGGAAGAAGAGATAACGGTTACTACCCATTAAAAAGGCAACCAGAAACCACAAATTAGAATTGTTATTAGTCAGTAAGTATTAGTTATTAAGTATTAATTGTCATTAGGATTAAGTCATGAAAGAGAAATAAGTATAGGGGTCACCCACTATCAAACAAATGATATAAACAGTGATATAGTGTAATAGTGTAGGTGTAAGAACCCCAAAGTGAAGTGTGACACTAGTGAAATTGTAATTAACAATAAGTGATTTACAAGTGAAGGTAAGGTAAAAGTTGGAAATAAACAGTGCATAGATAACTGATAAATAAGTAGTATTAAGAGTGAATTATAGTATAAGGGATAGAAAAACACTAGAAGTGATAATGACTTTTTATTTAAAAAGATGTTCAATAGAGTTAAGTTAACTATAGCCAGTAGTAAGTAAAAAGGGAGGATTCCAGAATAGAATAAATTGAAGGTGTTACCATGGAGGGAATGTAAAAATTGTTTAGAGATTGAGAAGTCAAAAAACTAACAAAGATACCTAATTTATAAAGGACTATTATTAATTTAATAACAAGTGATGTTGTTTATCACAACACAGATAATATGTGTTATAAACTAAAAAATTAGCAAATAAGGATAAGTTAGGAGTGAGTGATGATATCTCTTAATCAAAACAATAACTCTAATAACTTATAAAAAATTGTGTTCATGTTATTGTTAGAAGAGGATATGGCTGAATGCAATGTGCAGTCCATAAACCTAATGTTATATTTTTAAGCAAATTAAATAAGGAGAGCAATATTGAATAATAAACAAAACACCTACAGACTCAAAACACAACACAACTAATAAAAATAACAAAGTAAGCCCAATAGGCTGAAACAAAATGTGATTTGAACGAAATAAGTAAATTATTATAATGGCTACTTAGGCCTAGAAAAAAACATAACTGTCAGAACCAAACATACAAAGATTATAACAAATTGAATCAGAATTTAGAAAATCTGAGGTGAAGGAATCACCAAGGATAAATTGTAGATCATTTATAACACAAAATATTGTAATAGGCATTATTATATAAAAAGAAATGTAATTAACAAGCATTAACATAATTGTAAAAACTTAAAATCTGAAAATACCCAAGTTTGTGGGGTATCAAAATAATCTATGAACGAGAATAAATACTATAGTGACAATATTTATTAACCAGGAAGGAAGATGGAGGAATAACAGTAATCAGAAGATATACGAAGGATTCGAAGTTTCGATAACAATACATCAACTCAAAATAAGCCTATTCGAAAAATACCTAACCGTTACTATGGAAACAGCGGTTGTTGACAGAAAAATACCGTTAGAAATTAGTAGAGAGAAAAAAAAAAGCGAAGCGTCACCAAGCCATACAGATGCAGAAGTCCGGAAGAAAGTTTTTTCAGTGTAACTCATGAAAATAATAGTATAAAGTTGCTGAAAACTAATCGTCAAAGAAGCAGAT